>JAJSRV010000091.1:0-124328 GCA_021527715.1 Neoseiulus cucumeris | reverse complement strand
AAAAAAAAAAAATGCTCACCTCGGCGTACCTCGCGTGCTCTTCCATAGTCATGAAGTTCCCCGATTTTTGAAGATCTCGACGAATAGGGGCTTTTCGAGCCTCACAAAAACGACTCCCATTCTCTCTAGCGCAAATCTCCGCAAGATCTGCCACCGCCATCGGAAAGCTGACATCCAGACGAGCATTTAAAAAAAAAAAAATGCTCACCTCGGCGTACCTCGCGTGCTTTCCCGGAACCGTCAAGTTGGTCGATTTTCGACGAAATTTCGATGATTTTGAAGGTACTCTAACTAAAGATGGCAGAGTAAATTTCGTGCTGCTAGGACGTTGAGTGAGTTCCTGACAATCCCTAGGACCCGAAGAAAATCATCCAACCGAGCCTGAATGTCTTTGTTCGACAGATATTAGCGATAAGAATATCGAACTCGAATAGAGGTGGGTTTGAGGAGAGTTTTTGGGGTACTTTGCGTGATTTTTTTCTTGTGTAAGAAGAGCGTTGAGGTTTAAAAGGTGTATTGGGATCGAGTTTTGAGATATCTGGGAGCACGATGCAGAAGAAATTAGGATCGACTCCCAGACCTGACTTTTGACCACCTATTTTGGCCATTTTGCCCACTGTGCGTCGGTTGAGTTTAAATCTCTGAATCGCAGACGGGACACTTAGCTTCCTCTAACAAAGAAAACGGCTGGCCCTTTGGAATGTGGCTCCTCGCACTTGCTTACTGCTGTGTTCGCTGCGCCAACCGCGAACACGCGTCTCGGATCAATCACCGGAATCGTATTTGAATTCAAGCCAACGAATGTTCAGTCATTTCTAGGGATTCCTTACGCAAAGCCACCACTGGGAGACCCCATGTTCGAGTTGCCCAAATCCTACGATGAATTCGGGGATCCTTCTGCGACGAAAATCGGAGGTTACTGCGTCGGAAGAATCGAAGGCTTGTTTTCATCCGAGGAATGCCTCTACCTGAATGTGTTCCGTCGAGAAGGAACCCAGTCCGATGACAGGAAGGCGATGAGTAGACAGTGTCCCGAAACACGATTTCCATATTCGTGAGAAGTACATAGCTTACAAAATGATCGGATCTAACAGGCAAGGTTTGTCTATCATAGGTTCTCGTCTTTTTTTTGGGAGGATACCATCCAGTGGCATCTGGAATACTTTTCAACCCAGCGCCGCGCCGTTCGCCGCCCTCGGGGACGTGATCGTTGTGACTGTCAACTACCGCATTGGAGTGCTCGGATTCGCAAACTTCGGGCGTCTCGCTTCTGGAAACGTCGGCTTCTTCGATCAAAGGCTCGCGCTCGAATGGGTGAATGATAACATCAAAGCTTTCGGTGGCAACCCGGATGACGTCACCATAGCGGGCTCTGGTGAGGCGTCTGCGTCTGTTCATGCTCACATCGTGACACCCTTGAACCGGGAGCGAAGACTTTTCAATGCTGCATTGATGGACGCGGGTTTCCTCGGTCCCGGTTTGCGAAGAGAAACCGAAGAGAGCCTGCGCCGTTTGCAGAGAATTGCACTTGAGGTCAACTGCCCGACTCAGGGACAAACAATGATCCAATGTTTGAAGAATCTTAGTGTTTCTCAACTGAACAAAGCCCAACAGATCTTCAACAGGAGCGAGAGACTCCGTGTTTTTCATCCAACAATCGACGGAGTTTTCATTCCCAAACATGTCGACGAGATGGATGTGAACGATTTCGCCAATGTCAAGCTCATGGTCGGTGTGTCTAAGGAGGACGGAAGTTCATTCGTGAACAACGGAGAGCCCGAGTTAAACATCCCGAATACTGAGGACGCTTTTCTCGAGTATTGTGCCAAAATGGGAAAGTTGCCCTCGTCGCCGATAAACTTTAGTGATTCTCGTATTCGCCAGAAAATGATCGCCGTTTACTACGATCGATACCCGACTCAATTTGAACGAGTCATACGTCATCACGGACTCCTCTTTCCTCTGTCCCGAAAAGCACTTTGTCAAAAAGTATGTTCAACATAATCAAGACGTGTACATGTACCACTTCGAGAGAGGAATCAAACACCTCACAACTGAGAAGATGATTGTTTTCCACGGGTCTGCTTTTATGAGTTTCTTGGGAACTCGTCTACCGGGAGTAATCGATGACACGGAGAGGAGGTTTCTTGAAGATACTGTCGCCATGTTTTCCAGGTTCGTCAGAACGAATCAAGTGCCAGAACTGCGAGTAGTCCGTTGGCCCGATTTTGCAGATGCTAAAAAAGTACTTCGAATTGATGAGAATCCCATTGTAGCGGATTTTCTGCCTAACGAGCGGAACTGTGAAGAAATTTTCTCGTGATTGTTGGCATTATCATCATTTCTGCATCGGGGGTTGTTATGAATGAATAAATTTTTTTCCTCAGCGTTCATCGACCGTGTCAAAAAAATTCTGCTTTCACAGCCATGGGGTTCTTTTCGGCTTCCTCGGTGGATGACTGTGGAAGGGAATCACACGATCGGATATGATATCTATGTATTTCCTCACCATCCCGAGATCTGCAAATACACTTGTACATGAGTGCAAACACAAATGTACATTCATTTGGCTGGAAACAGTTCGAATAGCTCAGCTCGAACAGATAAACAGAGTGAAAAGGGTTTATATTTGAGCATACTAAGGCGGTCCAGTTGAGTCCACCGCTATCGTCGGATGCCTCTCCATGCCTCGATACAATTATTCAGTTTAAAAATGTATCTTGGGTGAACTCTGATGGGTTCTCGCTCACGAACTCTCTTCAGGTTCAGCTCACCCCAGTTGGAGGACAAAGGATCGAGTCGCTTCAGGTGATCCGTGGTAAAGGCGGAAGGGGTAGTCTTTCCTCGGTGAACTATCTTTGGTCTCCTAAGGAAGAATTCACACTGTTTCACTTCAGAGGCGCCTCCAGCAGAGCCCTCTGCGCCACCGCCTTCGAAGCCACCAGCTCGTTCATCGGCGACGAAAGTGATTCCGTACTTTCATCCGCAGTGATCGGGAGCTTTCACTCTGGAGGCGCCTCCAAAGTGAAACAGTGTGAATTCGCCTTAAGGAAGTGTCATTGATGAACGAAAAGTAGATCCCAGGAGAAGAACAGGAGTGCAAGCTTTCCGGCTCGGTTTCCGCTTTCATGAGCCCATCAAAGATCTTCATGCGTGAGTCGAAGGCAACTCGTTGACAAGACTATTTTCAGCTTTCGAGGTCAGTGTTTGTCCCCTTGCTGTATATACTCTTTCCTGCCGGTATCGTAACTTTTTACTGTGACACTCTTCACCTTGCTCAATCGTTGGAATTCCTATCAAGGATGAAGCTGCTCATTCTTATGTGTTGTGCTCTGATTTGTGTTCTCGGCGACCCGACTGTTGATGGCTCGCTTGGGAGGATCACTGGAAAAACTCAGAAGGTTCTCGATGTGGACATCGAAACTTTTCTAGGGATCCCCTACGCAAAGCCGCCTCTCAATGATCTCCGTTTCGCGTTGCCACAAACCTTCGGATCGGTTGGTGATTTCTCGGCCATCGAGTACGGGCCCTCGTGTCTGCAGCCACGAGGACCTCTGGCGCCGAAAAACCGTAAACTCAGCGAAGACTGTCTGAGTCTGAACATTTTCCGGAGGCAGGGGACTTCGAAGAATGACCAGAAAGCTGTAAGAGCATTTGAGAGCGCTTCATTCGTTATCACTACTGTTTGCAAAACATTGAACATCGTAAACTCTTTATGAGGTGATTCTTCTCCATGACGAATCCTTGTTTCAAGGTCATCGTGACCCTACATGGCGGTGGCTACGTGGCCGGATCGGCATCGGATCTCCTCCAGAACGCAGCGTCCCTTGCCGGAATCGGTGACTTTATCGTAGTCAGTTTGAACTATCGGCTCGGAATCCTTGGCTTCGCTGATATGCAAGGCTTCGCTCCGGGAAACTTGGGTCTCCACGATCAACGCTTAGCCCTTCGATGGGTCCGCGATCACATCAATGATTTCGGCGGGAATCCAGAGCTAGTTGCAGTCATGGGAGTGAGCGCTGGCTCAATGTCGGTCGCAGCTCAAATCATGACGCCGATTGATAACAGGAACCTCTTTCGTTCTGCCATCATGGACGCGGGAGTGGTGGCCAGTAACGGCTTCCATGAGGATTCTGAGAGCAGCTATACCCGGATAAAGAAAGTGGCGAAACAGCTCGGTTGTCCCGTCGATTCAACGGAAATGGTGCATTGCCTGCGTAAAGTCCCTGCCGAGACCCTGATATCGTTCTCGCTGAACACGACAGGCGGAAACGGGATTTCGTACTTTGTCGCAACAACGGACGGTGTCTTCATACCTCGCAAGGTGGAGGAATACGTCAAGGAGAACTCGAAGAATCTCCGAAAGGTCCGAACTATCATAGGCTACGCGAGGGATGAAGGAACTTTTTTCGTGGGCAGCAACTTTATGGCAAGATATTACCCGAATCCCGAGTCGAGAGATGAAATACTCGAATACTGCGAAAAACTTTCTCGAAATTACGATTACCCCCTCGACTTCACGACGAAGAGCACTAAGAAATCGATCGAGGAGCTTTACGTTGATCAATATCCAGAGAGCCCTTTCCAAGCCATCGCTGCATTCCAGTCTGATGGCATTTTCAAATGTTCGATAAACAAGTTCATCCGAAGCTATTCTCAGGCCAATGATGAAGTTTACGTCTATCAATTTGAACGGAAACTGCAAACGATCTATGCAAAGATTCTCAATCCAGATGCGCTCGGAGCTTTTCATCTCTCTCCGTATTTGCACTTCAGCGGTGCCTTGTTCTTGGGCTCCGACGCCGTTCATCCCACAGACCAATCATTCATGATAGACTCCATGAAAATGATCGCAAGTTTCGCCAAATCAAATGACGCTATTACATTTCGAGGAATGGAATGGCCAAGCTACTCAGAGTCAGAGACAATCATGCTCCTTGACGAGACGCCTTCATTACGGAAGGGATTCGCGAGTGAACGGAATTGCCGCCAGTTGTTCGATAAAGCCGCAAACCTGCGCGTACGAGCATCAAAAACTGAACTATGATACTGAACGCCTCGCTTTCCTCATCACAAAGAAGGTTCTTCAATTGTTTCATTAAAGTTTTGGAATTTGTGTCAAATACCATCGCTTTCTAGTCATTAAAACATGAGAAAAGTGATATGTATGTGAAAATAGCGATTCAGATATGTACTCAAATCACAATGCAGTTATGAATGGGGAAGGGGAGGCGGAACACAACATACAATGCGAGAACCAGTCGAAAATTCCGAATACACTCGATTACGCTTGACTGGTCAAAGGTACAGCCTGTGCCGAAGTTTTCTGATTCCAGAAGTTGATCGATTTCTCTTTCGTTCCATTTTGAGACAGAAGCAGAAGGAGCAGGAAACCGAGAACCGTCTCTATCACAATGTATCAGCACAGGGATGTGCTTGTGACACAAATGCCCGTGAATCACGCTTGTTCACCAGCATGCTCCTCGCTCACAATCCTCTCCCGACTTCCTCGACATCTCACAATTGGGCTCTTCTACACAGCGATCACGATCAAGCATGAAGCCGGTACTACTTTTGTTAGGGCTGTATTTCGCCTGTGTTCATGGCAGTCCGGTTGTTGAAGGTCCACTTGGTAAAATAACCGGAAAATTTGAAACAGTGCTCGATGTCGAGATAGAATCATTTCTCGGGATACCGTACGCCAAACCTCCGGTTGGTGATCTTCGATTCGCGCTGCCGGAAACTTTCGGCGTGGTGGGAGATCTCGAGGCAACCGAATACTCGAAGCCCTGTTCACAGCTGGCTATGAGCCCCAATGCAACCAATCCCTGGAATGGAGGAGAAGACTGTTTATTTCTGAACATTTTCCGGCAGCGGGGCACTATGAAGGGTGACAGAAAAGCCGTAAGTTTTTACTAAATGTTCATTGGAGTCTCCAACTGAATGGCGGCGTTCGTGGACGGGTGTTTGCGGCGCGATTCGTATTCAATTTTTATCATTCCAGGTCGTTGCGGTCATTCATGGCGGAGCCTACGTTTTCGGATCAGCGTCTGATCCATACATGAACGCTTTATCTCTCGCTGCCTTAGGCGATGTCATTCTTGTCAGCTTCAACTATCGCCTCGGGATTTTCGGTTTCGCAGACATGAAACAATTTGCTCCGGGAAACTTGGGTCTCTACGATCAACGTTTGGCTCTGCAATGGATCCAGGATCACATCGCTGAGTTTGGAGGGAATCCACAACAAGTGACGGCCATTGGAATCAGCGCGGGATCGATGTCACTGTCAGCGCAAATCATCACACCAATCGATGACAAGAGCCTCTTCCAATCGGCAGTTTTGGACGCGGGAGTGTTTGCCGGTTTTTACGAAGATTCTGAGAGCAGCTTTGTCCGAGTGACGAAGATCGCGAAACAACTTGGATGTCCAATCGAGTCGAGTGAGATGGTCGACTGCCTCCGGAAAGCGAAGGCTGAAGACCTTCTCCCCCTTTCATTCAGCACGAAGGGTAACACTGGAATGACATATTTCGTGGCGACCACAGACGGGGCGTTTGTGCCCCATGACGTAGAAGAATATGTGCAACGGAACTCCGCCAATCTCCGCAAGGTTCGCACAATCGTAGGTTACGCCAAGGATGAAGGCTCTTTTTTCACGGGGAAGTCATTGCTGGAACCCGATTTCCCGAATCCGAAAACAAGAGAAGACATCATAGAGCACATGAAAATAGTTTCTTCGTCTTACAACCACCCTCTGGACTACGCGGACGAGAAAACCCGGAATGCGATCGGCAAGCTCTACGTCGATGAATATCCAGGAGATTCTTTCCGAGCTGTTGTTGAGCTTCAGTCGGATGTAGTCTTCAAGTGTCCCGTCAACCATTTCGTTCGGAGCTATTCCCGCCACAACGATGAACTCTACGTATATCAGTTCAATCGAAAGGTGCGATCAACTACCATTCAGGGAATTAGTTCGGCAATTCTCGGAGCTTTTCATGGCTCTCCTTATTTATTCTTCAGTGGTTCCGTGCTTTTGGTAAGTGATCCCTTCGATGCCGAGGACAAGTTGTACTCCATGGATGCAGTCAACATGATTTCCAACTTCGCTAAGAGTGATGGAGCCCCAACATTCCGTGAGACAAAGTGGCCAAGTTTCTCAGAAGCGGAACAAATTTTCATTTTCGACGAAAGTGTATCTTTGAAGAAAGGCTTCTTCAACGAGCGGACTTGTCGCGAGTTATTCTCTGTATCGAGCCGCTCGAGCGAGAACGGTTCAAGGAGCGAATTGTGATTCTTGCATTCCAAGAATAAAAATCAAGATCATTGAGCAAGCTCCCTAGATTCGATTGCGAGGATTGATTCATTCGACTTGAACGGTTCACTGCAGTTGGGAACGAAGGAACCGCTATCGAGTAGATCAACTCGGAATGGGCGATAACCCAGAGTGAACTTTGACTTTACGACGGCGGCGTTTCCATTTTGAGCAATTCATGTTCGATCTCTTCTCCCTTGTGGTGAATGAGAAAGCATTCTTCAAACTCAAATACACGGATCTAAGAAGCGCCTTGCGTATTTCGGGAGGAATCAGCTCATGCTACAGTGTTTCTCAGCGTTGAAAACTCCGTCATTCAAATTTCAGAAAGCACGGTCGCTCGGTGATCTTCGATCCTTGAATGCGGAGGGCCTGTATTTGTTCGCCGATGTTCCGTCTTTCCCTTTGCGAAAGATTTCTGCACAGGACGAAATAAAGTTGAAAATCTCAGAGTTGGGCATAGTTGAGTACGCAAGAGCTCGTATTCGTATCCTTATCCGCCTTTGTATTCGTATTCATGAAGACGAATGCGCCAACTCTTGGGAATTTCTGTCCACTATTGAATATGGCGACCATTCAGGGGAAATACTGATAAACAACGCTCGCTGTTCATTGTGAGTCGTCTCGATGAGTCAAGGGCAATAGCGATTTGCCTCACGATTCACCTCGCAGCCTTCGAGTAAAAATCTCGACGGCACCCGGTGAAAAGTTTCACGAGAGCTTTCAAACAACGTTTCTTGTTCCAGGCACGACCGGGGGTGGAAAAGCTACTTCTTCCTACTCTGCTGTTCACCCATGTTCTCAACGACCCCATTCTCGAGGGTCGTAGGGTTCTTAGGTTCCGCTCCGTTGGAAATCGCGTATGATGAGATGTTGTTCGATTCCGTTGGTTTGTCCCTCCATAATACGGCTCACTTTCTTTATAACACGGCTGAGCGTCCAATTCATGCCGAATGCGACATTTTGTTCGAACGCTCTCTACTGAATCGTCATACAAAGTCGGGTACATTCCCGTGAACGATCTTTGCAATGTCAGAGGCATTCTTGTAAGTACAAACGATGCCCCGATGCCGTTAGCAGTGAACTTATAGCTTCGTGCGATTCAGAGCTCGAATAGTTTCTGAGATTTCGAATCGGAGTCGATCCAAGAAACGGTGCAGCAAGTAGGTAGTGAGTTGAATAGATGGAAGCAGACATCGCTGGGGGAGTACGGGACCGATTGGTCAAGGGCTATCTTTTTTTTGTTGCATTAGCGATTGAAGTTATTTAAGTTTTCAAACGTGGTGGGGTTCCTACGGGGCTCGTCTTGTACTTATCAGTTGGGTTCCGCTAAAGCGCGGCATACTTTCTTCGCGCGCGGAGCAATGTCACTGCTTGGCGCCATCTGATTGAAGGTACTTCAGAAGCTCGTATCCGTAGAACCGGAGCGGATTTCACGTCGTCGTCGGGTATGTTAGTTTTCGAGAGCCCCTCCTATGTAGCGTCTTAATTTCATCGATTTAAGCGACTTTTGACCACAGCTTGCCGATTATTATGGATAGATCCGAATCGAGCCTCTCCGGAGCCGGTTGACATCAAATCATCATCGAACAACACATCAGAAAGTCCATACAATTGAATGTGCTCTCTGGACAGCTCCACAGATCTTCGGTTCTCCAAGGCCGACGTCTATTCTCCCCGCCGCATACCCTTTCCGAGTGACGTTGTTCTCGACCAAGAGAGTTCTCCTTTCACACTGTCTCCTGGGATACCGAGCAAGCATGCAGCAGGTACTTCTATTATTTTGCTTGCTTGCCGGTGTTTTGGGCGATCCGATCGTCGAAGGCGACTTAGGGAAGATCAGAGGGAAGATCCAAAAAGTTCTCGATGTAGACATAGAATCGTTCCTTGGTATACCCTACGCCAAGGCGCCTGTGGGTGATCGTCGATTTTCACTGCCAGAACCTTTTGGTGCGGTTGGCGAGCTCAATGCCGTCGCTTATGGAGCGTCATGCCCTCAAGTGAACTCTGAAGTGAAGGTTTCAGACGAGCAAGAATACAAGGAGGATTGCCTATACTTGAACGTTTTTCGCAAACGAGGGACTTCCAAAAGTGACAGAAAGGCTGTAAGTAACTCCTCGAACGTCTAAGGTGAACGTTAATAGCCATTGTTCGCGGCGAAAATTTTAAATCGTGTTGTCGAGTTTTCCTCAACGAAGCAAATATGTTTCAAGGTCATCGCAATCATCCATGGAGGCGGTTACGTCGTCGGATCGTCGGCAGATTCTCTTCAGAATGCAGCATCGCTTGCCGGACTCGGAGACGTGATTGTGGTCAGCTTCAACTATCGCTTGGGAATTTTCGGCTTTGCCGACATGAACGGTTTCGCCCCTGGGAATCTAGGTCTTCGCGATCAGAGATTGGCATTGCAATGGATTCAGGATCACATCGAGGACTTCGGGGGAGATCCAAACCAAGTGACAGCCGTCGGAGTCAGCGCTGGCTCAATGTCGCTCGCTGCTCAAATAATTACGCCAATTGATGACAAGAATCTTTTCCGGGCGGCCGTTCTCGATGCTGGAGTCGTTGCGAGCAACGGCTTTTTCGAAGATTCCCAGAGCAGTTACGCCCGACTCAAGAAAATTGCTCAACAAGTCGGCTGCCCCGTCGATTCACAGGAAATGGTGGACTGTCTCCGGAAATCGAGTGTTGACGAACTGCTTCCTTTATCAATGAATATTACAGGGACAAATGGTATTCGATATTTCGTGGCTTCAGCTGACGGAAAATTCATCCCTCATGACGTTGAAGAATACGTTGAGAACAATTCTGCAAACATCCGAAAAGTTCGAACAATCATCGGCTACGCAAAAGACGAAGGAACCTTTTTTGTGAGCTCCTCTTTTGGGAGCTTCGATTTTCCCGTGCTGAAAACGGAGGAGCAAATAGTCGATCACTGCCAAAAAGTCTCCGAAAGCTACAACCATCGACTCGATTTCACAAAAGAGAAAACCAAGGAACTAATCGGTGAATTATACATTGATCAATATCCCGACGCACCGTTCAACGCCATCGCCGCATTCCAGGCAGACGGAATTTTCAAGTGTCCGATTAACAATTTCGTTCGCAGTCTTGCTCGACATAACGATGAAGTTTACGTTTACCAGTTCGAGAGAAAACTTCGATCAACATATTGGGGACTTCTCAATTCGAACCAGTTAGGATCGTTCCACTTCTCGCCATATCTTCATTTCGTTGGTGTTCTCTTCACCAGTGACGATCCCATCGACGCGCAGGACAAACTCTACTCCCTGGATGCAGTCAACTTGATTTCGAAGTTCGCCAAAACAACTGATGCGCCGACATTCCGTGGTGTCAAATGGCCGAGCTTTTCGGAATCGGGAGAAATCATGATTTTCGACGAGACGCCTTCGTTGCGGCGAGGGCTCTCAAGTGAACGGAACTGTAGGGACTTGTTCGATGTCGCCGTGAGGGCAGACGCGAGGGGTCCGAGAACTGAACTGTGATCTTCAGGTCTAGAAATCGTCATTATCACGAAGCAATTTACTTCTCGGTTTTTAGGAAATGATCTGATGTTGACAGCCGGCCGCGACGTCTGATCGTTGATGAATAAATTCTGAGTTCTCCGGTACATCTGGCATATTCTGATGACGAATCCAGTCGTCAGGGAAGCAGCGAATCTCAGTCCAGAAAAGAACTTCCTCTTCCGACTCCAATGCTTTCGTCAGCGACGTCCGCCAAAACAAAACAAGGCTGGATCATCCATCATCAGGGGCAAGGTCAGTCCGATCGAAGCAGATCCGGTCGGAGAGTAAATCTTTCATCCACTTGGAATTAGGGATGGAATTGATAAGATTGAGGAACGGGAGAAAGGCAGGGTAGATATATCGTTCTTTGGAACGGAAGAATGGTGCAACTATTCAACAGAATCCTGGATGGAGATCCCAAATGACTAGAAGGAAGGTCGACTTGTCATGAACTCCATCAGAAGCTCACTCACAGACAGAATGTTCTTGAGAATCTCAGGAACCAAGATCTTAGATTGGATGGAAGATGAAGGATTGATAGGGAGAGCGAAGGCCTGATTCCGAAACACCCGACAACGTGAAGACAACATCTTCATCCTTACGAGCGCCATTGAACCAGCCGGACAATGGAAACCCGAAGTGGTATGCCGTTTCTTGGACTGCTCGTTTGCGTATGATTTTGTTTGCAGGACGACGTTGTGGAAGATCCTTAAGGCAGTTTGGTATGGATTAAACGTGGATAGATCTCCGGAACATATTCTCCGGGACAAGACGTAAACTGGTGTAACCCTGGCTGACAGTGGCGTAATTGGGATGAATTCTTGTTGCTTCAGCCTCTCAGTTCCAAACTTTGATGAAGTTCTCACTCATTCAAAAAACTTGAGACAACGGGCAAGATACAGAACGAGCTAGACGTCGACCTGGAGTCGTTTCTTCCCGAAGCAATTCTTTTTGCGAGGCAAGGGATTCGCAACCCTCAATGCTTTCTGCCGTAACCTTGATCGAATTTTATCTTTGCTTCGCCATCAACTCCATCTAACCGCCGGGTAATATCATCAATGCTGTGGTTCTAACCGCACTTCGTCCGAAGTGAGATCGTGCCCTCGTCGGATACTGGCGGAGGCGGAAGCGGCGGCTCCGATCTCTCTACGAAGCAGCCTAGCCTAGCGTGCAAGAAGAGACGCGTTCACGTCAAGATATTCGCTGATATTGTCAGCTCTCTGAGGGAGCAGGATCGAGCTCATCAGTTCAAGGGCAGTTTCGCGTCTCTCCTCTAACAGCCCTCTCTGGCCTTTGTTGTGCTATCTTGCTGTAACAGTGGGCACTCGTCTACTTGCGAAGGCGTCTTTGGAAGATGAAGCAGCTATTCTTCTTTGGATGCATCCTCATTGGTGTGTCTGGCGAGCCGATTGTGGAAGGACCACTCGGCAGAATAAGTGGCAAGATTCAAAAAGTACTCGACGTCTATATCGAGACTTTTCTCTCGATTCCTTACGCCAAACCGCCGGTCGGTGAGCTTCGGTTTGCACTTCCACAACCATTCGGGGCTGTTGGTGACTTTCATGCCACCGAGACCGCACCGTCATGTCCGCAACCGGATTACGAAGTTCTTGACCCGCCTCGAAAACAAGACGAGGATTGTCTCTATTTGAACGTTTACCGTAAACGGGGCACTTCGAAGAATGACAAAAAAACTGTGAGTTAGCACCTTTCGAACATTTCAAGGGTATATGTGTCAGATAAGCTTTCTCATGAAACCCTGCGTTAATGGATCACCATTTCTAGGTCATCGCCATAATTCACGGCGGCGGCTACGTTGTCGGATCCTCAGCTGACCCATTCCAGAATGCAGCATCTCTCTCTGGATTCGGAGACGTGATTCTTGTCAGCTTCAACTATCGTCTCGGGATCTTCGGTTTTGCAGACATGAAAAAATTTGCTCCGGGAAACTTGGGACTCTACGATCAACGTTTAGCTCTTCAATGGATTCAGGATCACGTTGCAGACTTCGGAGGCGATCCTGAACAAGTGACAGTCATCGGAGTTAGCGCGGGGTCGATGTCTCTCTCGGCTCAGATGATCACACCCATCGACAAGAAAAACCTCTTCAAATCCGCTGTTCTAGACGCCGGTGTAGTGGGTACCTACCGCTTCCACGAGGACTCCGAAAGCAGCTATTCAAGAGTTAAGAAAATTGCCGAGGTAATCGGATGTCCCGTCGATTCCAGTGAAATGGTGAACTGTCTGCGGAAAGCCAGCCTCGACGAGTTGCTCCCGCTTTCTGTCAATACGACCGGCAATACCGGCTTCAAGTTCTTCGTGGCGACAACGGACGGAAAATTCGTCCCGCAGAACGTCGAGGAGTATGTCGAGAAGAACTCTGCCGAACTTCGAAAGGTTCGAACAATCATTGGTTACTCGAAAGATGAAGGGGTGTTCTTCATGAGCAGCAGCTTCCTGGTCCACGATTTCCCGAATTTGGAAACGAGCGCTAAAGTCATTGAGTACTGCAAGAAACTCTCGTTCACCTACAACAACCCCCTCGGTCACAACATCGACAAGTCGGCGGAACTCATCGGCGAATTCTACGCCGACAAATATCCTTCTCATGACGCTGTCGCGGCGTTCCAGGCTGACGGACTTTTCAAGTGCCCAATTAATAGGTTTGTCCGGGCTTACTCTCGGCACAATGATCAAGTTTATGCCTATCAGTTCGAGAGGAAACTCCGTGCGGCCTACGGCGGAAAGCTGCTGGACCCGGATCGATTGGGCGTATTCCATTATTCCCCGTATCTGCATTTCACTGGGGTTTTGCTCCTGAATGATGAACCCATCCATCCCGAAGATAAACTCTTCACACTCGACGCCATCGATATGATCTCGAAATTTGCCAAATCGGACGACGCACCATCGTTCCGTGGAACGGAATGGCCTAGTTATTCCAAATCAGGAAGAATTCTCATTTTCAACGAAAGTCCTTCTTTGGGTATGGGACTTTCCAGTGAGTCGATCTGTCGTGAGCTTTACGGCGGTGAAACAAATGCACGGGTTCAACAGTCAAAAACAGAATTGTGATCTGTGCTAAGTCCGCCGGAAACTGTGACGAAATGTGGAGTTCTTTCGAAGCTGCGTGAAGGTTTTGCGCAGTCACTGAGGTTGCCTCTCTCTCAAATCATATAATAGTGAGAGTAATGGTGAACGAGAAGTCAGTTCCGAAAAGGAGCAGAGATTTGTCCATCCATCTATACTTTCCATTTTTCTTCGTCCTTTCTGTTTATAAAAGTAGAGAACCTAATGGTTTGTTTGTCCTCGATCATCAACCTCGTAACGATTGATCGTTTCGGCATAAAATCTCTTTCACGTTGTGGGGCAGGTGCCCGTGAAGGACACGGGATACATCCATACCGCTCAGTAGGTCATACGGGTTTCGCGGGAAGCCTCCGGATAAATTCGAAGGCTGTGTTTGTTTGTTTGATCTCAAAGAACTTCCTGATGATCGATCGAATTACCATGAATTCGTATCTGAATTTGGGTGTCCCTAGAACCCGATGTTCCTAAACACAATAGCCCGAGGGTCCTACATGCCTGAAATTCCTTTCTATCCAGAGCGTGACTTCCGGAGGAGCCAAGGTCAAGGTGGAGGTGAATCACTATTATTTGACTCAGGTCAGATCGACACTAATGTTCGAGCTACTTGAGTATGTTGCGGAGTGAATGTTGAGATCCAATAGGTTCAAGGGGGATCACGGTAGTGATCGTTCTTAGCGCAACGTCATTGAGACCATGCGTTATCTCACATTCTGATGAGAGCTCCCTGATCACTACAATTCTGAAACTTCTCTGATGAAAGTAGGAATCTTTCCAACAGACAAGTTCCGAGCCCGGCGAGCAGCTCGATGAGCTTGTCATGCGTCACTCTGGAAAGCTTTTTCTGAGTCGAAGGAAACAATATCAAAACATTCCTGATCATCCAAAACTTTTGTTCACTCGTCTTGTGTACCCTAGTTGGTGTAAAGAGAAGCCTTTCCTGTAGGCAAAAAGCAGTTTTAGGCAGTTCGATCCTGCAAGGAACGTCTGAAAATGAGGGATAACGACACATACAAACATACCAAGCTTTTTGTAGAAAATGGCGGGAATGTTGTCCGGGGACGGATTCGTCTCAAAGCTGATTTTACAAACATGTCCTTCAATATTGATCGGTGAAACATCAACATCGGTAACGTCGATGACATCTTCATTGGCCTCCCCCTTTGACTGTGGCTGGTGAGGTGGAGAGCGAAATTTCTAATTTACTGCTCGAACACGGCAAGCTCCGGATAAGGCCTGAGAGCCAAAGTTTTGGGGCTGAACGATTTCGGCCGATTCGAGGAGGTCGTCGATAAAGCCGCTGGCGAATTGAACGGGTTGATTCCCGATTGAAGATCCGTAGATAGCAAGATAAAGCCTCCACAAGAGGGCGATCTCATCTCTGAAGAGTTTTGAGTGTTGATATCTCTCTTATGCCTCTCGAAAAAATCCTCTCTACTTTTGCTTTTGTCGCGGTGCTTGTGACTTGAACGCCATTCGATCATGGGGCCGACGATTCTCTTGCGTTGTTTCCTCGTCACGGCGGTCGTTACGGCTGAACCGGTGGTCGAAGGATCGTTGGGTAAAATCTCCGGAAAAATCGACACGATCCGAGGTGTGGAAATCGAAGCCTTTCTCGGGATTCCTTATGCCAAAGCACCCGTTGGAAAGCTCAGATTTTCGTTGCCTCAACCCTTCGGCTCTGTGGGCACTTTACAAGCAGATAAGTATGGTGCTCCTTGCCCTCAGCACGCTATGTTTCATCCCGACAACTACTCAGAGGAAGAGAACTGTCTCTTCCTCAACGTTTTCCGGAAACGTGGAACTACGAAGGATGACAAAAAAGCCGTGAGTGAGCCTACTAAAGTGATTCGAACAATCGAAAGAAGCGCGTTTCTTGAGAATTGAAATCCTTGACAACATTTCGAGGCGTCTCAGAAGATACAGAAAACTTTTCCTGGTGTCATGAGGCGGATCTTCAAGTTCCTGTAACGAATTCGAAAGTGCGTCTCGGTATTCGATGGAAGATTTCGCCCGAGGAACATCCAATAGCTCTTCGCAATATTGGAGAAATTTCTGTAATGTTCCTCTCTTCGCACAAAGCTTATATTTCGAGTCTCTTGGGAGAGCAGACTTGGGAGCTTGCAGACTGGAAGTCCTGAAGCTGAAGGTACTCCAAGAATATTTCTCGTTTCAAGGTTGTTGCGGTCGTTCATGGAGGTGGATACATTGTCGGAGCGCCTTCAGATGAGTACCAAAACGTGGAGCCTCTTGCGGGTTTCGGTGACGTGATCGTCGTCAGTTTCAACTATCGACTCGGGATCTTCGGCTTTGCGGATATGAAAGAACTAGCCCCAGGGAACCTGGGTCTCCGCGATCAGCGCTTGGCCTTAGAATGGATCCAAGACAACATCGCAGAGTTTGGCGGAGATCCCAAACAGGTGACAATCATGGGCGACAGCGCCGGCTCAATGTCCATCGCTGCACAAATCATCACCACAATCGATAAGAAGGAACTGTTCCAAGCAGCAATTTTAGACGCCGGAGTGGTGGCAAGTCATGGATTTCTGGAAGATTCGGAAAGCAGTTTCCTCAGGATGAAGAAAATCGCCCAAGAGGTCGGATGCCCAGTAGATTCCGATAAGATTGTCGAGTGTTTACGCAACATTCCCGCCGGCACCCTGCTTTTGAACTCGTCCTTGCACTCTGGATCCAGCGGGATCAAGAATTTCGTACCGACCACTGATGGGATATTCCTCCCAAATGATGTTGAGAAGTATATCGAGGACAAACCCGAGGATTTGCGCAAAGTTCGAACGATCGTCGGCTACTCTCTGGACGAAGGTTCGATGTTCGTGAACTTGGTGTGCCCGAAATTAGACATCTGGACTGCTAAAAAGGAAGAGATCTTGGATTGCTGCAAGGAAGTCTCCAAGTCGTACAACTTCCCATTCAACGCTAGCCAAGAGGAAACACGAAAGAAGATCGAACAACTTTATGTTGACGCGAACTCGGGCAATGCATTCAAAGCCGTGTCTTCGTTCATCGCCGACGGCTGGTTCAAATGCCCGATAAATACATTCATCCAGAGTTATTCGCGCCACAATGATGAAGTTTTCGCCTACCAATTTGAACGCAAGTTAGGTCGAACGTATTTTGAGATCTTTGAACCTTTGAATCTGGGCGCCTTCCATATCTCCTCTTATATGCAATTTGCTGGCATTATTTTATTAGACGAAGGAGAGGTGAATGATGCAGACAAACGATTTTCTCTGGATGCGATGAATATGATTTCGAAATTCGCGAAATCGGATGGACCTTTGGTATTTCGTGGCGTTGATTGGCCGAGTTTCTCAAGGGCGGGCGAAGTTTTCATTTTCGAAGACGTTCCGACGGTGAAGAAAGGACTCGCTAGCGAAAAAAACTGTCGGGAACTTTTTTCAGGCACTCGATGAGGGACCCTCCGTTTTCTGGGCATACTTCATTCAAAGCGTGATGAAACTGAATAAATATGATTCGCTTAAGAATTTCCCTCGACTATTCCCTCAAGCTATCTCTTACTTTGACTTTTTTTTCGGAGGGTCTCTATCGTGAGATGGATGTGAATGTGTGACTCTTCATTACTCTCTATGAAGAGTATGGATATAGGCCGGTGGCATCGAGCTGCTCCAGTCAGTAATGTAATAGCACTGACACTGCGAGCAATATGCAGTTCTGTGTTTCATCTTTTCTTACTGTTTCAGTAAAACTACGGTGAAAACTCCGAAAAGTGAGTTTTCCAAGAGCAGTCACGGTGATTTCGTTGAGTTCATTACCGTCCGCGGAAAATTTGGAAGAGATGCGAGAAATCCTAGTCCATCCAACGGAGTAGGAACTTCATTCGGGGAGGTGATCATTCGGAAGAAAAAAGTTTGGAAATCTGACTGAATCCCAGATGCAGATATCCTCGTGTTATAGCCACCGAGTTCTGAATTCGTTTTCGAATCGACGTCTTCCGCCACGAAGCTTCTGATACACAAAACCAGCTGTAGGATTGGTGTCCCTAGCCAAGTTTCTCAAGTTTATCGCGAGAGCCTTTCGTAGGAAATTGATGGTTCCGGTCAGCGTCGACTTCGAGACCTTGGAGGGGATCATATTTGATATTCGGCCCTGATTTCCGACTCGATCTGGAAGTTTAGCGGAGGCATTTGAGGTGGGCCATGACTGGTCGGACCCTCGAGCAATACCTATTGTTCAGTGTGATTTCCGAGAAAGTCTGTTTCAAAACTCTGCAACGATTTAATCGATCTCGGATATAGTGGACTGTCTCCGCCGGTCTCCGGGGTTCAAGTGTGGAATTTCGGCTTTCCGCTCTGGGTTCCTTCGTCGCTAAGTTCCACTTCTAAGGTGCCGTTCCATAGAAATCCGTATTATGCCTTCATATCGTTTCGGTTATCTTACATCGCGACCGATTGCGTTACGTTTAAGGAACAGACAGAAGCTTCCCATGGATTCCCTCTAAGCTTATCTCAAGTTTCAGCCTTTTCGACTTTCTCGGTTCGAATTTCATCTCGGATGACGCTTTCGATTCTGAGTATCCCCCAAATCCTGGATGAACTTCAAGGAGTTTCCCGCCGAATGTCGCTCTTTGAAGGAAAACGCTCTGTTCGATTACGCGCCGTCGAAACATTTGCGTGCATGGAGTGCTCCTATCTCGTGTATTTCAGTGATTTCAGGAATCAGACATTCCCCCCCGATTCTCGGGAACCGCACGTCTCCCCTAGAATCTAAGAGACCGGAAATTTTTTTTGAATCCGCGGAAAGCGGATGGACACGGCCGTGTCCGGTCATATGGCGTCTCCAGACATATGGTGTTCCGGAAAAAGTCTTTAGATAGCTCACAATGGATTTACAGATCATTTGTTCCTGTTACCTGGTCATGTTGATGCTCAACGCTAACCTCCAGAGCCTTGCAACTTGCAACGAGATTTTGCATGAAAGTACTATTTGCTCATTTCGTGCAAGGAACCATTTTTCCTAACATCGGTTGGCGAGGGAGGAACGGCGACGGTGGTCTACGATAGAGTCCACGGGAGTTGACGGAAGTCTACAGGGGAGCCTACGAGATGAGGTTGATTCCAAATGATGCTTGAGACATTGAAATAATTGGTTGAACACGACCGGATGTAGCAATTATAGGTTTGGTTTCAACGTCTCAATGATTATTTGGAATCATCTCCATCTCGTAGACCCATTCGTAGACTCTCTCGTGGACATCCGTTGACTCCCGTGGACCCTATCGTGGACCACCGTGAACTGCCGTAGACTCGCAGTTCACACTGCTCCATGCTAGATGGAAACCGTGAATCGTGATTCGGCAACTCGTAATTCATGGTTTCGGTTCCAACCGTGAACCGTAAACTACGGTAAGACCGTGAACCGTAATTACTACACTTGCCCGTTCAAGCAAGGTCACGTCATGATCATATGAGTTTCATTCTATTCCCTCTTGCGAACTTTAACCGTCTGCTCAATCTAACTTGTGGCAAAAAAAGTTGTATCTCACAAAGTCAAAAATAAAGCAGTGAATATCTCTGAAGATTTTCAATCGGAAGAACCATAATGACTCCATGTCGGAAAAACTTATGGCAAAATGGACATCTCGAAGAAACTCCTACTTTCTTGTCTTCAACGCCCAAAAGGCCGATCCAGCTGATACGTGGGGAAGCAATGGTAAACATACTGATAGTCGATAGAGGAGGGCCATTGTCTAATTTACCCCAGCACACCGGATATCGTCACGAAGTGTATTATATTACAAAATATCAAATCTCGCAAATATACATATATCCCTACCTTCGGTATATGGATGGAATGAATGAATGTATCTATGTTCCCGTCCGCCACGCTATCAGTTCCCGTCCTTCTGTGTGCGATATCTGTGGAATATCTCTGTCAATGGGTTCCTTCGTTCGAAGATCCCTAAGAGACCACTAGGAAGTTTGACGATCGATACCGTAAGAAGGATTGATCTGGTTCAAACTCAAAGGCGCACTTCATGTCAAATTTCAGAATGTTCAATTCAAATTCAGAATGAGTGAATCGATCACGGGCATAGCTGAGAACTGAGGGACTCGGATTCTGATCCTCTTATTGTGAGACGAAGGATCCCGATATTACCAGAGCCCAGTTGCGCCTGAACGATTTCGACTGATTGAACGAGGTTGTCGATAGAGCTGACGGCTCATTGACCGAGTTGATTTCCGTCGAATTGAAGATCTTTTTATGGCAAGATAAAACCTTCATGAAAAAGCACAATCTCATGTTTTGTGAGTTTCAAGCGTTTATCTCTCGCCTATGCCTCTCGAAAAAGTCCTCTCTAGCTTTACTTTTGTCGCGGTGCTTGTGACTTGAACGCCATTCGATCATGGGGCCGACGATTCTCTTGTGTTGTTTCCTCGTCACCGCGGTCGTTTCGGCTGAACCGGTGGTCGAAGGATCGTTGGGTAAAATCTCCGGAAAAATCGACACGATCCAAGGTGTGGAAATCGAAGCCTTTCTCGGAATTCCTTATGCCAAAGCACCCGTTGGAAAGCTCAGATTTTCATTGCCTCAACCATTCGGCGCTGTGGGCACTTTACAAGCAGATAAGTATGGTGCTCCTTGCCCTCAGAACGTTGTTCATGAGCTCGGCAGCCCCTCAGAGGAAGAGGACTGTCTATCCCTGAACGTTTTCCGGAAACGCGGAACTACAAAGGATGACAAAAAAGCGGTGAGTCCAATTTTCTTCAGTTTCTTCATTCAAATGCCAATCTCCGAGTTTGTGTCCACTTCATGCGTTCGGACAAATCTATCCTAGCAGTGATTGCATCCGAAGGCAATTGAATATAAACTTTGCGATTCATGACGATTCGCATCCATCTGAGGATAAGGTCTGCTTCGCATTGTTGAACGCAGTGTCTTCGCTGTCCTCATGGTTCTAAGGCTATGAGACGCTGTTCAATCGATCGCACGAGTTCAGAATATGAAGATCGCGATGGCCGTTTCTCGTAGTGAATCACGTATTCATTCTTTACATACCTGTGGCTATCCCTGAATGCTCTTGGACAAAGTTTGTGCCTCTATGTCCAATTTTAGGATGACGCATATTTCCGGATGGAACTGAGAACTCTTGCTCGGGAGCTGATACTTCCGTCAGCGTCGAGGTGATTTCCGAAATTGGTATTTGTTGACGAACATCGGACTTGGGATTGGGGAGACCCTCTCAGACTCCACGATGTATACGTGCGGAGCATTTTCCGACCACGACGCCATCGAGAAAGCGATCCTGAAGGAGCCGGTCCAAAACCAGTTAGTCGGCCTGAATCAAGTCAAGGAACACCAGTGTTCCATGGGGATTCGCTCCCGGAACACCAAAAAATTACCGATATGGTGATAGAGGTTCCGCGGAACACAGTTTCGGAATCACTGCTATAGATGGCAATCATGTATCTACATAATATGTAGCTGAACTTCATGAATGTTTTTCATTTCAAGGTCGTGGCGGTCGTTCATGGAGGTGGATACATTGTCGGAGCTACTTCAGACGTGCATCAAAACGCAGAGCCCCTCGCGGGTTTTGGCGACGTGATCGTCGTCAGTTTCAACTATCGACTCGGGATCTTCGGTTTTGCGGACATGAAAGAGCTAGCCCCAGGAAACCTGGGTCTCCGCGATCAGCGCTTGGCCTTAGAATGGATCCAAGACAACATCGCAGAGTTTGGCGGAGATCCTAAACAGGTGACAATCATGGGCGACAGCGCCGGCTCCATGTCCGTCGCCGCACAAATCATCACCACAATCGATAAGAAGGAACTGTTCCAAGCAGCAATTTTAGACGCCGGAGTGGTGGCAAGTCATGGATTTCTGGAAGATTCGGAAAGCAGTTTCCTCAGGATGAAGAAAATCGCTCAAGAGGTCGGATGCTCAGTAGATTCCGATAAGATTGTCGAGTGTTTACGCAACATTCCCGCCGGCACCCTGCTTTTGAACTCGTCCTTGCACTCTGGATCCAGCGGGATCAAGAATTTCATAGCGACCACTGATGGGATATTCCTCCCAAATGATGTTGAGAAGTATATCGAGGACAAACCCGAGGATTTGCGCAAAGTTCGAACGATCGTCGGCTACTCTCTTGACGAAGGTTCAATGTTCGTGAACTTGGTGTGCCCGAAATTAGACATCCGGACTGCTAAAAGGGAAGAGATCTTGGATTGCTGCAAGGAAATCTCTCAGTCGTACAACTTCCCATTCAACGCTAGCCAAGAGGACACACGAAAGAAGATCGAACAACTTTATGTTGACGCGAACTCGGGCAATGCATTCAAAGCCGTGTCTTCGTTCATCGCCGACGGCTGGTTCAAATGCCCGATAAATACGTTCATTCAGAGTTATTCGCGCCACAATGATAAAGTTTTCGCCTATCAATCTGAACGCAATTTAGGTCGAACGTATTTCAAGTCCTTCGACCCGAAGAATCTCGGAGCCTTCCATACCTCTTCTTATATGCAATTTGCTGGCATTATTTTATTAGACGAAGGAGAGGTGAATGATGCAGACAAACAATTTTCTCTGGATGCGATGAATATGATTTCGAAATTCGCGAAATCAGATGGACCTTTGGTATTCCGTGGCGTTGATTGGCCGAGTTTTTCGAAATCGGGTGAAGTCTTTGTTTTCAAGGAGGCTCCGACGGTGAAGCAAAGACTCGCCAGCGAAAAAAACTGTCACGAGCTATTTTCAGGCACCCGATGAGAGACCTCTCGTTTCTCGAGATGCCTCATTTAGAGCGAAACAACACTGAATAAAGATGATTCGTTTATAGTCTGAAGTCTCTGTTGTGGGATGGATGCGGATGTGTGACATTCACCATGTCTGGCGGCGGCATCTCTGTATGTTTTCCGCAGTAGTCGACGTTTTATTATCGATTCCGAACATTTCAGAAACATCATTTGCAGCTCACTCAGAGGGCCGTTCCAGATTAAAAATGCAATACCTGACCTAAAGGGCAGCGCGGCATTGGAAATCCCGCGCCGTAAAAATTCATCCCGTGTATCCTTCGATCCAATTTTCTCGCTCTATCCTCGTGGTGAGAACAGTCAAAGCCATCGTGCACGCTCCGAGGGTTGCGACCTCGCTATGTAGGGATGATTTGGATGGTTCATTCATCTATGGATTGAAGGAGGATGATAGATGAAAGAACTCAACTTCCAAACTCTGCTGATTATGGTTAACGCTTCTATCTCGAGCATTCCGAACCGATATTCGTATTGAGGCATGGTTCGGAAAAATCGTTCGAGTCTAATTTTTCACGATTCGAGAAATTGGCATTTCTAGACGCGTTTTGCGGCCTGAAATTGCATTCTTGAACAGCCGCCAAAGAAGACAGAAACGTTCTCTGTGATAGAAATCAAAGTTTCAGGTTATACTGGGTGATACTCTGAGTTACTGTTAGCAGCTGTTTCATGTTTGGAGAAAATGCGTCTTAGAAACTTTTCCTGAATCACGCCTCAATCATCTCGATCGGTTCCTCGCTTGCGGGGAATCCCTTAGGGCATGAGCATGTCAAATGTTGTGGACGGGGAAGTAGTCCTTGAAGGCGTCATGGAGCTCTCTCGCTGGAATCGCCACGTTCTTCCACAGCGTGATCTATGACTGCGCGTAGTCTTTTGTGTCGTGCAGGTATTCAAGGAGACAGTTTTTCACTCAAATCATCACATGCGATATCGAGATGAAACCACGGGAAACATTATTCGTCCACTGTAGTGGCAGTGAAAGCTGTCGCGAACCCCTCGGTATCACTAAATAAGTACACTGAGGTTTGTTACTGAATTAAGGGGAACAGCGACTGAGACTCTTCGAGGCGACTGGTTGGAACGTTTTTTTTTTGTTTTTGTTGTGAACGCCGTTTTATTGCACGGGTTATTTGCTGGATCGAAAGTGAGTGGATGGTCAGCGTAGGTCTTTTTAAGACCGGCCAAGATCGTCTCTAATTCCGAACGAGCGCTCCGATTCCGATCGCATCGATGAGACTGGCGGCTTCCGAAATCTTTGTTTTCTAGAATAACGAATCTGATGGATTCTAAAGAATGTTTCATAGCTCTTCGGCAAAAGCAACGTTCGGCTTGGTTGCGATGTCTTCTTCGCGCCCGATTGGAAAATCGACGAGGTATCCAGGGAAAATGTGAGAAATTTCGATTCCCACAAAACTATTCACAAGCTCGCGCTCGTGTTTCTGATCGCGGATTTTTCCAAATGCGGCCTCGATTCACGAGCTTTGACGAACCGTCGAGCGAAACTCTTTCCAGGCTCACGGGAAACTCTCTCTCTCGTTGTGGTAGCTCCCTAGTGAACGATACATCGTCGGAAGGAGCAGTCCACCATGCAGCGGATGATTCTCTTCTTGCTTCCTTTCGGTATCGCCTCTGGTGACCCGACAGTAGATGGATCGCTCGGTAGAATCACTGGTATTGTCGAGCAAGTTCTTGACACTCATATCGAGTCGTTTCTCGGCATTCCGTACGCGAAGCCGCCCCTGGGTATACTCCGCTTCGCATTGCCTCAAGCCTTTGGACCAGTTGGAGACTTCCAAGCAACCGAATACTCACCACCTTGTCAGCAAGTTCAAGATCCGATGACTCCTCTGGGAGACAAGTCCCCGAACGAAGACTGTCTCTATCTGAACGTTTTCCGGAAGCAAGGCACATCGGGAAATGACAGAAAAGCGGTGAGAGAACTTTGATTGCTCCTGAACATTGGTCTCTATAATGATCTTCCTCAACTCTCAAGCCATACTTTCCGATTAGCGCTAATGTAAGGAGGTTTTCGTTTTCAAAGGTGGTAGCGATCATACACGGGGGTGGGTACATCGTCGGAGGAACGGCAGCCCCCTTTGAGAACGCAGCACCCTTGGCCGGAATCGCAGACGTGATCATCGTCAGTATGAACTACAGACTCGGCATTTTTGGATTCGCGGACATGAAAGAGTTCGCCCCGGGCAACTTGGGTCTCCGCGATCAACGCATGGCACTACAATGGATCCAAGACCACATAGCGGATTTTGGGGGCGATCCTGAGAAAGTGACCGTCATGGGAGTTAGCGCAGGCTCAATGTCAATCGCCGCCCAAATCATAACTCCGGTCGACAACAATAACCTCTTTCGATCTGTCATCATGGACGCCGGAGTTGTGCTCAGCAACGGATTCCACGAGGACTCCGAAAGTAGTTACACCAGGGTCAAGAAGATCTCTGAGAAACTTGGCTGCCCCGTAGACTCAAAGATCATGGTGGACTGTCTCCGGGAGGCCAGTGTCGAAGATCTGCTCCCCCTTGCCGTTAACACCACAGGAACAACTGAAATCACGAGCTTCGTCGCTACTATCGATGTTTCCTTCATTCCTCGTAACGTGGAAGATTACGTTGAGGCAAACTCAGCAATACTTCGCAAAGTCCGTACAATCATCGGTTACGCGTTGAATGAAGGCACATTTTTCATGGGACAAACATTCTTGACTTTCAACTACCCAAATCCTTCGACGAAAGCAGAAACCCTCGAATACTGCAAGAATCTCTCGAGTTGGTATAATTACCGTCTCGACTTCAGCGACGGCGAAACCGAGGAATTGATTTGCAAACTCTACGTGGATAAGGATACCCCTTACAACGCTGTCGCGGCTTTCCAGAGCGATGGAATTTTCAAATGTCCAGTGAACGCTTTCATCCGAAGTTACTCCAAATACAATGAAGAAGTCTTCGTCTATCAATTCAACCGGAAACTCAAGACAACTTATGCCGAACTTTTTGATCCAGATGCACTCGGAGCTTTCCACTACTCTCCTTACCTGCATTTCAGCGGCGCTTGGTTCAAAAACACGGCTCCCGTAAATCCCATCGACAAACAGTTCTCCCTGGAAGCCATGATCTTGATTTCCAGCTTCGCCAAGGGCGATAACACCTTAAAGTTCCGCGGTATTACCTGGCCAAGGTTCTCGAAATCGAATGAAATATTCATTTTTGATGAGACCCCCTCCATAGAAAGAGGACAGCCCAGCGAAAATAGCTGCCGAAAGCTGTTTTCTCCTGCAGCTTCGACTTGCGAGACGAGGTCTGATGTTAACCGATGCCCTGAAGTGTCTCATCACCTGGCCATCGAATAAACGTGGATCGAGGAATCTCTGGATTTTTCGCGATCGCTTCTGTTATCGTAAGAGCATCTTGCCGTTCCTCAAATACCTATAGGGGTGCCTCCACCAATGGCACTCAAGGAGACTTGTGAATTAGACGAAGCTATGGGAAGCCTCGAGGATAGAGCGGGTTTTCTGGCAGCTAAAAACTCAACGACTTCAGGATTCAGCATGTCTACATTTTCAAGGATCTGATTCTGTTTTGGGGAGCATATGAGTAAAGGGGACGCAGCGATGATAGTGAAGGTTGTTCTCTGCAACCTGCTCTCTGAGCGACTTTTTGATGACATCACGTGCTCGACTCGATCTCAACCACCCTTTACAGAAAATGCAGAAAAAATTCTTTCCCTTGCAAAATGTCAGCCGAGACCCTGTTTTCTTCTGGATTGGTGGCGGCCCCTCAGGAAAACACTACGGAAACTGCAGACAACGAAAACCCGAAGTAGCTGAGTTCATTTGACGTAGTCCTCCATCCACAGCGATTACTCTTCCGAGGATCGAATTCGCATGGATGACTGAAACATGCTCGGTCGATTGTTGAAAAATATGTATTTCATCCCGGTATAAGCTCGAGGGTTCCGGAATCATGAGAATCCTCTCTTCACGCGCGAGCAGGAGAGTTGAAGCGAAATGCCTTGGTCCTTCTTATGTGTTTCCGGCTAGCCGTCGAAACCCCTCGAAAACTATGAGACTTCGGTTTTCAACACTCATCAAGAAGCGGGCGGAGTGTGATGTAAGAATTTCAGGTCACTCTCTGAATTCTAGGGTAGAGGTCGAAGCAAGTTGGTTTTGATCATTCCTTATTGTGTGGCGTGAATCTGAAAATCAATTCGGTCATTCGTCTTCTATCGTTCACCTTACAAGTGCATGGGAGCAAACGGTGCCAAGTCGGACTCCTCATCTCCGGAAGACGGAAGTTCAGGTTTTTTTTTCACAAGGTATATTACAGACCGACGTTTTGCTGCTCCTTCTTGTAGGTGTCCCCGACGCTACTACCAATTCAGATTCTCTACTCCTAATGCCAAGTCTCTGTCTCTAAGGCCAGTGCTCTTCGTGGAGCTTATTGATCCAATCGTTATTCCACGCACTTTTAGTTGCATTCATGCGCTCGAGATTACGTGTCTCAATAGGAGAACGTGCTCCATTAGGAAGAGGACATCTCGAAGAGCAACGAGCATGAAGTTACAGCAAGCGCGAGGCGCTGTTTTCGTGGAACGACGAGAAGTTCCGTGGGATGCGATGATTGTAGCAAAGTTAGGAGAGTGAGTTCCCAGGATTAATCTCAAAAAATGTTTCCGAGTTTCGCCCTGTGACCAACTTCGTCCGCAAAGGTCTCTTTTTCTATTTCAGGCTTTCACCGTATAGTCTCTTCTCCAAACTCGCCGGACTAAACGACAATCCTCAGGTCCTAATACGTTGTAAAGTATCTGCTTTCAGCAAGGTCTACGCAACTTTACTTAGCGCTTTATCGCTTGCTGGGACATTGCAAGCGTTCATGCACGCAGCCGATCCGTCGCTTGTATCCGAAGAATTTGCTCTCGTAACATTAACGGGCATGAGAGACATGTCGACGTGAGGCTTGATCGAACATAACTTTATCAACTGTAGTATTCAAAGTTGCGTACATTATTGAGACCGCTTTCCGATGAGAGAATCTCATTTGCAGATATATTAGACCCATCTACTCTGCAGCACTGACATCGATTCGAATATTATTGGCATTCGGACTGCATAAGAAGTCATATTTGACCTCCATCCGCAGAATAACACGCGAAATTTTGGGTGAGTCGGCCCCAATCTCGACAAGCGATTCGGAAGTTAACACCACCATTGTATCTACTCGACTTCAATCCCATCTAAGCACACCAAGAACCACCATTTTCGCAGGCAATCCGTACCTCCGACATCTTTACGTTGACATGAGGAAAATCAGAAGGATCCTCGGGGTCGTCAACCTGAGTTATTCTCTCTGGCTGGTGGTTGCAGGATTCGCTTTTATCACAGTTAAACCTTCTCTCGCAAGAAATCCGATGTTCTATGTGTTGTTGTTTGAATCATATCTATATGTGTCCGCGATCGGCGTCGCCGCATGTTACATGTTGGTCGTGAGCTGGTTCGTCGTATTACCGTTGCTCGGGTCGGTGACGAACATTTTCGAAGATGCGGTCGAAGCAAGAGATATCTACATGCTGCGGGTAAGTCTGATTGCCTGCTGCTCGTGAACCATAAAGTAAGAGAGGAACGGTTTCCCAGGGTGACGAATACCGATGGAATTCGTTTTTTCGGGGTTTCTGACAACCATGTCCGATGTAAAACTGAGGCCGGTCATCTAACGGTAACGATCCTCTATGGGAAAAACATGGGAAACGCTGGCGCCATCCTTCGAGAAAGTGAGAACAGGAAGTGTTTTTGAGTCATGATCGTCGATGAGATCATGGTTTCAGAGGGTGCCTGACACGCTAGCCGTTGAATCGAAATGCGAATAGGTTCTTACATGCGTCGTTTCCGAGATAAACCCGAAACATGGATTTCAGGCCCTTTGTGTTCATCGATGGCTTCTGACTTCATTTCGAAAGCCTGTGATCTTCCTCGAGGTTTCGAATGAGCCGACCCGAGTGTTACATCCTCTTGTTATCCTTTCAGATTGCTGTAGCCTGCCACGATACATGCAGACGTCTGATAGAGACAATCGATGGAATCGGAAGTTATTTCTTCGGAATCTCAGTCCTGAGTGGAGTTCCTCTTATCGCGATTGCCGCCAGCAGCCTGAGCCGAATTGGAGAAGAGCAAGGAGGTTATGGCTTCAGGGCAACGATGCTTTTCGCGTTCATTTATTTCTCATTCATGGTGTCTTTCATCGTCGTCGCTTCCGTCGTCTACCGCGAGGTGAGATCACAGCGATAGAATCGTGCGTCGTGTTGCGCCGATGTTGAGGGGCATTTTCCATTCTCAGAGCATCCGCCGGAGTTCAACTCAAAAGCAATAGAATATGAAGGAGAATGACAATATGTCCGATCGAGTGTAAGGATGAAATGCGCTCGGATTTAATGACTCAAGTTAGAGCTCGGTCTGCTGTCCAATAACCTTCGTCCATCACCTAGCGTGTCCCCAAGGAATCATATCACTGATTGGAATCACTGAACTCGTAAGATCCGACATGTTTCAGGTCCATAAACCTCAGATGATCCTCACCGACCACGTCATCGTCGACGGAGAATTTCTCAAACTATCATCTCAGTTTTTGGCAAGATTTCAAGTCAGATCTTTCGGTTACACTTTCTTCCATCTTGTCACCATCAGAAGAGAGACCATACTATCGGTGAGTCTTTCTTCTTACCCTCCCAGAGATGCAGCGATCTATTCAAGTCACGGAGAAAATGGGCTCCGTGTCATACTGCCGTTCCATCTGATTTAGATGTTCCTGAATGAAACACTCGAACCTTGCAGGTCTTCAGTCTGATAACAACCTATGTGATTATCGCATTCCAATTGAAGGAATGTTGATGAGTCCGAGATCGGTACATGACGCTATGTGGAAAAAGCGGACGACCTTCACATCGATTACCTGCTTTACCAGTTTTGAATGTAGAAGATATTTAGTATCGAGAATAAGAATGCCACTGCAATATTCATGTCGAATACCACTTGTTTGTTGGTCATGCTGTCATGCTACTCAAGGGCGTTAGACGAGCTATTATGATATCAACAAACATAAACTTCCGTCCCTTCTGGAATCACGGAAAGAATGGATACAAAATTTTTCGAGGTGTCATCTTTCGAGCAACCTATCTTCGGACGTGATTTTCTGGGAGTCAGTTCTGAATTGAATATAGATTAAGGGAGGAGGAATAGAACGGGAGCTGGTGAGTCTCAAGCGGAAACAACTTATTCCATGGGTTCTGATTCTTGTGTTCTTCTTTGCGAATATCGCTAGTCGAGGATTGTATTAATCCACACACCCTCTCTCATGAATCGAACTTGGTTCCATTCGGACCCTCGCATGATACGAAGTTTCATATGCGAAGTTTCACATGAGCCAGTGGCGAATCGTCACTGGCTATCAACGGAGTCCACCGACTGGTCAGGAGTAGAAACAAGTATGGTTTCGGATCTTCGATCTGGTTTGCTTGTCCATTCGGAGCTTGTAGATTTTAACGATTTGCTCGGAGAGTCGGGAACTGGATTCTCTGACGTCGGCTATCAAATCCAGTCTCAAGTGCGGTGGATTTCTCAAAAAAGTCCATGTCGAGGCATCACTCCCGAGTCATCGTCTCCCCAAGCCTGACCGGAAGAGATTATGAGGCTTGGGAGAAGTTCATGGTGTCTTTGGAGAGCACCAAGTTTTTTCCTTGTTTCAAAGCCGCTCACGAGAATCCTCTCAGTCAGTTCATGCGTTTGCCTCGTCGCGTCTTGCTGGTATATCATTCAATCCGACAGATATGGAATGTCATTAGAACCTGGCAGGTAACGAACCTATCAGATATGAGTCGAAAAATCTCGATCAAGGTTATGACACCGATATGGTCTGTTCAGGTTCGTTCTGTGCCAGATTCGTTATCTGATAGGGTTTTTGAACAAATCGGAGCGAAAAGGTTGGTTACATGAGTGTTTTCAGGGTATATTTCAGGAGGGCTGATATTTGAGGGATGATGTATAGCCGCAATCACACGTATCACGTATCTGGGGGCAGAACACGAATCGAGGAAGAGCAGCGTAGTGGTGCCGGCTAGCCCTCGAAACCTTTTGAGTTTCCGTACTCGGCCACTCATTACCTAGGTTGGGCACATCGAAGCTAAGCGCGGAAAGTGCTCCAATCACTTGGGTCGCTCTCTTATTTCGAGAGTATGTGTCGAAGCAAGTTGTTTTCCTTTATCCCTCCTAGTGTGAATATCTAACCTTGCATATTCCAACCTTATGATGTGTTGATGCCCACACCTGGCGCTCGTTTCTGACGCTTCTACCAATTCAGATTATTCACTTTTAACTGAGTGCTGGTAATCAGATGCACTACTTCAGGTCAATGTACGCCCACTATTAAGAACACGTCGGATTCCAGCGGTACGCAAAGAACTGAATGCACAGCCACTGCAGCTAGCGCTCTGTGTGAATCTCATTGATTCAATCGTTAAACCTTCCGCTTTTAGTAAGATACATTCACCCAAGACAGAATGCCGCACTAGAAAAACGAGCTCGGACGAGACAAGAATATTTTGAAGAGCAGCGAGTATGAAGGTACAGGAAGCGCGAGGCGCCGTTTTCGTGAAACGACGGGAAGTTCCGTGGGATGCAATGATTGTCGCAAAGCTCAGAGAGTGAGTTCCCAGGGTTGATCTGAGAACATTTTTCCGAGTTTCGCTCCTGCAGTGTGACCGACGTCCTCCGCAAAGGTCTCTCTTTGAATTTCAGGCTCTCACCGTATAGTTTGTTCCCCAAGCTCGCCGGACTCAACGACGATCCTCGAGTTCTGGTACGTTGTGAAGTATCCACTTTCAGCAGAGTCTACGCTACTCTTCTAAGTGGTCTATCGCTTGCTGCGACAGTCCAAGCGTTTATGCACGCAGCCGATCCGTCGCTTGTATCCGAAGAATTCGCCCTCGTAACATTAACGGGCACGAAAGACCTGTCCAGGTAAGGTTTTTATGAGAATAATTTTATCAACTTCGAGGTTGCGTACATTATTGGGACCGCCTTCCGATAAGAGCATCTCGTTTGCAGATATATTAGACCCATCTACTCTGCAGCACTGACATCGATTCGAATATTATTGGCATTCAGACTGCATAAGAAGTCATATTTGACCTCCATACGTAGAATCACACGCGAAATTTTGAGTGAGTCGGTCCTAATGTTCGATCGGCGATTTGGAAGTCAACACTCAACACCATCATTGTGTCTACTCGACTTCAATGCCATCTGAGCACTACAAGGACCGCCATTTTCGCAGGCAACCCGTACCTCCGAAATATTTGCGTCGACATGAGGAAAATCAAGAGGATCCTCGGGATCGTTAGCCTGAGTTATTTCCTCTGGCTGGTGTTTTTAGGGTTGGTCTTCATAACAGTCAACTCTTCCCTCGCAAGAAAACCGTTGTTCTACGCGATGATGTTTGAATTTTATCTATATATAACCGCGATTTGCGTCACGGGATTCTACGTGATGGTCGTGAGCTGGTTCATTGTATTACCCTTGCTTGGTATGGTGGCGAACATTTTTGAAGATGCAGTCGAAACGAGAGATATTTACATGCTGCGGGTGAGTCTGATTGTCTGCTGCTCGTGTACCAGAAAGTTCAGTAGCGCTCAGTCAGAAGTATTTCAACGAGCATATTTCACGCATGCTTTTCAGTTTCACTTCGTTGTTTATTTCAACCATTATGTAGTCGAGAACTGTTGTCGTATAGCCCGAGTTTCGGATCTTCAATCGATGAAGATCCGACGGCAGAAGCTCTTTTGAAAGTTCTTCCCCCCGTGATCGTCTTGGGGACCGGTCTTGATCAAAACGGCGAAGAACCGCCTTGAAGTCTACGAGTCAAAGTACTTTTGAGCCGTCAAATTCTCACTCTCCAATCAATAACATGTCGACATTTGAGCACGCTCTCACAAGATGAGGGACTACATCGCCGGAGTCTCTTGTTTGTCAAGAAATTCCCGACAATATGTTTGTCAAAATACTTTTGAGCTTTATATGAATATCGATAGATAGCTCCTCGATTTGCTTGAATTCTGAATGCTTGTGATCTTCCTTGAGGTTTTGAATGAGCTCACACCAGTCTTACATATGCTTGTGGCCCTTTCAGTCTGCTTTAGCCTCTCACGACACATGCAGACGTCTGATTGAGACAATCGATGAAATCGGAAGCTATTTCTTCGGCATCTCAGTCCTGAGTGGAGTTCCTCTGATCGCGATTGCCGCTAGCAGTCTAAATCGATTCGGAGAAGAGCAAACTGGCTATGGCTTCAGGGCTACGATGATATTTGCGTTCGCTTATTTCGTATTCATCTCGTCTTTCATCCTCGTCGCTTCCATCGTCTACCGCGAGGTAGGATTACGAGGATGAGTGGAATCGTGCATCTTTGTGCACGATCAACTGAGAAGCCATAGAATATGGAGGGATATGACAATGTTAGATCATGCGACGGGTTGGAATGCGCTTTGATTTGACAACGCAAGCTGGAACCCGTTCCGCCTGTCAATGACCTCCATCCATTACCCAGCTTGTCCTCAAGAGACCCAAATGACCGATTCGGATCCTCAGCCATTCCTCACTGAAGTCGCAACATCCTACATATTGCAGGCTCGTAAACCTCAGATGATCCTCACCGAACACGTCATCGTCGACGAAGAATTTCTCAAACTATCATCTCAGTTTTTAGAAAGATTTCAAGTCAGATCTTTCGGTTACACTTTCTTCCATCTTGTCACCATCAGAAGAGAGACCATACTATCGGTGAGTCTTTCTTCTTACCCTCCAAGAGATGCAGCAATCTATTTCTGTCACAGAGAATACAGGGTGGTGCTACAGTCGATTTTTTGGTTTTTCCCAACCTAAGGAAGCGTCATACGGAGAGTGCAATGGTGAACCCCTTCGGAATTCGGAAAGACGCATCATATGCATACAAGAAACTAGCAGAAAACTGATTCTAATAAGGATCTCGGGCTCAAAAATTACGTTTCCGCACTTTCCCAACGGAAACATCTTAGATCGAAAGAACTTGTAATTTGAACGAGAAAAGGTCTCCGGACTCATCTTCGAAAAATGTATCCTCCGTAGAGAAATTCGCGTTTCTACGTCGAATTCTATGGAGAGATGTTTCTGAATTCCCCGAGGTGTCAGGGGTCTTCCATTTGATAACTCGCCGATAAAGCCTTCCACTCGAAATCGCAATACTTCTTGTTTCTTGATTTTAGAAGATGCAATACTGAATTATCGAGAGGAAGAACCTTGCCACCTCTTGAAATTCAGGAAGGTCTCTTGATAGTCTTCAATGGAGAGAATGCGCATACTTCAAGCCAAACTCGACGATGAGTCAGCAGACCTTTCCTTCCTAAAAAATAAGATCTAAAATGTTTCCGAGGGAGGTCCCCTTGAGGAAATTGCAAAAATGTGATTTCTGAGCTCGAGATCTCGATGAGAATAAGTTTCTTGTAACTTCGTGTAATGCCCATCAAGCGTCTTTTCCAATTTCGAACGGGGTCACCGTTGCACACTCTTCTTCGGAACGCTTCCTTGGGCGAGAAAACCCCGGAAAACGGACTGCGACACCACCCTGTAAAGAAAGGGCAGTTATTATCCAATTTACTCCGTATCACACTGACTCTCCACGCTATGGATGCTTCTAAACGAAACACTCGAACCTTGCAGTTCTTCAGTCTGATAACAACCTACGTGATCATCGCTTTCCAATTGAAGGCGTGTTGATGATTCCGAGATCGACATGTAGTGCTATACGAAAGAAGCTGACGACCTCTTTGGCGATTCCCTGCCAGACCGGTTTCAAATACATAGTGTCCTATCTCCTGGCGCGATTTTCTGGGAGTCAGTTCCACACGGAATGATCAGGAACGGAGGAGAAATCGAGAGGGAGGTCAGTGAGTCCGAAGGGGAAACAACTTCTTCCATAGCTTCTCATTCTTGTTTGTGAAGAGCGTGACTCGAGGGCTGATTCATTCAAATCGATAGAACTAATATACGCTTGCTTCTCTTCATGGATCGAACTTGGTTTCGATCGGACTAATGGTGTTCGACAATATATGCTGGGCGTTTTGCTTCTCACCTTGCGAATGTCATGTCTCTTTTTGAATGTGAGCAGAAATAAACCATCACAAGCGGCGAATCACCACTGGGTATGAACGAAGTCCTTCGACAAGCCACAAGTGGAAAAAAGTATGATTTCAGACCGCCGAACCGATCTGCTTCTCTATTCAAAGCACGGCTCTTGAGGTAGACTTCCACCACTTGCTCGGAGAGTCGGGCACTGAATGCTCTGACGTCGACTGTCAAATACTATCTCAAACGTGGCGAATTTCCCGACTCATCACCAGACAAAAAAGGTTCATGTCGAGGGTCACTTCCCGAGTGATCGCATGCCGGAGCCCGACTGAAAGAAACCACGAGGTTCGAGAGAAGTTCAGGGTGTCCTTGAAGGGCATTAAGTGTTTGTCTTGCTTCGAAGCCACTCAAAAGAATCCTCTCCGTTTCTGCTTTTGCCTCGTCGCGTGTTGTGGAAGTGTCATTCGATCATGAGGCGCACGATCTTACTGAACTGTTTCTTTGCTCTCGTTACGGCTGAACCTGTCGTCGAAGGCCCGTTGGGAAAAATCTCCGGAAAAATCGACTCGATCCTCGGAATTGAAATCGAGGCTTTTCTTGGTATTCCCTTCGCCAAACCGCCAGTGGAAAAACTCAGGTTCTCGCTGCCGCAGCCATATGGGACCGTCGGAAACCTGCAGGCCACCAAGTATGCTCCCGCTTGTCCGCAAGTCCCAGCTTTCGAACTTGGTGGATCCTCGGATGAAGAGAACTGTCTGTTTTTGAACGTTTTCCGGAAGCATGGAACATCCAAGAGTGATAAAAAAGCGGTGAGTCCATCTCCACATCACTGTTTCGCTTACGCCATCGGTATTTCAGCTAGGATCACCATTCATGATTCATGCGTGGCCCAATGAGCAATTCTTTAGAACCTGTTCACCCTCTATCTCAAATTCAGCGGGTAATTTTCAGGGATTTCTCCACCCCGTCATCTTACGTGCTCCTATGGTATCTCTCCAAATACGAGCCATCCCCGGAATACGAATCCTCGTAGTTGAGTTTGAGGAGGCGCTCTCTGGGTACTGGCGTAGACAAATGATTCCGACCCAGCTCACAGGGTACTCATGTTCTCATTGTCAGTGTTCCTCTGATACTCGGGAGATTGCTTGTAATCGGGGAGGGCTTGTATTTTGGGCATGAGGTCCATCTGGAATTAAACGTATTAGGAAAAGGGCTTGTATTTGGAGAATTACGATTCTTCCCGAGAGATCCTATACTTCCGAAGAAGCTTGTCCGCAGTCATGCTGCGGACGTAAGATGGAGGAGAGATCAAGGAATTTGTTGACGACGGATTTTCCTTTTCCTCTGAAATTGCATAATGACGTCGCTGAAAGTGTCGTCACGCAGTTCGGAACGGAAGCCGAATAATTTGATCTGCTCCGCTGGGAACGAAGGTATCAGGCAATACTCGACTGCACTTGAGAGGATCACGCTTTCGGGGGAACTTTGAAAAAAATGTTTTGTATCATTCCCTTCTGGAGTTCAGCTTTCGCAGGAAGGATAATGGGAGTTAATCGCAGCGTTTGTTAAATGAGTTGTTCTTTTTTCCAGGTGATCGCAATCGTTCATGGAGGAGGATACATTGCTGGATCATCCGCAGAGGTGCCCCAGAATGCGGAGACTCTGGCGGGCGTCGGCGATGTGATCATCGTCAGTTTCAACTATCGGCTCGGAATTTTCGGTTTCGCGGACATGAAGGAACTAGCTCCAGGAAACCTGGGTTTCCACGATCAGCGTCTCGCCTTACAATGGATCCAAGACCACATTGCGGACTTCGGTGGAGATCCCGAACAAGTCACGATCATGGGAGTGAGCGCCGGTGCGATGTCTGTCACCGCACAGATCCTCAGCATAGCGGATAAGAAGTCTCTATTTCAAGCTGCGATTCTAGATGCTGGAGTCGTAGCAAGTCATGGATCTTTAGAAGACTCAGAAAGTAGTTTCATCAGAATCAAGAAGGTCGCCAGGGCCGTTGGATGCTCCGAAGATTCGACTGCATTGGTAGAGTGTTTGCGGAAAGTTTCTGTAAGCACACTGCTTTCGAACTCGAGTTCGCACGCGGGTTCCAGTGGAATCATGAATTTCGTTCCCACCACAGACGGAGTCTTCCTCCCGCATGACGTTGAGGATTACGTCGACAAGAATCCCGCAGAGCTGCGCAAAGTCCGAACAATTGTCGGCTACTCACTCGACGAAGCCTCGATGTTCATAGACTTGGCAGAGAGGAAGTACAATCTCTCGGCCGTCAAAACCAGAGGTGACATCTTGAATTTCTGCGGTAAAATCTCCGAGTTGTTCAATTATCCATTCAATGCTAGCAAAGACGAGACGCAGGAGAAGATCGGCAAATTCTACGTGGACGAGAACGCGGGGAATCCTTCCGATGCCGTTTCATCATTCATTGCCGATGGCGTGTTCAAGTGCCCCATAAACAAATTCATCCGCAGTTACTCGCGACACAACGACGAAGTGTTCGCGTATCAATTCGAGCGAAAATTGAACAGAACGTATTTCTGGCTCTTCGACCCGGAATTCTTGGGAGTTTTCCACGCCTCTCCATATTTACATTTTAGTGGTTCGTTGTTCTTGGATAGAGGGAAAGTCAATGAAGCGGACAAGCGATTCGCTCTGGATACAATGAAAACCATTTCGCAGTTCTCCAAATTTAACGGAACTCTAGTATTTCGTGGTGTTGAGTGGCCGAAATTCTCGAAGTCGGGCGAAGTCTTCATTTTCAACGAGACTCCGACGGTGGTGAAGAAACTAGGAAGTGAACGGAACTGTCGAGAACTTTTTTCAGGTCATCGATGAGTTCTCGTAGAGTGATTCGACACGAGGCGCCCTTTTTCTGAATAAAGATAACCTTCTTGGATCGTAAACTCCATTTTTCCTTTGATACACTGAGAATTTTGAACGAAACTCTCTGTGAGTGGTTGGATATAACACGGATTCCAAAGTCACGTATCATAGAGTCTCAGGAAGTTGACGACGTTTTCCCCAACGTTTCGGAGGTAACGAGTCTTGTTGTAACAGTGAAGTCTCGCTAACTTAATATTTTTAGGAGTAGCATTTATATTTTTCTAAGAGAATACAGAATCTTAAGGCGCCTCCCTGGGGTCTATTGAGAATAAAATTAAGAGGTTGAAGTTAGCGGTGCATCGTAATCATCCCTGAAGGAGAAATATGATTATGGAGACGAATGAGAACATGTTTTTTTGTCACAACTGGAAGAGCTCACACATCTTTCTTTATGTTAAGAACAATCGACCGAACCAAAAAATTGATGGCTCGGCCGCTGAAAATTAAGAACGAATGTCTCTCTGCCTTTTTTCTCCCGGAAAGTCGGCTATGACTATATCCCTGTATTTTTGGAACGCCCGGCTTGCATCCGGAACATTGTTTTCTCTTTGAGAGCTATTGTTGATTAACGTCGCGAGAAGTTTGATAGCTTCAGAATCTGTGACGCCGACGTCCGCATCAGTTGAATCATTGCTCTACTCGAGCTCACTGTCTTCGACCGTGAAGAGATTGCCGTCCGCCTCAACAAGCATGTAGATGCAAAGGAAGTCTTACAATCCAAACATAGTTTCTTCAACTGTATCGACTCATAGCAAACTCCGTGACCACTTCAGGGAAGGATCTTCTTTGTGGAAGAAGACAGGCAGAAACACTCAAGCGGCTGATGCAAATTTGATTCGTGAGAAAACAGTACCTGTTGGTCACTTAGAAACAACTTTCGTGACTGCGATTCCCATTTCCGACCGGCTTCTACCGGTAAGTATTACACTTCAAATCGTTTGCTGATTTTGAGATCCCGAGCTTCTAAGCTTGATGTGCGTCGTGAGTGTGTGCAAACCTTTCTGTCAATGAGGACGCTAACTGACACGCAAGCGCTCAGCGTGCGTGTAGAATAATTTGTACCGAAGTGCGTTTCCCTGATTCGGAAGGGAACGGCGGCGCGCAAGTCTCGCGTCTATATTTGAACACTTGCCGAAGTATCGGTAGGGCGGGTCCTGCTCAGATACGGGATTTCTCCGATTGTTCTTTCACTCATATTCGATGGCCGCTTGACCTCAGGGCTTCCGTGAGGATATGATGAGAACTCGTGGGGCTAATCTCGAATGAGTGAGCAAGCAAGCGTCCAACACATCACTGAGGATTTCGAGGGAATTCCTGTTCGACCCGTTTGCCGCCCACTAGTGACACAGGCAATCGAGATCCACGAAATAAGAATAATAGTATTTTTCAATGCGGTATCGATCGAAATTGATCAAAGTCAATGTCAGGCGCGATTAGGTTAGGTCAGGTCCCTGGTTCTGGACTTTCATCCGACGGAGTTCCATGGGAGCGACAGAATCTCGTCAATCAGAAACCAACGACTAAACTCACTCGACAACAGACCATTGTTTCTCACCGCAGTGACCATGCATTTCGGAAGACCAAACCTAACTCCTTGGAGGCCTGGCCACACTTTTTCGACGACCCGAACATACCATTTTATACTGTGCGTTCTCTCATGTATCTTGCGACTCATAATGACCACGCCCAATATTTGTTCTTTATAAGCAAGGTTCTTATTACACGAAGTTCCTCACACGGAAAGTTCTTCGTACGCGCGGGCTCAGGTAAGTGAATATTTCCTCTGGAAAGCTTGAACAAGGGGTGAATTAGAGTTTGTCAGAATACTGCCCGTCGCTAGTGTATGAATGTACACCAGAGAAAGGTTCATCCGATCGAAGGGAGCCGGATTGAACTTTCATTTTCCAACTATCCATATCAATATGGGGAGATTTTGATGGATATGATAGACAGACAGGCCATCGCTATGAGCTGTCCGCGGGACTGCGCTCTTTCTGGCGTTGTTGAGAGGAAAATTAAGACGCGATAACCTAAGGCTCACAACATTCTTCGTACGAAATTGTTGCTCGGCGCGAAATATGGAAGGCTCTGCATCAAGAGACTCATCGAAGCGTTGTCGAAATTTTCCGACGAATAACCAGAGATTATCTCTCTCTGGACCTGAATGATGGAAACAGCGTTGGCAGATGAAATGTTATGACGTCGGGCTATTACGAGAGCCAAAAGCGCTCTCAGAGTCGGCAGGCTCTGACAGCTATATGAGGTCATCGTATCTACTAAACATCTCGTCTACTCTGCCGACTTCTAGTAGCTTTCGCTTCCCCTTGTAGAATGAGCTTGTTTTCAGCCAGAAAACACGACAAAACCTCGCGGACGAGCTGTGCGAGCCACCTTTCTTTGAATTACTCGGAGATATAGTATCTATGGGTCACTAAGAAACAGCTTCTTCGACACTGAATTCCAACCAACAGACAGGTAACTGACGATGAGTCATTCTCTCTGGCGCGTTTAGCGATGTCAAAATGCTTGTTTTTTTGGAAATATGTCGAGTGCTGAAGTTCTTTTGAGCTCGAACCGCTCTCTGATTATGTGCAAATCTTCCGACTACAAAAAGAGAAAGATGAAGCATCACGACGTGGGCGCTTTTCGTAAACGTATAAGAATTCGTAATGGATTGCGCTTCCGTTGTTTGAAAGGAGACTGCTATGAACAAGACTCGCGCTTTTTATTTAAACATTTGTGGAAGGGTTAGCATTGTTTGGGTGGGTTCCGGTGGGGACAAAAGACTTCCTGCAGCGTTTCCTGTACCCTCATTTGACGAATACAGATACCTAGCACCTTTGTGAGAGGACGCAAAGCATTCGCTGGGGTATCGTTCCGAGCTCAGCAGAGTCCGCTCAGTTTACAATTTTTTATTCCGGACACTCCGGTTGGTGTGGTGCCAACCCGCAGGATACTACGAGTGGCAAAGGTTTCGAGATATTCCGCACACTACCTGTTCCAGATTATCAGCGATTCTCGATCATATTGATAAGTATGGACAATAAATAAAGGTTTATTCGGGAAATTTTGAATGAAATTGTGAAATTTGACATCCCATAGATTCAAGGTTGTTTGTCGGGCCGAATAGAGCTTCGATTGATCTTCTGGTCGGTGACCTCGTTGGAAGCTGAGATCGAGTGGCCAGGGTATTTCTTCTCCAAGATGGCGACAGCCTTCGAGTGGTCAGCCATTCCGAAGAATTGGGAGATTCCGAATACCTGCAAAGCGGAGGCTTAGATCGAGTCAGGTTGGATATCTCGTCCGAAACGCTGACTGAGACACCGGGCTCGAAAGACTGTCAGGCGTCTCCTCGAATCAGATAGACAATGGCTAAATTACAATAGATGTCATCGCAACGAGCGAATGATGTTGCCCAGATTACAGATTAGGCCTCGAATCCATCATTGACCGAGCTCGTCGTCTGAGATATGGGAGCTCGTCTCGAGCACTTATATTGTTTGCAGATTTGATCCCCGAGAGCCACAGGATGATTGAAGTCATCGCTCTGTCCTCATCTTGCGTAAAATCGAGTTGACATTACCCTGGCTTCTTTGTCTTCTGGTGTGAGAACGATGTAACCTCCACCGCAGCAGTCGCAGTCGATACCTGCGGTGATTATTGACGCATTAAACGTTTGACTTTGGTCGAAATTATTCCGAGGATGTGGATGATATAGCTGCACGGTGCACTTAGCTTTCGCATATGACTATCCGACGTGCAAGTTTCTCAGAAGTCCATTATAACCCCTAATTGAAGCAGCTGTACCCACGGAGATTGCAGTATATTAAGATCGACGAGAGCGTTGAAGCGAATACCATGAATACAAATATATAGACTTATTTTTACTCGTTTCCGAAGCGTACCGCTCAGAACGTGAACAAGCTATCGTATTGTTTTAACTCACCCTGCTTCTTTAGGGCTTCTTCTTCACCCTCGAAAATTGTTTTGTGGTCGGGCGCGAGAGACGAGCCTCGGACGATGTATTTTCCGTTTTCTTCATCGTTGTTCACGTAGATCTTGATGAGCACGTAACGGTTACGCCCCGAATCCAACTTGCAGTCCAAAACTTTGTCCATCTGAAAACAATTCTGTGTGCGGATCGAATCGTTTTAATGTTTGCGGTGGCGAAGCAGTCATTTGGCAAAACAGTGATAACCGAGAAGCTGAGTTCAGTTCAAGGGAAAGGAAATGTCCTCCAGAACGCTCTTTGAAGATCCAAGATTTCACACGAATTTCCCGAGATGTGGCGACAAAAACTTTCGTTTTGTCACGAAATCGGAGTTACACAGTTCGCGTATGACCGGCTGACACTTTCGGAAACACAACTCCACTCACACAACACCACCCATGATGATGACTCCGCGTCAAAAGAGCATGGGAGCGCTTGACAGCTGCGATCGGATTTTATCGTGGAGAATACTACGCTCGAGTGAAGGAGATCGAAATTTGGTCCGGATCGTGATCATCTCGTACTTCAAATTGTTTCCAAATCGCGCTGCATCAAAATCGTCGGGAAACTCAGATGGAAGATACATACTCTGGCCGGTGGTCAGGTTCAAGTGCACTTAGACTGTGCCGACTGCGACTGTGCAACAACCCGCTGAAACCGATCTAGCCAGTGAAGAGAGAACCAATGCTTCTCGGACGAGAGCAGGCTGGCGGCTCGCAGGTTCAGAGGTCCCGAGGCGAGTTTCACTTTATTCTCGTCTGGCGAGGCCACTTGCTCGTACAAGCCTTGCCAATTCAGAGACAAGCTCTCGTTATGTACGGAGACCGTATTGTAGATTTAAGCGGTCTTCGGAGAGTTTTCGCATCTCGGAAAAAGCACTGCGGGATGCTGCGTGTAGAGCGCAGCGACAGATGTGATTCATGCGGTTACTATCTTATTCTCCGCATATCTGCGTAGACTAGCGTTTCGAGAAAACTGGAGACTCTTGTTGAAACGTACTCCTGTTCACCAGGATCTCCGGCCACCACGCTCAGTTTGATCGTGCCAGGGTCGAATCACGGTTTCATCCTCCGAGCCTCTCGTTATTCACTAAGACCGTTCGTCTGGTCAGCTCATCGTCACGGTCCGGTGTGCCATCAACGCATGGCACACAGTCTCGAAAATGAGGCGTGTACGATATTTTTGCTCCATTTCCTTTTTGTGCCCGAACTTTGGATTCCACTGCGGCTCAGGTAAACGAGAGGAGGGAAAACAATATTTCAAACTACTTTCTCCGACTCATGAATCAGGGAGTCGTCTCGGCCGAACTCTAAACCGGACGAGACGTGCGACTTGGGTCGAGGTTGCATCGTTTTGCCGTCCCCAATCAACAATAAGATCGAACCTAACTAAATGAGTTCCTGAGCACCCGATTGGACAGCCGAGCGAATGCTGTCACTCGACCGATTACTCCCCGTGTTTTCGCGATGATTTAGTATTTCAACTTAATAATGTCACATTTCACTGTGGGGAGTTTGCAGACTTCCAGTTGATTAAAGGTCGCTGATTTCCGACCACGAAGTAAAGCAAGCAGAATCACCTTGGAGAGGAAGATGAGAATTCCCCATTTTCTGCGAATTCATGAGGGATCCTCGAACCATGAGATTGTTTTTTTCTCCTCCTTGTAAACTTGTCAATGCATCTTGATACAGAGTCCTACGCGATTGCTGTTCAGGAGATCGAATGATTTATGTGCCACTCTGTGTCCAGATAGAGTTCAAATTCTGTCAAAACGAGATGCCGCATTCGGGAAATGCGAACAGCGATGGGGTTACAATGTTCAAGGCCATTGAAACATGGACATGTTGTATATCCTTCAAGATGAAAGGTCTCCCACTCAAGTCCAGGAGCTCAGCACTTTGTTGACGGAAAGGTAAAACGTATAAAAAGGCGGTAACTCGTTCAGAATTCATTGTCCAGAAACGTAAGTTGAGAACAACCATTCGAAGTCGCTATAATCCGCTAGCAGCCCGTTAGCTAAGGTCTCATTTCAGATGAAGTTCGCGATTGCTCTCATTGCCGGTGTGGCCATTTTGGCCTCAGTCCACGCTGCTCCCGCAGTCGAGGACGACCTCTACATTTCCGAATCGCTGAAAGACATCATCGCCGCCATCCGAGGACGAATTCAAGGCAAGATCGATGAGTTGCAAAAGCGTCGCGATGAGCTCCGCGAGCAAATCAAGACCGCCACCGGAGAAGTTAAGGAACAACTGAAGAAGTCATTGGATAGGATCAGTGGAGATGTCCAAGATCAACTCAAGCAGCTTCTGGATGTGATCAAGAGGGCTATCCGTAAGAACGACGAATCCTACTTCAAGGACGCCATCGTCGGAAAGATCCGTGAATACCGCGAGAAGGCCAAGGAGATTCTCCATCGCGTCAGCGAAATTGTCAAGAGGGAGGCCGCCGTCATCACCGAGGAAGCCAAAGCTCGGTTCGAAGAACAGAAGCAACGACTGATCGACCAGGTTCAGAGAGTCAAGTGAGTTCTCTTGATTTTTAGAGGATTTTGTGGCAAAAACCCGATGAGACGGCGGCAGTGATTAAATTCTATATTCTCTCCAGTGACCAAATCAAGCAAGTCGTGGACGAAGTCATCAACGGGAAGCAGGTAGAAACCTACGCTCTCGACACCGAGAACTACTTCATCGACCCCAGTGCTTTCCGAGCGAGGATCGCCGACCTCGCCTCGAAAATCCGTGAGCTTACCGCTAAGGCCGCTGCTGCCGCTGGAGCCAAGAGAGACGAAATTTTGGATCAGCTCAAGGAAGTTAGGGGTGAGCTTGTCGGGGCTGCCAAGGACCTCCGTAACGCCCTCCGAGAAATTGTTGGAAAAGAACCGATCGTGTACAGTCTTGCTGACGACCTCGACGAGTTCTACCTCATCCAGACCGTGAAGGACCTTCGCAGGAAGTTGAACGAGAAGCTCGAGCAGGTGAAAGGCTACGTTGAGATGATCAAGGCCGCCCACGGTATCCTCAAGGATCAGCTCAGAGCCGGTCTCGAAACAGCCAAAGGAGAGCTCCAAGACTTGAAGGAGAAGATCCTCGAGAAAGTCAAGGAGGAGCTTAACAAGCCCATCGCTGAATAGATTTCAATGATTTGAGCCTAATAATAAATAATCAGCCGATCCTCAGACTATCGATGACATTTATGTATTTCCCTCTGAAGGCCATTAACGAGATCGTGTGACTCCGCTCGTCTCGTTAGATTTCGGAGCAAGAAACCAATCACTTATCAGATTCAGTCACAATGCTTACGATGTTTTTTCCTATGAGTGATTTCGACCATGTTAAACACGAAGTTGGAGAAGTTTATTTCATTCCATGAGAAAAATTCGTGTCCTCCTTCAGGGCTTCTGGAACACATCCTGAACTGCTTTGATGAGCCTCCGACGAAGATTCACGATTTCCTTCTCCAGCGTTTTGATCTTTTCCCCATCAGCACTATTTCGGATGAGTTGTTGGAGCTGTTGCATTTTGAGGGCAAGCAATTTCCTCAAGTTGGCGACAATGTCGGACGAAGCCTTCTCCACACCGATGACTTCCTCAATCATCTCTCGGATACTTTCGATTGACACAGACACTGCTGTGTCCAGCTCTTCGACATGGGCAAGTAGTTCTCGTTCCGTTCTGACTGGAGATTTCGAGACCTTCAGCTTCATGAGGTCGAGTTCATCTTTGGTTTCTTCCAAAAGACCTTTCAACATCACCATGAGCTGGTCGTTGTAGAATGGGTCAGACGCGTATTTCGAGCTCTCGGTCGAGACTTCACTTTCCTTCGCTCTTCTCCACTCACGTATAGTGTCTGCGATCTTTTGCGTCAATTCGGTTATTCGCTTCTTGGCTGCTGCGATTTTCGCTTTGCCTGACTCAGAGAGTAGGTTACGCCATTCCGAAATGATTCCGAGGGCATCCTGTATTTGGTTCTTCAGACCTTCGATGATTTGTTCGAATATCTCGTCGAAGACGTAGGTGACGGGAACATCATCATCGGGAATCATCAATTCGCGAAGTCTCCACAACAGTTCAGCTCTGTGAAAACATCTTCGTTACAATAGAATCGAAGCGAATGCGATGGCCGGTAGTATTAAACAATAAGAGTAGGCACCACCGAAGCTATCGGAAGGGGTCTGCAGAACCAAACACAAAATGTATAATCAACACCTTAAGGAATTGAAGACTCCATGATTTTGGAACACAGTAAGGAAGCTCCCCTCCCCCCGCAGAAAACTTACTTCAGCTCCGAGAGACGATCCAAAACTTTCTTTTTTGCGACAGCGAGGCTCTCCGAAAGTTTTTCGCCCTGAGCCCGAGCCTGCTGCCAGATAATGCCGGCAAGTTCAGAGGTCGCCGCGACGATTGCTTTTCTGATCTCGTCAATCCGCTGGCGAAGTCTCTCGTTTGTGCTCAACTCCTCGTCGTCTGAGGTACCACTTGAGGGACCGCTCAGGGACGCCTGGAGTTCGTCGAGAGCGTTTCGGAGCGCTCCATTGACACGCCCGGCAGCCTCCTGGATTGGGTGTGAGAGACTTTCCGCTCCGGCTGCTTCGATTTTCCGAACCAAGTCATTGTGTGATTCTACCAGTTCCTTGATCTTTTCGTAGAGAGCCTGGGTGTAGTCGATCACGCCACCAGCATTGCTGTGGCTTGACACAGGGACACCGAGCGCCCCAGCGAAGGCGCAAGCTGCCACAATCAGCACTGCAAACTTCATTTGTAACGCCTAGAACGACACAGGACAAGTTGTCTGACAGAAACTGTTATTGGGAATCCAAATTCACACCTCCCGGATAGCGAATGACGTTTTCGAGGGGATTCAACGCTTTTCAATCGTCCAAAAGGCTTAAAAGGCTTGAGGTCTCTCTTCATCGCCTCTTGGAATCGAGTCATTCAAGCCAGAATTTCAACTCATCGATTGCTCGGGCTCGAAAATCTTGGGGCAGATAATCCTCAATGTCATTTGCTGCGTGATTCCATCTCCAACAATTGGACAAGCTCTGCGCGTCAATCTAGCTACACGTGATTCAGTCTTTCGTAAGACGCGACATTATTGCAGTTCGGCCAACTTCGTATTAGGCTTTCCGTTCGTCGCTGACTCGATTTGAGCTCTGCTTGACGCGGAAAATATCCTCGTTCTCCGTTCTCTCAAAAATTTCTGGAAAACTCCGAATTGCAATGGAAGCGTTTGAAAGAGAAGAAAAGGGAATTCACTGTTGGTGTTGTGAGAGCGGTGACAGAATCAGGTTTGACACAAGCGACCAATTTCACGCCTTCACGCTCACGAGAACCTCAGGAAACATTTCAAGAGCCAAGTTTTTCGCTTGTCATCCCTAAAGATGATCGAATGGGAGGCGATCCCGAAGTCGAATCAACTAAAGAGTAGTCTTTTGTTGGACTCGATGACGACGTCGATGCCGCTCTCATCAAATGTAGAAGCGTAAAAGAATTCGATCGACGAACCGGCTGATCGATCCATCTATCAATCATCCAAACAAACAATTGATAGCGGGAAACGCGCTAAAAGCTCGGTTTATACCTCATTATAAAATTGAAAGCCGGAGCCAAGTAGCGACCTTGTCAAAACCCATCCAAGACGATAAGAAAACAATAACAAGTGGCGCTTTCGGAGATTTCAAAGATCGAAAATCCCGTATTCACCATTGGAATCTTTCCAGCTCGTTGAGAATGGATCTTGGCTCACGCGTGCCCCTCCCTCGAAGTGACAACAATGACCGTTCCAAATATTCAAATCTAGAAATCAGGGCTGAATTTTGATGACTCCGGATAGAACTACTTAGTTTGAAAACATTTCGGTTGTCGTCTTTTGAGCTAAGTACTTGAGTTCTGTCTCAGCTTTCCGCATGGTCGAAGCTGCGGTCAGAAAGCTCAGAGCAAACCTAACTACTATTAAGTCCGTTAAATATTCCTGCTTGGCGCTCACTGAGGTCAGAGAACCCTCGAGGAATCAGAGTCGAGAATTTTTACGGAGATCTCCTTAATTCGAAGATTTACAATGAGCACTGCATGCGTCCGTCTGCGACCGAGATCGGACTGTACTACCTCCTTTCGTATGAGCATCACAAGCGCCTGATTTCAGCTCTTAGAGAGAGAGAGAGAGAGACATCACGGGCGAGGATGAGCTAAGGGGTGTCTTCATCGCATGAGACCAAGTGGACGAAGTTTTCGGTCGACTTGGCCGGAGTCTGACTTTGACCGAGCTTCCCAGCGGGAGCTGTAGATCATGGATTCCGTGAAGCTGTGTGAAGTGAGCCTCTTTCCTCTAGTTGAGGCATTTTCTACTTTTTGCGACGGTTCGCCGCAAGCCGGCTCATTCGCGCCTCGGATCGCAGTTTCTCGATCCATTATTGGGTTACTATCTCCATCGAAGGATCCATCCAAGAACGAGACATTTGCCGCTAACACTGAATAGAATCGATTTCAACTCTTATAAATATTTTTGTCGTTGCGTTTCATCATCAGATCATTTCTATCCAGAGATGATGATGATTATTATCGTGATCGTCGTCATCCTATCCGCCGTATCAAAATATCTGAAGAAGAACCCGCATACAGGGTAACAGAAAGGCCAAGATGAAGCAACAGAACTCGGAGATGAGGAGAAAATAGAGGAAGGTGAAGGCGATGAACAGCAGAACCGACCACTACCAACAGCGGGCAAGTTACAACTACTGCTGCTGCAAAGCGAGGTGTGAAGGCTTTCCGCTCGTTTGTTTCTGAGTGTCCACTTAAGGGGCCCGAATGTCATCTTTGATGCAGCCGGCAGCAGAAACCGACGAACAAACGACTGCCCTGTAGCCGCTCGCTCACATCGCGCGGACTATGATCTATCCGTATTTGAATCAGCGTACAATACCTACACAACGTGACGTTGATCAAGCCGATGTCGGTGGCGGCGACGACGGTGTTGATGTCGATTCAAATGCCGATGGTTGCCGACATTTGCGCTGAGCGGCGATTCGCTCCGTCAAAAACTGACACCCGTGTCGGCTAGATTGTTATGAAGAAATTATCGGGCCCTTCGACAATTATCCCCTCTCCGACCTTTTATCGGAGCTACACTTCTCACAGAATTATCGAACCGGACACTCATCATTCCTCTGCCTGTCAACATTTGATCACGTCTTTGTGTCTCTGAATATTCGTCTCGAAATTCACGCGGCTCACTTCGGTGTCTCCGTGAAAATCTGATTCGGTCCCGAGACTAACTTCCGAACGCTACCCGCTACGGACTACTTTCCTGAAAGAAAGTCGGAAGAGGCCTCTTGCCAAGAGAAAACTGAGCCTCCGATGATGAGACGAGTCCTGGCTGGGGCTTCGAAAAGACTGTCGCAATCAAGGTCTCTCAGGAACACGAGATAATGTTTTCGTCGGTTGAAGTTTGACACGTGCGTTTTTTGGATGCTCACTTCGGCTGAGTTCGGCAGCTACAGAAATGAACTTGGAGGCGTATTCGTTCACACCTCCTGGGGTTGTTCCCGAGAGAGCAAATAGCCATGTGGACGAAGCGAGGGGCAGTTTGTGATTCCCAAGAAAAAGTGCTGCTCTTCAAAATGTCTCACGTCCGCGCTCGACGACTTCTTTAAACATAGAGGGGTTCGACGGATTGCCATTATCGGGTGACATAATGTTTGCATGAGTAAACTTATGACGACCCATATTTACTTTTATTGCTCAGTAGTGACTGGTTGTGGTTAGCAAAAGCAGGATGCACTCTCAGAAATCTTGATAAGAAACCTCGGCTTCGTTTGTTCAAATCCAGCGTCTAGTTCAGCCTCGTCGTTCCCGAAGCTGAACACAGAACAAGCGAGGAAACGTCAAACATTTTTGATCGGTTCGAGTTTCACCGTGGATTACCACCGGTCTCTGCGTGGGGTCTCAGGGTGTTGTGAGCTATGAGGCCTTTAAGTCGTGCGAGGCCATCCTTGTAAAATCATTAGGCAAATGCGATGAAGATGGACAACGCGACTCTAGTGGAATACTTGGGTGCTGGTCGGAGTCGATCGTCTCCCTGTAATTGAATGTTCTGTCGTACAGATTAGCCGATGGTTGGGCGCTTAGATGACTGGGACGGCCGTCGGTCGGGTCGACGGAAGGAAGGACGGAAGATGAGCTATGGATGGAGTGCACCTGCCAAAACATGGCGGATACTGCACCGAACGTCACGCTAGCATCTAGTTCACCCGATCACCTCGAGACGAATGTGGGCTTTGACAAAAAAGGAATCATTTGAATATGCCGGCCCTAAAAACACAACTGATCGGTAAATAATACCTGATCCCTGCCTCGAGAGCCAGCGACATGGTATTTTCATATTTCCTCGCGAACACGGTAGAGATCCGAGTGGAAAAGACGCGTGAACTACAACCTATCGTTCTCGATTCGCGCACGCGAACCAGACTCGATGATGAACGAATAACGGATTTCTTTTCGAACTGACTTGGGCCACATATTTCGTCCTCTCCAAACGAATTTGGCGAACTACTCGACACGGGCTAGGAGAAGGTTTTCTTGGAAAGTGGAAATTCGCGAGGACTGCGCTCACTCGCACTTCGAACGTAAAGGTAATATTGGTCAAAGGGAAGCGCGTCGAGAGACAGCAGACACAGAAGCAACTCCTGCTCCAAATAACAAATGAGTTTAATTTCATTGGAATTCCTTCTATCGTTGCTGGATTGGTTCTCCCGCCTACGGTGTTGTCCTTGCTCTGTGGTGACATCTTCAGGTTCCGAAACGGCGTTCGGCTCCCATCCCTTAGTCGGTCTGGTTGCTCTCTATGTGCGGTGTTCTTCTCAATATCCAACAGGAAGCCGTCTGCGGTGTAGAGGACAAGACCTAGAACATCGATTCGAGAAACAAACCATCCTGATTTACGATTCGGAGTGTGTCTCTTACAAAGTTTAGAGGCGGAATTCTCTTTTCTTATTGAATTTCACTGTGGGCCCTCTTCGAACGGCGCTTTCAATGCGACCTAGTCTCTGTTTGACTTTATGGCCCGCTGTGCACTCGACTGGAGAGTGACACCTTCGAATGACAAAAAAATAAGAAGAGAGATGAAACAGAAGGACTTGCACCTTCTATAAAACTCGCTCAAATTGGATTTTCGAATTTGAACGCCTTCAAGCTTCGTGGGAGTCGGTGTCCACCAGGAGGCCTTCAAGATTCGTTGCGATACGCTGTTTATGATCTCGAGGCTGACTGTCCTCCTCTATTCGCTTCTGTTCATTGACGTCGAGTGAGTCTTCAGCTCATTCAATTTCAATTCCGTAGGGCTTCGTTCCGGGCTGGAGGACGTTCGCGACGAAATCCGAGGAACCTGCATCGGCGTTTCCGCCACCAACCGCTCGGTCAGCTTGTATCGTTCCCAGCTGGAACGAACGAGTTCCTATGACAACGTGTGCAATAGTCAAGCTATCGAATCGTGTATGTTCGCCATCCATTCCGAGCAGTCGCCGCGTCGTATCAACATGGCTGGCCTAACCGATGTACGCCAATCCGAATCAGCCATCTGCCCATGATGTGAGCAACAGTTGGAGCAACGAGCGACCATAGCAACAACGTTTTCTTTGAACGGAAACAAATCAACCACTAATTGCAGCCGACGGAGGCTTCCGTCACACAATAGACGTATGTCCACTCAGTCAGAGTAGTATGTTTGAAACACTGTGCCGGTCTGTGATCTAATTGCTACCCAGCAGTGGCAGCTGTTTCGAATACAGTTCCAAGTTTGATCACTGCGCGGTTCCGAGGAACTGCAAAACGAGAGCCGAAAGCAGCCAGTTTCCTTCATGGAAGGGCTTTCGCAAAGTCGCCGAAGTCGATTCGATGCGATGATCTTGGTTGACAAAAGTTCGAGCATCCAATCGGCTGGACCAGTGTCACGAGAGCTCCACGATTTCTCAACCCCGCTCTTCATCATCGATCGATGATGAAGCGAAGGACGGAATGTGTGATGTTGTTAAACGGCCGCACCCGAACTCATGAGGTCTTGGATAAGTTTGTTGCTTGCCTGCCGGCAGCAGTTTGTCTGTTGGTAGCAGAGTGTCTCTCGCCCGAAATGGCTTCGGTAGCCTCGGTACTCGGCTCTTTCATCAGCTCTTGACATGGCCCTTGATGGTGACGGATCCCTGGGGTAAACGCCGATGCTCAAACGTTCAAACCGCCTTACGAGTTGCTCAAAAGCCGTTTCTAAGCTGCCGTGACCCGACCGTCACATCACGAAGCTCCGTCTGCCAACAGCTTCAGCGGCATCCGCAGCGGCGGTGGTGGCGGCGGCGGCGGCGGCGTCCGCAGTACCCGTCAGTTTCAAATTTGGCCAAATTTCATGAAACGTTCTCAAAAAGACACACGGACATCGAATGGCTCATTGTTCGAGCTTTGGGCGCTTTTGATATCGGAGCCGGAAAGTTTCGCCTCTCATTCAGCAAATGTTGGATGAAGCGCACAGAATCGACAACATGGGCACTCGTTTTCCGTGGAAATTGAAGACCATGGTTTTGAAACGGAAGATTTTCGTGGAACTCCTCTTCCTGTTCTCGGACGTTATCATTGATTCGTTCGATGAAAAAAACGGGCTGCAGTGAGTGACAAAACGAGGCTAACTGCTCATTTATGTTTCTCCGTCTCCACTCCAAAATGAACAGGCTGCCACCTACCGACAAATTCCAACGCTTTCCCTGTATTTCTCTCTCTTCATCGTCTTGGCTTTAATCGAACGCCTGTTTATTATTTTCTCTGCTCCTTCCCGTCGGCTGAACAAATGTGTATATATATATATATGTGTATATATCTATCAAGGATGAACGTGGTGGTTTTCTTTAATCAAGAGAAAAATCCCGCCGATGGTGAAGAATTTCGCTCTGGACAACAGAAAGGAGGGGCTGACTGTTTAAGGCTGAAGAGAGTGCTGCATTGACTGAGTTCTTCTCTCACTTCTCGTTCTCTATTTCTCTCTTCATCTCGTCTATCCATGGCTACTAATGGCTCTTTTGACGCCGCTCAGGATGGCCGCAGCCCTCGGCGACGTAACCACTAACCGAACAGCCGACCGATCATCTGAGCGGACGTGCCATTTTGGAATTGCATTCGTCTAAAAGCTTCACAAACAGAAACCGAACATTCTGAAATGAAAGCGTCGCGACCCAAGCCGCATCGTTGCGCAAAAGAATTTCTTCAACTTCTGAAGAACTCGATGTCGCGATTTCCAACCAATCAAGAGTTCCAAAGACCTGTCCTCGCTCTTTTGACACGATCACCGCAAGACTTCAAAATCTTCCATCTGGAGGGAATGTTTCGAATTCCGATAAAGTGCTCCACTGATAGAGGGTCTTATTGCTTTGCATTCGATTGAAATCGAGTAGGTTGAGGCAGATATTCCCGATCCGACGCCACGCTGTCTAGCGTAGACCACAAGGAAGACTCCGCACTGTCTGGGGTTCCCTGTCGTAAAAGAACAAGGAGGAGAAGTACACAAAGACGACGATGAACAGCTACTCCATCGGGGCCGCGCGCTTCGGCATCGATGGGTCGAGGAAGCCCCGCTCACGGCGTCAAGCAGTCTTCTTCGTCAGTTGATTCTTCCTGCTGCTGCTTGTGTTCCTTCGCCGAACTAATGGCACGTATTAAGGGGCCGACCGAGTTAGGCAGTCTGATCTCTCAGTCGGCACCGCATTTCTACTCACAAGACTTTGATATATCGAAAACAACGAGTTTCGTCAGCTGTCCTCGTTCGCATTCTGCTTTCGAGGCGAAGACTTTCGTAGAGTCGAGCATGTTAAAGAAGAGAAGGAATGAGAACGAGTGCACGAGGGTTGTCTCGATCGCGTGTTTTGCTCGACAAGAACAAAGAGGAATTCTCCAATATTTGCATTCCACAGCTGTGAGGGTGGCTTTGGACGTAAAAGATCGCCACAGTCCGGCTCCGCATTGATGACTCGTGTTTTTCTCGTGTCGTTGTTGTTGGTACGATCGTTAAAAGTGCGTTTCGTGACGCACCTTCGAAATACGGATATGTTTTGTTCATCCACAAAATCATCGACTTCAGCTCAGTTGTTCCGCTTGCTCAGTGTTGTTTAACCTGCTCATATAAGCTTGGCGCAGAGATCGAACATATTTGCGGCATTCCGCAGGAGGTCAACTCCAGAGACGTTCGTGTTGGCCTACAGCGCGAGTTCGAGAGAAAACGTGATCTTTCTGCACTTGTCGTAATCAGGATTTTCTGCGGATACGTGATATTCCGCTGCACTTTCGAAATCCTGAAACCTTGATAGACTCCAACAAGTACCTAGAGAAACGGGGAGCGTTCACTGGAGGCTCGACGATGTACAGAGGAGAGTTCGTCAGAAGTGAGTCACAAGTTCTGTACAGCAACAACAGCGGCGAGGACGACATCAACATTCGAACGAGCAGCGAACGTCAGAGCGAGTTTCACATGATGGCACGAAGAAGAGGCGGGAAAGTTTTGTGGGTACGAAACGCTACAAGCAATTTGCTGTTGAACACATTCCTGCTCTCGGGGATCTGTGATTACTTGCTGGATGCCGCCAAAGTCGACCCGCGTACGGAGGAGGTGGTACGATACTGAGAAGACAATCAGTTCACGTGATGCAGGTGTGCATGCCTTCGGTAGAACATTGAATGGTTACAGTTGTCTAGCGAGGACTGTTGGGTAAATACGGACGAGAACTTTTCTTCATCCATCTTTTCTGAGCGAGAGAGGACGGCCGTTGTCAACAGTTTCACTCGGAGGCTTTCCCGTGCTACGCGAACTCTTCTCGCAATCCGCTCCAGTCGCAAACTCCGTGCGGCGTGGTAAGCAGCACGGTGAACGTGGTAAACGGTGTGATAGCATTGCTCGAATACCTTGTTTTCGCCGCTTCGGCACCGCTGAAGGAATAGCTACAAAACGAGCTATTGATCCGAGGAAAGTGTGAGAGGCGGCGATACTTCTTCGGTCAGTAAAGAGAGAAAATATTAGATCATCTCGGAGGGAGCTCACGAAGGCTCACCTCACTTCACCTCACCTCTCAAGGGGGCCCCACACTTTGTTTCTACCGACGCCGCCGTCGCGCTGTGAAGTTTGCCCGCCGCAGCCTTCGTCGTCGTCAACGTAGCAAAATAGCTCCGCGACCAGTAGGAGCAACAACGACGATGACGACCGTGACAACAACGATGGTAACAACAACGCCGACCTCAAAAGAGTCCTCCCAGACCGCGTGGTGCCTCCGATGTCCGGCTATCACCTCAAACGTGGACGCATTCCGAAGGAACAATCAATAAATAAACGGATTATTTCAGTGATGCCACAAGAGTGTTGTGTCTCGTGGCGCGGTATGGACTCCTCGAGAAAACCCTGATTCGCTGCTTCGTCGCTCGATCTTGGGAACCCTGTCGAGCAATGCTGGATGCTGACTCGGAATACTTTTTTCCGAGTTTATGCACATGATCTCGTGGCGCTCATTCTCGTGAAGATTGGCAGCAACTGAGAGTTCAAAGTAGGGCGCAACCCCCAAACCATCTCCAGTGTTGGCTCGTAAAGCATCCAGCAACGCTACGCAGACGCTCCAGATGATGTTTGGTAATAGTTTAGTTCAGTAAGCGAGTCGGCTGCTTCAAAAAGGGGATGACCCCATCTGGCGGCACCATGCAGTCTGGTCTTCGTAGACGTCTTGACGTCGACCGACGCTATTTGGGGTCCCCGAATGCCCCATTCCGTAACTTCGATTCGAGACACGCATCTTCGAAGAATGAACAGAAGCCTGTTTTGTTCTGCGGGAATGTGAGAGGTCTAACTATTCAAATACTCCGAATTTTTCACTAATTCAAAGCGATATGACACGACTGAATAGAAATCGTCAGATTTTTTGCTCTTTGTGCCGAACGGCGGAAAGAAATCGTTGAAATTTTTGTCGTTGATCGAAAAGATCAGCTGGCATTGAATCGATGATCTCTTGGATTTCGACTCTAATGTTCTGCTCGAATTCTCAAGGTTCAAGGAACATCGGCGTCGATTGCGATCATTGGAGCACAATCTCCACTAACCTAAGTGAGGTCAACATCGGCTGAACACGCAAAAACTTCCATCTCTGCTGAGGTTTGCAATTCTAGAAGAACCTACTCTACGAACATGAGTTATCGATCCAAAGTGTATGATTTATTTACAAACTTGAGTGATTCATTTTCACAAAAGTGGCGCCTGCAACGATTTCTGATCCTTCTTCTTCAGCAGCGACTGCTTATATCCCATGAATTTAAAATGTGTTTGACAAGTGGAACAGATCGGAGCGAATACACAGAAAATTGACAGGCACACTGAACACACGTAACCGACTTCGATGAGGTTCCGATGACAGAAGCAAGCCGTCCGATAATCGACGACATCTGGTTTTGGCAGAACCAGTTTTGCTCGAAGAGACTTCGGTGGTAGGAATACCCATAAAAGGTACTCGAGCAAGCCCGCGATCGAAGGGGCTTTAAGATAATTTCCTCCTGTAATATCTGCACCTTGTTGTAAAAGACCGCAGTCTTTCTGGATCACGCAGGAATCTACGACAATAGCTTTACGCTGAGCGGCGAAGAACACGTTCATGAAGTTCAGATACTGATGGGCACTTTCCCCTGAGGAACTGATCACCAGGACACGTCCGTTCAGTTTACCGGCAGTGTTTGTCATGCGTTTGGCGATGTAACAGAGCGCGAGGGCCATGCCTCCCGTGAGCAACGGTTCGATATTGTAGACGCCTTTCCACGAAGTCACCACTTCCTTCACTCCATCGCGGATCACTTGTGTCGCATGGGCTAGAATTTCCATCTGAGCATCTGGGGGTCTGATGTTTTGGATCGTATCCGCCGATACCGGGTAAATCATTTTCGCTGCGTGTGGATGGCAGACTACAAAGGCCAAGGAATTCTTCGACGAGTACATCAGGTGGGAGTTCGAGAACGTTACAACAGCATCCAGCAACTGACCCACTGCATCTCTTTCGATCAAACTCGAGTTGAACGAGGTGTCTAGAACAACAGCCAACAATTCGCCATCTTCTTCCTCATCGGGACGGAATTGAGACCCCATATTGCAGGTGGAGCTAACATGGTTTTGAAATTTAGGCGTTCACGGTGGACATTGGTCGTCAGACAAATCGAATGAATCGTACTATGGAAACTTCTGAAGATTTTCGATTCCTAGAGCCTTTGTCAACAATAACAGAGCCGGTGATTGAGCGCCGCTCACCGTTGTTTACAAATATAGCAGACAGCAAAAGAGCGCGCCAAATTTGAAGTTTTCAATCTAGACTGTCTTTTCAAATGGAGAAACAGGCCCAAGTATCTAGATGGAATCCGATCGGGTCTCTAAAAGAAACGGGAAGAGGAAGAATCGGGGGAGAATAGTATGGATTATCGCTCCTAGTTCACGGAATATCACGCATCGCTCTGCCTAGATTAGAAAAGATGACAATCTTCATCAAACTTGCAGGAGTTTGTCAGAAGTCGGGAACGAACAATAGCGCACTGCTCAGATTTTCATGTTGGAAGTCATCCATCACTATTGATACGACGAACCAATGAACGCGTTCCACCAGAGCTCATTCTTCGGAGGTCTATTGTTTGTTGTATCTTAATCTTTCATCAGCCTGTATGTCGACTTATCCGTTGATCTGATACGTCACATTAGCGAACGTTTTGTTATCGAGGAATCGGATCGGAGAATAACATTGAAGCCTGCCGAGATGAGTTCGGGTGCACATGAGACAAGACAGCGAGAGACAGAGATGGCGTAACCGTCAACAAGCTTCTGTTGATGCCAGGATCAAGAAAACCCCTTGCATGAAGCCAGGAACTACTCAATTGATATCTGTGAGCACATGAAAATTGTATCACGCTGGAGTGAATGAACTGTCGATTCGATTAACAGCAGCTAGTAACACCGATTTTCTGCAGGCCATTCCGTTGTCAATAGGTGATTAGAGAAAATAACAACTGGAGAAGTTGGAATTTGTTCTTTTGACAAATCTCTGTCGACGACTCTCGAGCGGCAACGGAGACTTAAAGTGGTTGTCAACTTTGGAATGGTCTTGTGAGATCTGATGTTGAATTCCGCGACCGACGTTCCGCTTACAAACCCATTTTTCAAAGGAAAATTGTAGAAGTAACAAATAACGAACGCACTTCGCTGAAATAATTGATTTACCCCTCAGAACAACATTCCATCGAATTCAGAGATGCAGACGGACGATGAATTTGGGGAGAGAAGCCTTCGTGGAGCCAGTTATCTTAATAGAGGGATAATGCTCGTGTAACAGAGAGAGAGAGAGAAAGAGAGAAGCCAGGCCCGATTGTAGCCGACTAATTATGAAGATAAAAATCCTCAACTCTCGTTGTTTCATTTATTTATACATACATACGAGAGCGTGTTTGTACCCGCGTCGCGATCGATAGCTGCCTCGCCAGCCAACGACTGCATTATTTCATCGTGCTCGATTTGAAATTCACAGAATATTTTATTACCTTATTAATTACCCCAGCCTCCTTCTTTTTTTTAGCATAATCGCTGGCGACGCACGAGGCTTTCGTCTACGTCGTCTTCGAGATTCTGTATCAGCTTCCCTGAATGTGCCGCCACTTTGTAAGAAAGGGCTACCAAATAGACGCTTATGCGTGCCCTCTGAATACTACGCACGGACTGACGCTTCATCTGTTTCTAGTGTTTCTTACGTGATGTTCCAACCTATGAAGAGTCCCCGAATAAAATGCTCATCTGGTTACGGTTATTTTTGACCTCGCTGTTAGTACTATGAAACTCATAAACATCGTGAGCTCCTTCTACTTTGACCAGCGCCTTCAGCCTTCCCGGGACCCTTTCAAGACCTACTCCAAAGAATCGTCAAGAATTTTCGCCGCATTATAGCTTACAATGCAGGATTGGTAGCAACGAAGTTCCGCCCCTTGACATCGCCGACGAGTTCCGTCGAGCCGAACTCATGATCATGAAATCGATCTCCAAAGACGCCAACAGATTCAGCGTGTTCTTCAATCGGAACGTCTCCAGGACGAGATCCAACGGGGACTTTGCACCCAAATCCACATAGCAAAAGTATCGATGATTTGTTGATTTTTTGAGTAACGGAGTATCTCTAATTTTAAGCATAACTTGTCATTGGTCCACATCATTATCTAGATCAGGGGTGGGCAAATTGCGAAATCCGGCCCGCGCCGCCTCCCGTGCTGGGTTTCGGACCTGCGGGCCGCAGACTTCCCCTGCCCTGAGACCCCCGCTCCCTGCTCCGTTCGGGCTGCTCGCCACTCGATCGCAGAGCTGAGGCCTCGCGAGAAAAGGTTCCGCCGCAGAGGACGAATGCTTGCGATTCGAGAGATCACGGGTGCCTGATGAATTGTCTCCAAAGGATGACAGTGAAGACAGCACGGACGGAATTCCAAACTTAAAAATGTTCTTCGCTTCGAAAATTTCCCAGAATGTCAATGTCTCGAACGAGAACAGAACGATCGAAGTCACATTTTATTCACTGGAGTGAGTCCTCAACTGTCATCCATTTCTCTTCGAGAGCTGCGTGTAGAATGACGTCCAGTCGGACTATCAGTGACGAGAATAGGAAGTTCCAACTCGAGTGGAGAGAGTAGAACTTTTTCGAGGAGTTTGAAGGAAAGTCACTGTGTTTGGTTTGTGGGAGTTCTCACAAGAAGTTGCATTCGCTGGTCGCCCTTTCACTGAAGGTGATTTCAATAAAAATTGTCTCATGATGGCTGCGAACCAAGTGTGCCCAGAATCTGCCGAGAAATTTACAAAAAGACATTGTCAGTCGTAAACTCGACGGTCAACTCGATTCGTCCGCGGGCTCTGACTCACCGATCGTTCCGCGCGTTCCTGGACAGAGTCGACGCTGAATTTGGCGACATTCTCTACCACACGGATGTACGATGGCTGAGCCGCGGCATGATGTTGGATTGCTTTTCCGCGCTTCGATCGGAGCTCATCTATTTCGCCGAAGACCAGGGAAAGTCCGCGAGTGAGCTCAGAGACCCGATGTTCTGGCAGGAAGTCGCCTTCCTCACCGACCTCACAGGTCACATGAATGATCTCAACAGATAACTCCAAGGCAAACAAAAGTTTGCATCAGATCTTTAGTTCAAAGGGAAAAGCTTCGTGGATGCGTCGAATTCGTTTTTTTCCCTCTTGCTCCATCCCTCGCCCCGGCCCCCCCGCTAGAGGCGCTCACGGCCCCTGTTGCGGAGGTTAGGTACCGGGGGTCGGTTGGTACTAGAAGGCCTGGGGCTCTGGTATCAGAACTTCTTCTTCTGGTACCAGATATTCGCCTTACAGAGTGGAAACCATCTTTGAAGAAGTCGGCCTTCTCGTACCAGAAGAGATTCGAACCTACGACCTGCCGTTCGAGAGTGTGGTACGACGAGTCAACATTGCATGTGATGTGCTTAGTGTGGTACCACATCCACAAGCAAATCTGCACGTGGCGTGCAGACCGCTTCGACCACTCGGCTATCTCGTCGCTTAAATATATAAAATACTGCAAATATCGAATGGGAACCTAGCTCATTTCCCAAGGAGTGAGAGAGCGCTCTCAGAATCGGACGAGAAAGGAACCACGTGTATGCAGTTCAAGGGAGATCTCGTAAACCTTTTGCAAGAGTTCCAAGCTCGATTCGCAGACTTCGCCGTTTCGGAGACTGACTTTCTATTATTCGTCGATCCGTCTACGATCGATATTCACACCGCGCCAGCGTCAATTCAGCTCGAGCTGATCACTCCGCGGAACAGTCTCTATATGAAATCGAAGCACAGTGAGGGATCTCTGCTGGAATTCTACCGAACGCTTGAGCGATGCAGTTTTCCCAAGATATGTAACCATGGAATGAAGTTTATGTCACTGTTCGGAAGTACATACATCTGCGAACAGACATTCAGGATAATGAATTTGAACAAATCGCGACTGCGATCGAAAATCTCGAATTTCAACCTGAAGAACGTTTCGCGAATCGCGACACCAAATTTCAATCCCGATATCGAGAGCATTGTCAGAGAAAGAGCTGCTCGTGGAACAGATGAACAATAAATGAATATATTTCTTGGAACCCCTGTGCCGCGGCACAGATATGAGAAATTCAAGATGTAGCATGAGGACGGTCCAATTCGATGCAGATTCGCATCTCGGATCCATTATACGAAGGCTTTACTTGCTGCTGGCGACCTCTATGGTTGCTAGTTGCTGCCCTTGAAAGCCGACATCTCCTTCATTTACGCCTCTCGCCCGTTATTCCAAGAGCTTGCTCGAACAATTATGAAAACTTCGTTTTCACCGTGACAAACTCGCATAACATGTAGACAAAGGTCAGATTGGAGTAATGCCGCTATCCTGTTCCTGTGTAGCTCAGTACTCGATCGTCATGAGTGCAACGTAGCCTAGTGCTAATTTTTCACACTAAATGATTCATGCGGAGTTGTCTAGAGACGAACTTGATCTAGTGAAGATATTTCCGATGGAGAACATCAACACAGACACGAAACCATGCTCGATGAGATCACCATCCCTGAAACTTTCAGATTGGAGGAAACTGACTCCGCATCCAGTCAATCGGAACTTCCTCCGGATAATCGGGCTCGACTTCTATGCTCGTTTCCTTGATTCGTTCTCTTGATCTTGGTCCTATGCCGTCCCTTCGAGAACTGATGTGTGCGACTTTCTCTGCCGTAGTGTCAAGGAGAATTGAGGTCTTCGAGACTAGGTAAGTTGAAGAATACCTTGACAATCGTTATCACTTTCAACGGGACGGTGGGTCACCTGTATCACCCCCACTCAACCGGTATCAACAACAGAGTGGGTTTGAGATTTTTTTTCTGTGGTCTGGCAAGTGAGTGAGCGAGCGATCGATCGAACAAACATACAGTCGAGCAACCCACCGAGCGACCGTTCGTCCAACGCCGATTATGTCGGCTGACTGTGTTGGTTAACACCGGTGCTGTCGCTAGCGATGGCTTTTGTTCATTATCGTTTATTTTGCGGCTTCTTGATGAATCTTGAGATGTTTAATTATCGTCGGTGATGGTGGCGTTGTTGCAGTCGTCGACGGCGTCGTTGCTGCGCGGTTTAGCTTGTTCGGTAATACAGCCGTTGTGGCGAGTAATTTACAATGCAGACAAATTTACTAAATGCCGGAGACGCGCTCTGGTCGCTCCTCGCTGTTTCACCCGATCGCGGCTCCGTTGGCTGGTATCCGCTTTCCGTGTGAATATTCCACCGCGTCTTAATTGAGACTTGTTGTACCGCTAAACCAAACCCAATCTTCGTGGGGATTTCAATGTGTTATGTTAAACACTTCTCAACAAGGAACGCTTTCTAGAAACGCAGCTGCTCAGCGAACCGAGTGGTGCTCCGAAAAAGTCGCGAATCGGATCCGATCAGAGAATCCACATGCCCACGTGTCCAGAAAAAACATAACTTTCTTCGTTTTATCAGTGTTCTGACATTCTTTTCAGGAAAAAGGCCATGAATCTCTATTCCCCTGCGACGAGGGTGGCGGACTAGATGCTGCAACCGTGAAACACACGTTTTCAGTGCTTCCGTTGATCCGACGGCGGAGGTCTCGGCGCGAGAACTGTTCTCAAGATTAGCAAGCAGCTTGGCATCTTCGGAAACAATCCAAATAAAACGGGGACCCAGTCGCATAGAAGGTTTCTGTAAAAGCTTCTGTAGCCACCAACTCGTGTTGAAGTTGAAATGAAGACGAATGGCGGCGAGATCGCATTTTAATGGTCCGAATCACTCTTTCTACGAATTCAGGCATCAGCGGTCCAATCTGATGATGTTACTCCTCTACGCCATGATCTGTCGGTGTGTCGGCCGGTTAGTCGGTCGGTGCGCTCATGTCGATCTGTCAGCCCGAAGACAAGACCCGAGCTGAGAACCAACACTGAAAATCCAGTCGAGATTCTGAGTCTTTCTAATTCAAAATGAATGTTGGCGATTGTGTTTGTGTGAATACGCGAATCCAAGTCAAAACAAAGGACTTCGTTTGCTTGAGGAACGGTGCCACGAACCGTTCTCGAATTGGGATCCCTTGGCTCTCCACCTGCAGAAGGTTCATCAAGGGATTCGTAAGTCTCGAAGTCAACCACATGATTCGATCGCCAGAAAATGATGAGGAAGAACTTCCCTCCCTCGACGACCGACTCTCTGACAGCACCGATCTCCATCTCCAGCTTTGTCATCCCGCTTTCCAGGTCATGAATGTGTGTGAGCAAAACGAGTAAAACCCGGTGTTGACACAAAAAGTCACATGCACACTCATGAGGACTCATGCGTCACCATCCACGGTTATCGTCGCGGTGGGTATTTGTTCTTCTGCCGGAGGAATGAGCGTTTTTCCACGCGCTGTTCTGGCTGTCAGAAGCGAGATGTATCACCGGAGATTCGGCCCCATCAGCTGATTGCCTCTAATTGCACTTTGCTTTATTTTAGATTTCAACACAAACAATACGAAGCCGACACGAACTGGAGAAACGGACGGTCTGGCCGTCCGTGCACCGCTCGCTCGCTCGCTTGGACAAACCAACCGAGCACCAGCAGAAAGAAAAAGCGTCAGCGTCCGACCGGGGTCTTCGATCACTCGGCGTAATCCACGTCAAGCGGGCAACAGGCCGTGGACAGAAGTTAAACTAAGTTTGCTTTTTCTTCTGTTCTGTTACTTCTGCAAATTATCTCACGTGCGCGGGGAGGATTTGACTTTGTTCAGAGGGTGCTCGGCGTTCGGCTTTGGCGGAGATTGAGATTGAACGAAATGGGAACCGATTTTTGGGTCAACCACACAAGTCGTCCACGGGATAGCAGAAGTTCAGACGATGGCTCGCACCGGCAGTAGCAGTGTAGTGGTGGCACTTCATCACGTCGTTAGTTTGGTTCCCATTGCGGATTCTGAGCGTGGGGCACTGCTGTGTGAGGTCTTTTCGTCACTCTGCCGAAAGTTTCACAAAGCGAAACACCGCACGCAAAACGCACGCAAAATGGCGACATCACCTGTCGGCACCAGGTAGGACAGTACTCTGTAATTACATCTTCCCGAGTGCCGGACCCATGCACGGAGTAAGCACACGTGGGGTGCGGAGATCCTATCGTTGACGACATATTTATGCTAATCGTATTGTCCAACGAGCTAACCAAGCCGACCAACCAACGAGTCAGTTAACAGTCCGTCAGTCCTCTGTTCAAGCATCGAACATACGGCGAAAGACCTCGCCTCTTGATGGAATAACTTGAGGACTCGGGCTTCCGCACACCTTCCGCCGACGCGAACAATAAGGTTTGAGCAAAATCGTTTTTCCGGTGAAGTCGGTTCATAAACTCCGAGATCGGATCATGGAGTCGATGAAGGTCTGGAGAAGACGCGAAGCGGAACTTTTTCGAGCAAGTCCGGATCATCTCAAGTAGGAAGAAACGGTCAAAAATGGAGGAAAGAGGTTCGTCACCGTAGGATTCCGGCAATATCCCTTCTGAGTTCAGCCGCTGGACTGATTTGGGGAAGACGATCCTCGGCCCTCCACCCAGGAATCGCGATTATGTATCATCAATTTCCGCTGACTCTCACTGACAAAAGAAAAATCGCGATTTTGAAATGAATTCTTCACTCTGGCGCGTGAGTTGATGATAACTTGTGCGACCACGAACTCTTTCACCTTCTTGTGTTTCATATGCGTTTGCTTTTGGAGAATCTTTTCGCGTCTCGAATTCTCCAATGCAGGTAGTCGTTCGTTCCTATTTCGTCTGATTCAAGCACGGAACACCTTCCATGAACGAGGTGTATATGAAGGGTAAAGGAAATTGTAGAAACGGCCTCGTGCCTTGGCAGATGTGCGTTTCTCACGAGGTTCTGCGAGGCTGCCTGCACAGCCTGTCTTCGATGAGGACGATATTTTGACCGAATTTCTCCAAAACTGGTCTGGAAAGGGTTCAGGCTTCGGTCGAGGAAGCCTCAGTGCTTTGTTTTGTTGAGGAACAATCTGATTCTCGAGGAACAGAGTTCTCCGTTCGTGGAGATTCCCTCGAAGAACTCACTCTGCGTGTCCTCAGACATAACTGTCACTCAAGGTGAGGGAGGTGAAAGTTGAAGCAAAATATTTAAATCTTTTTGGGGCGTGAGAGGCAATTAGAACAATGCACGCCACCACGTTCCTTCACGGAACATACATACAACATGAATCCTGCGGAAAGGATTTGTTGCCTTGGTGTGAGATCCTTCGAGTGGAGGCCACCAGTTCAGAGGAGTCTCCTCGTTCCAGTTCTTCATCCAGAAAACGACCGTGAGGGAAACCGCAAACTACGTGGTCGATCAAGACAACACCGCCGCGCCGTCGCATCAAAGTCAGACAGCCCCGAGTGGCTCCTTCTTCAAACAACTGTACATATTTGAACGATCTCGTGAATGATCGCATCAAACCAACAAGGCAAACAAGACACTTTACGACCACTTTGGAGTCAATATCTGAATGAGCTCCTTAAGAGGCAGCCGTTTCAGTTTTGGGCAAACAAGATTATCGCTTATGGAACACCCCAGACTACTTGATCCCCCGTGCTGACTTGATCTTAGCCTCAGCCGTGCTCCTTTTCGGCATCGTGTTCCATCGTGTTCGACGTTATCTGGGCTCGAAAGCTCGAAGCTGAAAATGGTAAACATCGCTCTGTTACAGTAGAGGTCAACAGGCGTTGCGCGAAAGCATCGCTCAACGTCCGGCAAAGTACAGATACAAGCGAACAGTACGGCATCACCTCACACGAACCCGCAGCGGCAGGCTAGTATTACAACTCACGTTTGTAGGATTGCTCAAACAGGACAAAAAATGTCACGTTGAACAATGCCGAGTTCTTTGCGTAGCCTTGGAGGTTCTGCTCGACGAAACCGGAGACCATGAAGTAGTTCTTGAGCTTCCTGAAGATCTACGAAGAGTACGAAAGCTCACGAAGTACGGGGAAGCGTATTCTTTCGAAGTGCAGGTTGAATTCCTGAACGTCGACCAATCCGAGTTGAACAACACCTACAACAGCTACGAGGTATACCAGAGACCACTTGTCCGTGCCACCATTAGCCCAAATATTTGCTACGCTGCTTCACGGTGAGCCACGTGAGACGTGATAGCACACTCAATCCATAATGAAATTGTACCCAATGTAGGCCTGGAGGTTGTGTCGACTTTCATGAGCAATTTCGAATGGAAGCTCCACGATTTTGCACATGACACCGAACTCGAAAACGAATCCATCCATCATGGTTTAAGGGCGGTTCTCATTTGTGACGAAAATATCATCTGAATGCGTGAGTTCCGTCAAAGTTCCTGACCCGACCTCAAACGATCTTCGATGGAACAAAAAAAAAAAACAGCAAAACGAACACGATTCCTGCGCGGCGCCCATTCGTGCGGATATCTTCATCATACGGCCGGCGGAGTCACTGTGGAAACAGCGTCTCCTCCTCGAAAATAACTCATTTGATCGATAGTTCCCCTTTGATATATCCTCTCTCCAAATACATCTTGTGCTGTTTCTGGTTCCTCGAAGATTCGCACGAATTTTTCCGAAGAAAGCTCCCGTCTGGACTCCTTCCAAGTCCCCGTACATCCCGGATTTTCCATTTCGATTGAATTCCGAGTTTCCGATCTCTTCCAGAAATGACGGAATGACGCGATACCGGAACAGCGACAGCAGTGGCACGCGCCGTGCCCTGACTGAGTGAGTTAAATCTCATTATAAAACCCCGACGGCATCCTTGCGTCCACCGCTGGGTTAATATTTGTGCAAAGCCGTTGTTAGGACAACGCCATACGTGCGGACCATCTAAATGGAGATAATTTATCTCGACTTGATACAAGCCAATAGCGAGGCCGGTCGCACGGCCAACTCAGATGCGTGGTCCGATAAGGTCCGAAAAACAAAATATCCAGTCAGAGTGCGGGGTAATTTTTGACGAGGTCACCCAGTCGGTTGGTAGCGCGTTCGGCAACTGCGACCACCTCCGCCCCTACAAGCCCCACTAACCAGCCGTGTTTGAGTCGTTTGTGACAGTAGCCTCTGAGGTGCTGAACGTGATTCGAATAGAATTATTCATAGGAGCCCGGATCCAGCCAGCCTGCGAGCGAGGTACGGCAACTGGCAGGCTGACGGCTCGTCGCGATCATGAGAGCATAGGTATAAATATTATGAAACTCATCGCGATTGGCTCTCGGTCGTCAGCTCACGAGGCAGCTGAGTTTTGTCCCGGGTGGATCGACCCTTATCCACCTCGTCACTGCCGCCGCTGCTGCTGGGAGAGAGGGCTTTCTATTGAATTCATCGAGAAGCACAGAAGTCTGCAGCAACGATCACTCATCGATCTTCAATTAGCGACTCCACCATTGCTAACAATGTACCTACTATGTTGATGTCGCTACCGGTGTCTGCTGCGTCTTATCCAGCTGCCCGATTCAAACAATACATCTGTTGTCTCTTCGTAATTCCGCTTTCTGCATCTTGTCGCTGATCCGACCGATCACCATCGAAGCGGACGTCGAATCATCGACTCGAGGCAGCGATCGGGAGAGAAAATCGCGGCGTTCCGACACAGAGTTTGTTTCCAGCCAGACCAGTTGAGGAGTCATGTTCCGGGCTGTCTTCAAATTCAAGAAGAAAACAGACTGGACTCTCCGCCCCCATTCGGGCGTCGACGGCTCCAAGCAGTGTCGGCTTTTCGATTTGTGGCGAGTTCGGCAATCTGATCAGCGGTCAGATCTAAGCTCCGATTAACAGTCACACCGGTGGTGGCGGTGTCCGTGCCGTGCACACTGTGGGTTATAGGAGCAGGTGAAATCCGTCTGTAGTAAGTTGGAGAGTAAGAACAGCAATCGTCACCGCTCGCTGTATTGCATAGTGTGGATTACCTCTGTTCGTTGGTCTTCAGTTTCTTCCCCAACTGACTGACTGACTGACTGACACCGGCGCCTATCCTGCTCTATCTGTCTCAATGTCTAAATCCTATGATTGCTACGCGGCTGGGCGTATGATTGTGAGAAGATGATGTGATATTCTATGTTAGCGACTAACGTGGCTTTGCTCTGAATGATTGCGAGCTCTGCTGGGTCTGCACGACTGGTGTCAGGTTTGTCTTGGAAACACGGAAGAAAATCCAGACGGCGCACTCCAGGACTTTTTTCCCCGCATCCCGCTCCGTGGGCGATGTTCGAGACACTCGCATCCGGTGGTCGAGTACTTGTCGTGTGGAGAACAAAACTCGCTAGAGCACTCGTAGAGATGATTTACCAAACGCCACCCAGCTGAGCCGGGATTCGGATAAGCATTCCATTCACGAATGATTTTGTTTGCAGATAAAATCAAAAGAAAAGACGATTCCAGAGCTCGTCAGGAGAACTAGAACCCGGTTCGAACCCGGATTTTCAGTTTGGTCTTAACCCGGAACGCTTCTCACTCGAGCGATTCGCCGTCTTGAATAACTTTCGGCAACAAGCTGCAAGATGGAAGATTATCTCTCACTTGTTCTATATGACAAATGATAATAGGGCGGAATGTTTGGCATGGCCCGTTCGCTAATGACATCAGTTAGCGGACCGCTTTCGTGAGTTCCAGCTCAACAACTGTGAAACAACCGAACGGCTTCTCGAAATCTTGAACAAGCCTTTCGGTGCCGTTAGCGCGGCTCAAAGTAAGCAGACAACGTTTTTTTTCCAGCTGAGGGAACCCGAGATTTCTGGGCCCCTAAAGTCCGCTCCCGAAGCGTCGGGGTAATCGTCGTCCACCCATTCGGTTGCCCGTCAGTCCGTCAGTCAGACGGTCAGAAAGTGAGTCAAGCGGTCGATCGTATAATTATTCAGATAATCAGTCTCTTTTTCACTCCGTCAGATATTCACTCACCTCAGTCAACTAGCCCGCCACCAGGACGGGTGGTCATTCGGTAGAATTCTCCTTGTCTTGCACGCTAACTTGCTTAAGACAGAATGTGAAGTTTCTCAGTCGGAAGAAGGGCTCACAACAAGAGATGACCAGGGTTATATCATTCGCGAAATCATGCGGGTGCGTGATTTATCTTAAGCACTAATGACTCTTTGTGGAAGTATCATAAACCTCTTTGCCTCTACTACCGAGAGTGACCATGAATTAGTATTCGAGAAAGTGGCCCGAGTTTTGCATAATGACAAGAAAACCATGCGGGAGAAAAACTCTGGTCAAAGGTTTTGTTTTCTCTGGGAGGAAAACCGTCTCAACGTCGGTCAGGGCGTTCCACTCTTCAGCGTCCTGGAAAGAATGGCGTCTTCAAAACCTTCATGAGTTCGATCCATCCCTCTTACCGGGAAGGTTCCTTCCGGGTGACACCTGCGGCTCCAATGTCCTGAGTTTACCACAAGCCTCGATCGGAAAACTCAAAGACTACGGAACCAATGTCACTAGGTTAGAAGAAAATGCGACAGACAGCACCGTTGGAATGGTGTTCACTTGACTTTGTGCTTCTTTCCCTTGGAACTTGTTGTTTCGCTCTTTTTGTGGCGGGAACCGCTGTTGTGGTGATTTCCAATCGGGTTGAAATTGAAGCAGTAACAACACCTATAGTAGCAGTACCGGTCGTCGCGGACGCGTCACCACCCTTCAGAAAAAAGAGAGTACCTTCGACAACTGTCTTCCCTCACGCTCCGTCCAGTTGGGCATGTGTTATTTTTTTTTCTACCGCAAAAGCGAGCCGACCGAGAACTTTTCTCACCGGTTTTTTTGTTGCTCTTGTTCTTTTTTTGTTGCTCAGCTGTCGATTGCAGATCTCTGCGGAACAGACATTCAAACATTCGAAAGTCAAGTTGGACATTGTCAAAAGAAGTCACTTCAGACGACTCGGGTTTGTGTACCGCGGGGGTTTCGACATCGATCGGGTGCCCTTCATACTTCATGAAGTTCCTGGATCCATTTCCCCATCTCCATCCAAGGAGTCAGTTCGATTCGAGAAGATAGAGGACAGGGATCGCAGGAAGAATCCAGGCCAAGGGCCGTGATCTTCAAGTCAGCTGGTCGGACAGTTCCCATTCGATCCACAATCAACCGGGAGTGAGCGTTTTCGAACGAGTTTGACGCCAGATAAAAACGTTTCGACCAATCCAAAGAAAGAACGAATCTGCGCAGTCATTGGCTCGAGACGGACGAGCCGGTGAGCCAGCGAGCGAGCGAGCGAGCGAGCGAACGGCCGCTTCGACAAATAATGCGTCCCAGCGTCCCTTCCAGTCGTCGTTGTCGTTTCTGTGGCTATTGCTGCCATTCTTTTTATTGTTGTTGACGTTGTTCTCCAGCTCAGCGCCGACCGCGGCTCGTCGTCGATGTCACTTGCTTGTTCTGAAGCTTCGACGAAGCTCTGGTTTTCTTGACTCACTTCGGTGGCTTCGCTTCTCAGCAGCTCGTCCAAACCCTCTGCAGAGCTCGGGGACATAATGTGTCCGGCGCTGCCTAGAACTTCGCACGATGAGGAAAAGCTTTCTTTGGCCAAAAATTTTGCGATTCCGCCGCGGACTCCTCCATCTGCAAACGACTACCACTCTCACGGGTGGCACGATTCACTTACGAACCATTACAGCATACAATTACACATCTAGTTTTGTGCGCACTATGGAAACCTGTGCTCGCCGCCTTGCTTGGGTGGTCCGGTGCCTTAGTAGCTGCGAACTTGTTCATGACGCTCGTCGACATCTCGGCTAATTTTGTGTCGACTTCAAGCCATCCTTCATTCAGACTGCTCAACCATACGGTGCGGAGCTGCCCGCTCATCTTCGCTGCGTTACGTCTCGTGTCCGATCATTATCCTGCTTCATTACAGAGCTGGGTGTCAAAACTTCCATTCGTGTTTATGATTACTGTTGGTTAGCTTTGCCGCGATCGGATACCGAGGAACGGACGTTCGCTGGAGGAATCTGAGTCTCAAAGAATACAGCATTTGCGGGCATGGTGACATCTTCCACAATGACGACATTGAAGACCAATTGTCCTTCCCCGCGGATGACTTTCCGAGCAATAACAGCGTCGGCTATTTAGCTCGAACACGCCCAAATTCATCGATGATCGAAACCAAAGTACTGGCATAAGAGGTCAGCAGATCCTGTTGTCCAGCAGGCGTCCCGCACCGCTTTCATTGGTTGCGCTCACGCCACGTCCCCGAAAGAAGAGGAATTCGTGTATTTGTCTTGATTTGCCAAAATGTGGAGAAGGTTGGAAATCGGAAAGACAATAGTTTTCTGGTGTTGTTTGTGCTTGCCTCCGCTATGCCGGAAATTCCCTGGAGAAAGGAGGGAGTGTCAGGACCGTTGAAATATTATTGATCGGCGGACGCAGTTTTGCTTCTCGGAGGCTCCGATCTCCCCTAGGGCGAAGGGGAATCCCAGCTCTCCCGTTTGAGCTTTATTTCAATCACGTGATTCTCATTGTCACCCGGCGATCGAACCAAGGATTACACAGCGCCGCCGGATCAGAGGAAGTCGAGCTGAAGCGTCAAGCGGTGTATTTCAATTCGTCAAATTTGCCTCTGCTACAACAGCAGCAGGCAGGCAGACAGACAGGCCGGTCGGTCGGTCCTTCGGCTGGCATCCAGGCAGGCAAGTGCTCAGGGCTGTTTCCTCCACGACTTGTCCGTCTATTTAGACGTCAGCTGTCATCCTCTCGGTCTGATCGTGTACTAAAATGTCAGACGAAGCAAGCAGCTGATCGACAACGAGCCGCGAGAGCTGAGAAAAACAGCTCAATGCTCAGTATGTGGTTAGCCTTTCATGAAGTTCTTCTGAAAACTCTCTCGACCGTTCTTCCTCTCCTCTTTTTTGTCTCGCTTTTGATGACTTTTATTCCCGCTCACAACCTCTGCCGTCGTTGGTCGGCTTTGTTCTTCCTCGAACATAATTGAGACGCCATTTCAGACGATTCGAGCAGCTTTCGCTGTTCCGTTTCCTCCGACACTTGGTTATTAGACGATACAAAGTTTCAATCCGGCGATTCAATGAAAGAAAAGTCCCCAACATCGGTAATCCAGCGGATCATTATGCGTTCATACGGGTCGTTGTTGGCGCGAGAAAAAAATAGAAAGGAAAAAAGATCAAGCATCGAGTAGAGGCCGATCGCTGAGCTGGAAGAGTTCATCTGAGCGGTTATCAGAGGATCGTGCAAAGTTTGTCGGCGTGATCCAACAACGTGGCATGTGTTTCCTCTCTGTGTTCTTCTTGTTCTTGTCATCTAATCGCGTTGACTTTATTACAAGCTATAAAACTCCAATAAAAGAGTCGGCATTGCACCGAAGCCGACTCGGTTCTGGTAGTGGCGGCGGATTACGACGCGTTTTCTTTTTTCCTCCCCATCCGAAGATCTGAGATGCCGCCTCGTGAAGTCCGCGACGCTGTCGAGACCCTACGACACGTTTCCACCGTGTCCCATCTCAGCAGTGAACCGTCGGCCGGGTGAATTCATCGGTCAGTTTTTGACGGTTCGCGTTTCGTTCTCGCTAGGTGTAGAAAGGCGACCGGGACCGCTACAGCAGGGACAATCAGTAACACAGGATAACCATTCAGATATCGTTGAGCGGATGGAGGAAGTTGCGGCGAACGTTCATCGATACGATCAAGACGTATCTACTGATCAGTGTAAGTTAACACTGTTAGGACCACGATGTCGACGGCGAAAACACAGAGCTACGAAGGGACGCCGGACGCAAGCGTTTGATGTTTCGTGCCAGGGGTCTATTTGGAACGAGGCAGATATAATAAAACTGTCATCCCATCGTTTTTCTCTGTTTTTTCCACAAGGAACATCTAGGCAGCGAGCAGGCGAGCAAGCAGCAAAACGCACACGCACGCAGACAAACAGACGGACGGACCAGGGAAGTTGATGATAATCGTAAAAATAATCATAACAGGACATTATGTTTGATACGGAGCGGACGACGGCGACGCTCGATGACAGCATCGACACTGAAACAAAATCTGGTCAATCGAGCTGATGGTTATCGAAAACCAATGATGCGGCACCTATAGTCATTCAAGAAGACGATGAGTCCTTCGTGAGGGTTGTTATGGAGGGATCCATGCAGAGGATAGACGCAGATTCTCGAGTGTCAGGATTTCGTCTGTGAAACCAGCAAAATCCACTCGTCAAGAGCTAGTTGATTGATAGTTAACGTCCAATGGATTGGTGACCCGGCAGAAACAGTGGAAAACAGAGCATTCCCAGGAGTATGCAACCTCGACTCCCAAAAAGTTTCATTTGGTCACCTGGAAAGGATGTGTGACGCGTAAATAGTGTCACAGAACCCGAGAGGAACAGGTTACACTTGTTTTGAGATGAAACTCGTCAAACACTTCGAGCGTTTTCGTTGCCCCCGTGAGTCTTACCTGCCGCGACACGAAGCCACCAGTTTGCCTCCAAAACCCAATGATTTGATCTCTACGCCATGCGAAGCACCGACACGTAACGAATTTCCGTGGCTCAACGTAATCGTATCTTCCTGAAGAATGTGGAAACTCGAGTGCTGATCGCTGGTGCTGTTTCAATGAACGCAAACAGAAAGCAATGACACCCCAACGAAAGACTGACAAATGAACGAGAGTCTCACACGATGGAAGTCACCGATAATGACGAACATTACAAGCACACAACGCTCGCGCCACACAGATCGAGCGGAAGACTGACACAGACACACATAGAACGGCTGAGGAAGACGGTGCGTGAAAGGTTCCAAGATGATCAAGAAGAATCAGCAGTAACATCTAAAGCAAGCTACAACGACAACAAGCTACAAGTTTACCCTGCTAATGATTCGAAAAACAGCGGGTCGTTCCTGAGTGTCATTCTTCATCTGGGTGTTCGTTCTTTCGAGGCGCAACCGACCAAATGTCGGATCGAGGTCATGAAGGTGCAAGTATTTTAAGAATCTTGTCGCCTTCGAATTTCCCTCGATCAGAGCAACTGGCACGTATCTTTGATTTTGACAATGGGAGAAAAGTTTTGTTTCTGTTCGGCCGGGCTCGGTAAGCGAGTACATACTTCGAAGAGATATCAGAGATTTCTGTCGATAGTTTCGGTCGTTGTCAAGCGAAGTGTCGACGAACATAAAAGCGAGAACGTGAGAGCTCTCGCTCCCTATACTCACGATGACGACATGGTTGCCAGCAATAAACGTCCTCAAGAACACGTGTCTGGAATAATAAAAACACAAATTCATTACTTGTCGACTTCGGCTGAATGACGCGCTGGTCGACAGTTGACGTTCCCGCATAAGAAGGTGTGTCCTCATAAAGTTCCAGAATAAAGAATGTCATTCGTACCGAGCGTACGATGATTCTCGGGAACATTCATTCCCTCCAAAACTGTCTACGAGAAAAATGGCAAATTATCTGGATCGTAGGGAAAGAGGGGGAGGTGAGCGTGAAGTATCAAGCTATGATCGCATGCTCGGCCGACAGTCCTGATGTACTGAGGGATCGTTCCGTCCTACGATCTCAGAGTTTAGTTTGTTCGATTTCTCTTCAGCTCCACGGAACGACGAACCGGTTCCACACTCAGCTATGTAGGTCACTGCTTGGCCGTACATTATTACCCTCGACACACTCACAGCTGTCCTGTGGCGTTTTGGCTACCGAAGGCAACTTCAAAGGAACGCGTTTAGCTTCAAGAGAAAAGAAAGTAGGAGGTGCCTCGTTTTGCTGCTCCTGACTCAGTGTGAGTGTGAGGCGAGTGAGTGACGTCCAAGAGGGCGAATTGATCAGTATTAGCAAATGGTGGCGGACTTTTTAAAAGAAAACATTCTTTGCCGCCGCTCGCTCGACCGACCGACCGGCCGGCCGGCTAGCAGACCGAAGAACGATTCGCCAGTTGTAATAACGTTGGTCTTCGGCCGCGCCTCCGAAATCCCGCTGCTCTCACAGATGTCGCCACCGCGTGAAGTTGGCTTGCTGCACTCTGCATGACCTCTTCGTCCTCCTCCTCATCATCATCATCATCGTTCTGATCATCATCGACATCGTTTTCGTCGTCGATATGTTTATCATCATCTGTGTCGTTCTGACGAGGTTTCCGTTCATGCTTGGTTTTCAGGCAACAACTCGAACTTCGTTCAGATTTCTAGGAAGACATGAAATTTTTGTTTTCCGTTTGGAATCTCCGTCAAAATAAAAAACTATCGATTAGTCGTGAGTTTCGATCGTAAACTCTCAAAAAGAGAGCGGTCTTGCCTTGCCGAGTGAAGAAGCAAAAATTGAAGCGCGCGCGCGCGCGATCGGCTCAGATTTCGCAAAAGAGCGCGCTTTTAAGTCGACGGAGATCATAATGCTGATAATGTTAATTTATTAATGATTCTTTCGGCCGCTTCGCCTGCAGGCCTCCTCTCTTTCTTGTCGAGCTGTTGCTGCCCCTGTTATCTCCGGGTATCTTTTTAACTGATAACAAGACGCTGGTCCGAGCGGGCGTCCAACCTACCGCCAGTGAGCGAGCGAGCCGAAGATCAGAAGAAGACCCTCCCATTTCACTCGCATAAAATCACTCATACTCCTCGTGTATTGTACGAGCGATCCGAAAAGATCAGTGCTTCCATTAGCCCTCTGCTCAATCATTGGTTAGTGGTGTATATATTTTAATGAATTTAAGTCGGAACCGTTGCTCGCTCCTAATAGCGCCATCATCGCGACCAGCGGCGTCGCGTCGTCGACACCGCTGATCCCAAATATAATCGCGCGATTCTTCAATCGAGAAATAACAACTTCGATAACAAATCCCATTTCGCCTCTCGTTTACTTTGTCGTGAGCATCATCTGTTACCAGCGTTTGATGAACGGGACGGGCCCGTTGGAAAGCCATTCCGTGTTCTGGCGAGATGAACAAATTTCTCGAGGACTGCAAAATTTTGTTTTCGTTCGATCCTCTCGTTTCGCCGTTGGGCGCGCGAAGAGTCATTAACGAAGCGAATTTTCGTTCTGTAAATTCATTATTGTTCCTTTTTTTGACGTAATTAATTATTCATATTCCGGGCTTCGATCCGTCCACCTAAATAAATCTATTTCTTACGATATTTCGACGGACGGACTGATGGATCGTCCGATTGATCGTTCGTTCAATGGCCCTACCGATGATCATGAATGTCCTAATTCAAATGTTCATTTTACGCTTCTTTTCCATTCGTTTCTCTATCCGCGTACATGTATCCATCCCATGCCCCAGCAGAAGGGAGCCGTCAGGGTTCAGCTGTCGTTTTTGACAGTAATGGAAATATTTTCGCATTTGACGAACAAAAAAAACAACTCTCTCCATGTCGTCGGTGTCGCTGCTCCGCAAATTCTAATGTCATTACATTTTGCGTTCCATGAATTTGACCGAGAGTGTCACTAGATTGTTTAAGAGTACGAACAGGAAATTTCCTCTTCCTTCAAAGCTGTTCGCCTATCCCAAGACCGGGTTTAGGTGATTACCAACAGAAAAAGCCCCTAGGCCTAACAGTAACTATACACTATTCGCCTGTAATCAATGTTGGAAACTTCACGGCAGTATCTTTCGCAGTCAGGCTACCGGTTATCACTCACTATGCAGCATTACATACTACAATGAAATTACCGGAATTAGGTGGAGTGCTCCGGCGTTCCGCTTCGGTTCTTCGTCAGAACCAAAACAATAAATCCAAAGCGGAGTGGAAGCCCGAAAATTTCCAGTTCCAGGGGAGGCTGATCCAGATGAGTTTTTATCGATCGATCGGTCGATCGACCGATGAAGCTTCTCGTAAACAAAATCTTCGCTGAATCAGCCGTAAAATATCCAGTCGGTCAGATCGACCGACCGACCGAGCAGCAGGGAAGCAGGCAGGCGGTCAGTGAATCGGTTGTTCAATGCTCGCTGAACAAGGCGGAGGTATGCCTTTAAAATGTCGGCTTTTTAAAGCCACGTATCCTGTACAATCAATTTGCGTAGATGTTCTTTGGGTGCTCTGCTGCTAAATGGGTGTGGGATCATCGGCACAACGCCTACCCGGAGGCGCGGCCTTGCTTCACACCTCCGGATCAAGAGTTTCAGCTCGACTGAATCATTATCATCATCGGCGGCAACGGCGGCGTCGTCGTCAGCCTAGAGTAGTACATTCGTCCGTCCATATACAAGTCGAGCGACAATCGGGAGAATAAGACATCCACGCAAACGAGCGACCAATCGAAGGAACGTTTGTAGGCCACAAGATGAACTTGTCGAAGGCGCACAGCGATAGCGAGAGCGTAAGAGCCGCGCAGAGATTATTCTCGTGGTCAATGGAGACCCTCACGAACGTTCCCCGCCCTTCGCACAATGGCTCTTGTGTCGTCGGCGCCGTTGTCACCACCGCTGCCGTCTCAGCCGTCGTTGTATTCTCCTACTGATAGTAGAGGACGGCCCCCCACTGTCATACAATAATAATAATGTTGATGACAACAACGACGGCAACAACAACAACAACAAAAACAGAAGCAACAACGGGGAGATCGTCTCGAAGATATTTCGAACACTGTGGGTGAGGCTTCCTTCTGGACAACTTCTGCTCTTCAAATGTCGTTTGCTTTGCTCATTATCCGATGTTTTTGAATGAATGGGTTGCCGGTGTGCTTGCACCGAGGGAGTCTCCGTCGCGTCGTGACTCTGGAAAAATCGCATTGTCTGCAGCGTTAGCGTTCGTTTCACCGAGAACCGTGTCCTCCTGTCTCCGGTGGGCGCCGCGATTTGTTTCAATGTACGCGAACGTCCGTAGTTTTCTCAGCGATTCACTCTGACATACACCGTGCGTAGCCGTTTGGGGCAGAGTCGGCATTTCGTCGAAACGTTAGGAACAAACGCTTCCTACGTCCACGGCGGTGTTGGTGTAAAGACGGTGTGTACCGAAGGGACGAGTAACACCTTATGCTCTCCTCAAAGGAGGCCTCAGGAAGTCGTGCACTGGCCCGATTGTTATCTCGTGGCCAACATCGCCACCACCAGTACGAGAACAACATCAACGGTGGCAGCGGCGGCGGTAACAACAACGACGGCACCATCGACAACAACCGCATCATGCAGCAACAACAACAACAACAACGGCGGCGGCGGCGGCAACAAGAATAGCATTAAGAAGAGGAAAAAGTAAATTTGTTGCCGGTGGTAGCGTAGCGAACGCGACTTAAATTTCATTGTGCACGATTTGTGCCGCGTAGTCGTGCGCAGGGTGCCTTTCAATGCTCCGTCCTAACCACAACCTTTTGTAACTGATGCCGTTTCCCCGTCAGAGACCTCAAACCTACTTTCCTCTGTTCGAAGCCGCGAATAACGAAGTGAATCTTTTGCACCTTTTGAAAATGAACGCATCGATCGATTTTTGATTCTATTTTTCAATATTTCGATTTCCTCCTCTAGACGAAAACGGATCTTCGTTGCGATGCTCATGTTTTTGAAAATCTCGTTTGATATTGAATCAAAACGGTCAAGTCGGCCTGCCCGTGGATCCGAACGCCACTCCCTGGGATTCACGCGTCGAAATAATCAAAGGTCCTGTCCCGATTGAATAATTGGGTTCTGCAACCTGACGCCGACGAATCGGTTGATTATTCATCAAGTCGAGAACTCTGCACTGTTTGAATATTCATTGATGAATTATTCCCAGGACCGCATCGATTCGTTCAAGAGTGAGCCGGGGAAGTGGCGCCGCGACGACAAACTTCCGTCTCATCTTGTGCGGTTCGCGGCATGGAAAGCGCTCGATTGTCCAATGTTTATGGCGGGATCACGGAACAGAAATGTGGAGAAACCTTTCTGTTCGGGCGCCTACGTGTTTGCTTAGATTCGCATCCTCTGGCTCTCAGTCAAGCTTTGATTCCAGTTTGCTTCTGACGCTCAAGCAGTGCCGGCGGAACGACGCAAGAGAAGGTGCCCACAGCATTTCATTCAACTCGATGATGAATATCATAAATGCGACAAGCGGATCCAAACAGCTCCACGCACGAATGGCTGTTGGTCCGTCAAATAACACAAAGACTTCAATCGACGCCGAAATATACTGTTACAAATGCCGGAGAAGTATGTATCGGTCGATCGGAACTCGTAGTAACTGCGATACATCGAGTCTGTGGGTCTTCCGAGTCGCATAGGTTTCGGCACATCAAAGCAAAGCACTCATGAATGAAATCTTTGCTCACTTCCGAGATCGCACCACGCGGCCTCTTAGCGTTGATACCACATCCTATTGAACTGGGGTGAAAGAATGAAATATTAAATTCATCATCTCTGTTATTCCAAACGACATTCACTCGAGTAAGATCATTTTGGCCCTGATCCGCCCCCAAAAGACTTGGAACTGAACGGAAGTTTTTCCGTGGACTGCTGATCAATGAGCCCGCGCATCTAAAGTCGTCTGAGTCGTGATCTCCGAATAGTTTATCGTGTACGTGACTGAGCATGTTCCCAAGCTTGCAGTCTCAACGTGAAATTTTCAGCCCATTCGCAGAACCGTGACTCGATCGGCGTGTCGTAACTCTAGATGATAAACTAGCGGGAAGTACTCCTTGGGTTTATATCCACTTATTATATATTATATATATCCCTAACACAGACATGCCTTAGAACCGAATACGTGGATCGTTAACCTTATAATCCTAGTATAACAAAAAGGCCGAACGACCCGAAAAGAGTTCAGGACCCGTAAAGTAGTTTTTCCCTCGTACTGCTCCGAATTCGTTTGTTATTCGGGGCGGACTCCCTGTTCATGTACGGGAGGACGTCATCGTTTATCGCATGGATGCGAAGTGACAGTTTCGAGTTGACGGAACAGAATAAGAGAAGAGCTGGAAATCGGAGACTGTACGCCTTGCATTTTCACAAAACGAATTTTTCGGCCGACAGCTAGCAAAACTACTTGAGTAGGAGCCTAGAATTGAGATTTTCGAGAAGAACACCTGAAACTTCGCCGGCGTCCGGTCGACTTGCCTAGACTTTCGAGTCGGGGTCACCTCAAGTGGGAAAACGAGAATTCATATAAGAAGTAATAATCAAGATCATCAGCAGATTCAGACGCCGAAGTAACAGGAGTAGCATCATTCTTCTGCTGGTGAAATCAGTTGCAGTCGAGCGCTACCCCAAATGAGCTAACTACGAGGATTCGGATTACAGTTCGGCATTCTTCGGATGGATCGACTTGAACGGCGCTGAAAGATGCAAATGCGAAGTTAGGGTCGGAAGAAGAGCGGATAACAACGAGTAGAACATTTAGTCGTCATCAGGTCCGAGCAAGTCGAGCGAATGAAAACCAACACCAACAACGGGATCTCCGTGAAGTTGTCTGCGTTGCCGAAGCTTCACTGATGATACTCGCGAGGCCGTGGATGATGATGTAGGCCCCATGTTGGTGGTGGTGGTGGTCCTCGGATGACGTAATCGACAGCATAGAGTTGTTGGATCACCTGGTCGGCATGGAGAAGAAGTTCTTCCAGCATTCGGTCACTCCGTCCGTGCGTCCGTCATCTATTCGGCAAACGGTGCAGCCAGCCGTGGCGTGTTGCTCCCGTTCTTGAGAAACTGAAGACAGACGCAACTGAGAATGATACTGGATTCCAATAGATGTTCTGACGCTCTAGACGGGTGAGTTCGCATGGAAGCTGATGATCTAATGTAAGCGGGCAGAATGTGCTGAAAAAGAAACCAGGAAAAAAAAGAACCAACCGAAGTTGACCGAAGCTCTAGCCCCCGTGCTTCATGAAAAGAGAAAATGAGAGGAAAGTCTCGTTATCCAGCAGTTAATGATTCGGATCGTCCTCTCAGCCCGGCTATCTGAATTTTTCTTCTTTTGTGCATCGAAGTCGCTTAACGCGAGATGTCTCAATGTAACAGACACATTAGCTCCTAATAGTGGTAGTCTTGGCTCGGCCAACGCGTCTTACAAAAGGGAGTCAAAGTCACCCCAAGGAAGAGGAACGCCGAAATGAAGGCGAAAACGAGCATCGGAGGAAAAAGAAAGTTCGAAGAGACCTCCAAAGCATCTTACGCGAATCGACTAGAAGAGAAAAGATCACCTAGAATATCGTAGATCTTTCACAACGTATTCCATTCAAAGTCCATCATTCGATTATCATTCAGTTAAGCTTGCTGTGAACTTCATGAACTTTTCGTCTCGGTTCGATTCACTCATCCATCGTTTCCAAGCGAGCGGTTATGGAAGCGACTTCAGGCGACAAAGAGACGGGACCAGGATCACGTCGATGGGGAAGATGACGAACGATTCGAAAAAACGACAATCTCCATTTGGAAGAGGAAATCGGGCTTTGTGTTATGAATTTGAAGACGATCTGAATTCGCCGCTGGCCGCATTGACATCTGTCCAACATTCTGGATGGTCGCGGCAGCCGGAACACCAACAACAATGACAGCAATAGTAACAACAAGAGCAGAGAGAGCGCCGATGATTCGTGTGTTCCGCCCTATTTTCAATTATATCTACATTGGGATTAGGATTCTCAATCTCTCGCTGCTTGTTGTTCACGCTGACCGTTGCATCTGTGTCGCTGAAGGCAACAATTGGCCGTTCGCTTGATATATTTTAATAGATTTTTAATGTTTCTTCTTTTTGTTTCCCGACGCGTTCGGTTCGCCGTTTTAGAATATCAGCGGCCGCTTCAGTGGATTCATTACAGAGCACTTAGATCACAGACGAACGTACAAACACACTGAGCGATGATGGCTTCATTCTTCTTGAACAACGGTCTGAACATTTTTCCTTCAACTTAAACAATTTTTTCCCCCAGCGATGGTTTTCGTTCCACTCGGTCGTTTGGGAAGCTCCAGAAGAAGACGTGCACGCGGATAACGATGATAGAACAGACTGGGGAACGTTCTTTTCGTTTGCAACGCTTTCGAGAGAGTTTGCTAGTGAATATTTTCACTTAAGCCGAAAGTAACTCGAGCTCGAGATTGAGGAAATATGAGTCAAGACGGAAAGAACTGCTCCAGAAAGCCGCCGACGATACTCTGAGTTGCCGCCGCGCCGGCCGGTAGGTCTAACGAGAAGAGTCCATAGATACCGCGAATATTGACAGAATGTCGCTTCGGTACACTCCATAAATCAATGTTTCTCGGAGCGAATCGTTTTCGGCGACACGACACACAAACAGCCTGTACGTTCTTGGACGGTTGCTTTTTGGCAAGGGTAATTACCGATAATGACCACCCGGTTCTTCAATTTCTGTCTACGGCCGTCCGTCGTCGTTAAGAAGCGTCGCGACACTTCTCATAATGCACCGATGATCGTTACAGCAAAAGCGGCAAGTTCAAATATTTTCATCCCAAATTACGGAACTAACTGGGGACGCGCCCACTCTGTACGAGAATCTGATTTGGAACATCGAGATGCAACGTTTCAAATAAAATAATCATGACATGTTTATTCGACTTCTCCTCAAACTTCGGCGGCTGCGGCGCAGGCAGGGCTTGCGTATAATTCCCTGAACGATTTCTGTGTCTCGATGGTCATGAGTTTCTTTTCCAGTTGGAATAACTCCTCGACGGCATCGTCGATGGCCTGCTTGGTTTTCCAGTTCGCTTCCACAATTGCGATGGCTTCTCGCTGTAAATTTTCGGTCGCGGCGCAATCTGTGGCTTCGACGACGCTTTTGCCATCCCACATGACAAGATTCTCAATCATGTCGCCGGTGTATTTTCCGATCTTGTTCTTCAGACGCAATTTCTTGATCCGTTCATCAACGATCTTTTGTCGTATCCCGACATCCTTGTAGAGCTTCAGAATCGTTTTCTGTTCCTCCAAGATATACCTCTCCTCCTCGACGAGTTTGCGAAGCTGCTCTTCGTCCACGACATGTGTCGAGATGTCCCGTTGTTGTTTCTCGTGGATATCGGCCAGAGTGCGTTTCTGAAACTCGGAAAACTTTTTCGGGTTCCCTCCGTGCAGCGATGACCACATGATGACAGTATCTCTTCGCTGATTCGAAACGGCGCGTGGGTGCGATTTGTGCTTGACTTCTCAAACTCACACTTTTACTCAGAATGATCCGATCGCTTCGTTGTTACTGATTCCTGGGGATTGCTCACGAATCAGGTGAGAAATTTGAAATTCTATTCCGAGGGGATAACTCTCGAACTTGGATCGCTTCTCCGATGTTAGCCGGGTCAAAAGTAAAAAACAAACTGTCGGACTTTTCCTCCGGAATCGAGGTTCGCAAGGGTCTTGTTCTCTCGTTCTCTGCTGCGTTTGGTGGCATGAAGTAGCTTTCTGATCGTCTGGTACTTCGGCTCCGAGTTCGATTCGAAGCCAAAGCTGGTGGATGTGTTGCGGGATATACCGAGAAATGTCATATTTGAACACTGAATCATCTCCCAAGAGGAACGGACCGTTATTAAACCGTTAGTTTTCCTCTCCCTTCTCTCAGTAGTTCGGGAATGACACCGAAGAGAACTCGGTTTCTGGCGAAAAATCGATTTCATCTCCACCGAAAACATTGAGCTTTTCTTCTATCGCCTGACTGGGTAGCGAACGTGGTCCGCGGATGTCTTCACGACAGAAATCAATTCGGTAACTTCGACCCGGACAGCGACGAAAGGATTAGAAAATAAAGTGCGTACTCGGGCAACGAAGCCCTGCGAGTGAAAGCGAGATCGATACAAGTGCTAAGATCGTACCCGCGAACGGATAGCTCGGCTCAACAGTTCCAATATTTACTTTGGCTTCGCCCGGTGTTTGCCAGAGGGCGCTGGAGCGCTGGCGTTTGTTTGCTTTACGACCTCCTACCCTACGAATGAACATCCGCCGGCCGCTGCTGCCGCATAAGGAGGATCCAAATCACGCCCAATCTGAGATTCAGGCAGAGCTGCATTTATCCCTTTCGCATTCGACTTTGGCCGAACTTGGCGAAACGATTTGAGACTTAATGTGATTCCTTTTCATGATGATTCCGGTGAAGTTTCTAAGACGTTCGAAGAAGTGCCCGAGTGGCCAGTTCAGCACGCAGAAGCAGAAGAGGAGCGATCAGGAACGAAGATTGCAGTTGCACATGAGCCGAAAACATTTTAGTAAAAGAAACAACTGAATTCCTCACGTCCGTAATGTAACGAGTTTGATTGATGATCTTTATCAAATTGAACGCGTGCATGTCTTATGTTCGGCGTGAGATTATAAGCGACGCTTGTTTTGTGCAGGACGGAGATCACGTACAACGGAAAAGTGCCAAACGCAATTCTCTCCGCAGCTATGGGAATCGAGAGAGAGCGATTAATTTCAGAATGGAGGAACATATGAACACAACTGATTCAATCGAAGGCTCAGTGTACCGCACACGAAATTTCTTGCGAAAAGGTGAGTGGTTTAATGTTTTTTTGTTTCTTTGCGGGATTCGAATTCCAAGTCTGAGAAAATAATTAGAAAAAGCATCAGCTTACGACGACCGCGACGAGTCCAACGATAATTGAGCATTAATTTTCAGTTTTCCGCCCCTTTTTCAAGTGATTTATACACGAAGCTGCCTGCCCGACTCATTCGAGATTCGCCTTCTCCGCCGCCAAAACACTCGAACATAAGACTAAGGCGAGGTGCCCGAAAGATCAAGTTTTCTGAAGCTTGAAGCTTGACGTGTGATGAACTGGCGGAGCGGCTGACAAATCGTTGGTAAGAGAAAACTGTGTGTTTTGGACACGGGAGTCATCATTATGATTATTATTGTTATCCATTAGAGTCCCTGGCGTCCTCTTGGCCACCAGAAGTAGTGAGTACATGAGGGCGAGAGAGGCGCGGATGATTAATTGAACTATGCAGTGTGTGCCTTTGTCTTGTCGACCCGCTCAGTCAGTCAGTCGAGCTGCGGTCGTCCTTGTGCCATACGTCCCATAGGATGGGACAGACAGCGCGGCGTACCGGTCGACGTGGCTGTTGCCAGACCAGCTTGGCCGAGACTCAGTCGGTAGAAGTGGGGAAGCTGTCGCTGGAGCGGCGTACCGCCGCCGCCGCCGCCACGGAACGGACAACGAAATTCCGCTTGTCATCCGCTTGTCGTCGACGATAATGGAGCGGTACTGTTGTTATGGTGGTTGTATAACAGACTGTGAGAGCGGCACCTTTTTCTCCGACGTGAACACCACGAAACGTCGATGTTATTTCAGTGGAACGTTACGTCGATTCCAGCCTCGCAATACGACTTCGTACACAATCGCGTACGGATCTCTCTTTTGAGAATGAATAGCAGCCACCGGTCAGTAGGTCTTTTGAACAACAGTGGAGTCGTGGTGGTGGCCGCGGACGACTGGCTTCGTTGCTTGGTGGAAGAGGAAAAAATCAAAGGAAAGCGTCAGAATGGACAACAGGGTGAAGCCACAAGACGAGGTTTCGGACGAACACACGATTTCGCTTCCACACGCAAGTCAACATTTATTTTCGTGATTGCTCTGCTAAATTATTCGGCTTTCCTCAAGTGTAGCCACTGCCACGCAATCGGCCAGAGCTTCAGCTCAGGGGACGCAAACGTGTTTGATTCATCGTTTTATATATTCCATAATATCTTCGGGTTTTCATGATCTCTATATCGCCGGAACGATTGAGGTCCGATCTGAAAAGAAAAGAGAAAACCTGAAGCCGCTCCTAAGTCACCAGAAACGAGCCGTTCAACGGCTTTCACGTTCTCTGCGGTGGCTGCCGTAGAAACGAGATAAATGGAAACTTCTGTGACTACACGAACTGCTCGGAAGCCATACGAGTCAACTACCTGTCGAAACGAGCACAAAGATTGTTTGACGGATCTTTTGAAATAGATTGGATGGAATGATCGATTGCAGAACAGACACGACTTGATGAGCGCGTGGACATCAAACAAGCCAGCCTCCGGATGATTTGTTCGCTCCGTATTCAAATCAGGAACTGCTCGCTGAGCGTTGTTGCGGAAAACAAATGCGACGCATGACAGAACGCAAACGAGAATCCTCCCAAACAGACTAATCTGAAAGCTCGGACGGTTCCAATCTCGACGAGGATAAAGCTTCGGAATTCCCTAAGTTTGGTGGAGAGGGAAAAATAGTTCCTCTAACCAAGACAAACACTCGATTCATATGAAAGTGAGTGTACTTTGTTGGAGTGGGGCCAGTTGTACGAAGCGGTCGCCAGCCGTCGAGCCAACGGGCAAGCAAACGATGGTATCCGCCCCTCCCCTCCACAACCCACAGTAGCTTCGTTTATGAACGTCGGGCATTTGGTTTTCGTTGTTGACGTCGTCGTTGCCGTTGTTGGTGTCGACGGCAACGACGACGATGGACGATCGGCTCCAGTAAAGTTGTATAACGCTGCTCTGATTGGCTGGCTGGAGGCCCAGCGCTACGTTCGCCGACTCTCTTCACTCGTCTTGACTCGTCGTCACACAGCGCCCCGCATACAAACGTTACGTGAAAGGAGGAGCAGCCAACAGGCAGCCAGGACTCATCACTACTACGCTTGAACTTACCATTGCGGCTGTCACCGCGCCACATTCAGTCAGAATCGACTCGTTGGATCATCGGCGGAATTTTCAAAAGTAACGAATCTTTGGCGGGAGCGGATACACAAACCTGGAGATGGTTAAGCTCTACCGGCGGTCGTTGTGAAAACTGAAGAAACTGCAAGCGCTGTACATCAGAGACTTCACTAAAGTGGGAGCTGAAAGCGTCGTCTGAAGTTTACGTGCTGAAAGGATACAACGGCCGTCGTTCGTCCACTGATTTATTGCGCTCTTTGATCGTGCTCTTTCCAGACGCTGCATGAGAGCAGGAGGGCACTGGACGTGTTGACGACTTTTCGTTCGTCCGATTTGGTCGACTCATCATGCTCATCATCGCATTCGTCATCTTCATCACCGCCATTTACACGATCGTGAGCAAGATGGCGGTGGAACGATAAACATTTACACTGTCGCCGCTCCCGTTGCATTCAACAACCTAGCTAGACGTCGGTCGGTCGGCGTTGCCCGTCGGCGTCGGTCACATTACTCCGAAGCATAAACACGAAGAGAACCGAGAGGGTGAGGTGGTTGAATTATCTAATTACACTGAAAGAGAAGAGAAGACAGACAGACTCGTTTCCGTGGAAATTCCGATTGCCGGCTCTGGAAAGCACTCACACCTCTCGTGTGAGACAACGCCGAATGGGAAGAAAAAATCCCGCTCAAAGAGTTGGCTCGCTTTCTCCAGAACTTGTGGTCTGAACGAGTGTTTACTCGAGGTAATTCCAGTTGAAATATGCTCTTTCCTCGTTGAGAAACATGAAACTGCCCATTCACTGGGACCTGTTTCGAGCTAGAAGGAGAAGCCGTATTTCAGCCGCGGAACGAGTTGAAAGGCGGACAGTAGCACGAGGCTCTTAACTGTCGCCGTTGGAGAGATGGAGTTAACCCACGACCAAAACAACCAGAAGCGGTGCCGCTCTTATCTGATGATTCGAATGGAGCACGCAGGAAAGTAACCGGAGCTTCATCGTCGTCGATTCCGTGACAAAGCTTTCAAAAGATAACCTGACCTCTCTCCTGTCCACGATCAGAGCAAGAGACCAATCAGGACACTACCAAACATTTCAACAATCTTCCACCGGACACATATGCGTACACTTGAGAATGTTCTCCACGGTTAGATGCACGACTCTGGACAGTTCAAGATAACGCTTCGAGGCCAGTCCAAACTTCTACTGAGACTTTTTCACTGCATTTATCAGAACTGCCGAGCAAAGCGAAAACGGAAGAACAGAAAGAAATGACGACTTTTCGACTTCGAAAAAAAAGGATTCCGTGTACGTTTCAGCCGGTGGGCAAACTTTTGCTGTCGAGTGTCTGACTGGATTTTTTATATTCGTGTCCTGAACCCGTTCATGATCGCATCATCGCAGGAGTCGAGCATCAACTCCGCCCTTGTCGACGAGGACACACCTTGCAGTTGTTTTTGCCATATCATCCTAACAGGGCACAAAAATAGGTTTAAATCCCTCACGCGAGACTCTTCTCATGACTCCTTCTCCAGCCCAAACAACTCAGGTCAATTCTCACCTGACGTTTATGTACATTCATTCATCAGCTCTGCTAAGAGACCCAAATCCGAACTTACCACGTGTCATCATTGAACTTGCACGAAAAGTGTCATGGAATTCCTGGTCGTGTATTGCACCGCTGCTTCGTCGCTGGGCGCGGCTCTCGATTGCAGGATGGAGAGACACAATGTTTCTACAATGAAGCTTCGAATGTCCAAGAGGGCCTTTCAGGACACCGTTCCATTCTGAGTCTGTGATGAAATGTCATCCGATGAAGAGCAAAAACGAAGGAATGACTTAAAATCGAAGGGTCGTCCTCGATGCGAAGATTTGGAGAGATTTCAGATCGTTGGCAGGAATATCATGAATCGTAACGGGTTTTTCCAGTTCAAAGAACAAGATATCTGTACACAGAGACCGACCACAACACCCGCTGGTCAGTGAACCGGCCGCATGGTGTGTCCTGCAGAAATGATGTACGACCTACCCGTAGTTTGATCACACAGTGGCCGAGGACGGCCGCTGACGCAGATCGGCACACAAATCCATTCATATAAACTCGGACACATAGCTCATATGTCCACACAGTGAAAGAATGAGTGAGTGCGTGCGTGTATTCACACTTCGCATCGGATCGGAACGACCGAATCAAGAGTTGGGGACCCTTGCTTCGAATCTAATTGATTGGAAAATCGAGATCCGGCGAGATGCTTTGTGCCGGAGGCCAAACGGAATCTGAGTGCATCTGTTTGCGCTTCAAAATGACTTCGGCTTCTTTGGCCAACGAAGCCAAAATCGATGATGTGAAGGAATCGTTTCGCGGCGTTCGGCTCCATGAAGCTGCCGAAGAGGTAGTTGATTTTTTTTCTCTGTTCCTCTCCGACTGATCGATGGGATCACCTTCCGAATGCAGTTTGACCTCAAGAGAAACGCCGTCGACGGCAACGACAACGATGCCAAGTACGACGACGACGACGGCGACGATGTGCTGTCCATTCATTACTCGAGAGTGTCATTTAATACCTTCGATCACAACACGCGCAGTAATGAGCAGATGTCAACTCGTTGTTGAGGAGGGCTGAGGTGCTCAATCTTTTCACAATTTGTCCCCTGGCCTCTGATCGTCACCGATTCATTAAATTGATTAAAAATAGAAATTACTCGATGGATAAAGCCGCGCGAGCTGCGAACAAGAAAAAAAAAACTACCCGAAATGAACCCGGTTAAGCCCAGGGCGTGCGGATATCCGAAGGGTCCTCGTCTCCTTCGTCGCCTCGTTCATCTCGTTCCTTTTTCTTGCGCGCGCGGAAGAAAACCGATCAGCTGATCTCGTAATTGATGACCAGCCACTAGTGAATACGGATAATGGAACTTTAATTAGCATCCTCTCATTAATAATAATATCACTGAAGGAAAATAGTCGTCGGACTTTCAACCTGCCTCCTAATCCGTCGGTCGCCGATCAGTGTCTTGAGGAGGATGAAGGATCGAACGGGACGAATCGAGAGGTCGAGATTGTCAATCAAGCGATCAGATGAGCTGACGATAAGATCGCGCATGCGTCCATCACGAGTTTGCGAGTCGCTGCTTTCATTCACGGTTTTGTCGATTCTGAAACCTGGCCGAACGCTTGGAGTTCAGGCCTTGACTACGACGGCAAGCAAAAAGGATTTCGCGAAAGCAAAGATGGAATTCTTCCCTCAAACAAAGTTACCCCGGCCGTCCGGTGAAGTACACGCTGTCCACCCGACTGCTTTGCTGCTTGAGTGTATTTCCATCGGTCATTCGGAGACGTTTGCTCCGTCCGTCCCACGCCGTTTCTTCAGTCGGCCCGGCTCGAGGTTCGATCCGAAGAGCTTTTGTACGATTCGTGTTTCTCGCTTACAAAATACTTGAGCGATTTCTCTCGACCTAAAAGAAGGAGGAAAAGAGCTCTGGGCCTAAAATACTGGCCACCAGATTTGCGGCATCTGAGACCTCAGAAGAACAAATTACATCGGCCGCTCGCTCGCTCGCTCGTTTGTTCTTTCTTTCGTTCGTTCGCCCGCTCAACGGCGGCGCTTCGTAATAGTTTTGGTCACACCTTCCGCTTAGTGGCGGGGCGAACATACAACTGAGAATTCAGAATATATATCTTTGAAGGGTGGCGCGAATCAACCACGGATTGATCGATAGCCACTTCCAGTATCAGATCGGAAACGCCATGAAAGGTAATATTGAAACCGCTGCGTGGAACAGCTCGTTTGAACGAAACACTTAATCAAATCACGAGACGAAGAGATTGTTTGGCGTTTTGCCCTCAAATTCCACCGGACTTGAACCTGGAGATTGTTGAGCTTACGTTCCTATTTCACGAGGAGCTCACGTTCCTGAGGAGAAACTACGAGACTTCTGCTGGGATCGCTAAGGCACCAATCTCCTCGCTGAGTTCTTGAACGGATCTGGAATCTGCTTAATGAAGAGTACATCATCGCGGGCTTGGGAATTTCGTTTGCTTTTTTGTCCTAAGAGGAAGAATCCTTTTCCTCGGAAGCTCCCTCGACCATCTGATTTGAACATCGAGTCAGGTAGTTTCCGATTTCGAGAGGAAGTCGCTCTTAGCTCATCGAATGAGAGGCACGAAGTTTTTTTTTTGTTGTGAAAATCACTTCCTCGAGCCACAATCTCACATGACTAAAAATGCCATCTGTCAGCATTTTGGATGCTTTAGCTTTGAGTACATGTTTCATGTACACTCCCCGCCCTCTTCGCCGCCCGCCCGCCCGCCTGCCGCTTGTCCATCCAACAGGGTATCTCGCCGTCAGCTTATAGTTTAGGTGTGAATGTCAGCTGCTTGGCGTCTGCTGCCGGCGAATGTTGTTCGATGGGAGGACATGTGCGCTATCATGTGTTCGGGTCACGAAAAAACCGACTCGGATGTGGGCATTCGTATAATGCCGAAAGATGAGTTACTCACAAATAGTCAGTCAGTCAGTCAGTCTGTGCGTTCGTCGGTCGGTCGCTCAGTTTCACACCAAGTCACACGGCTCACTCTGAGAAGACATCAACCTAAGGAGGCGATCTTATCTCTTTGTCGACAGCCATCTGATAACGACATGTGTTGGATAGAAGGTGTCAGATGCAAATTAACTCCGCGACGAGGAGAACTCCTTTCGTTAAGGCAACACGCAATTGACCGCCAGCCACAAGAGTCCGTTCTACCCGGTCCGATATCTTCACTAGAAATCGAGTAAAGTCAACTTTCAGAAGTTTTCGGTCACGCTTTCTCGCTGCCGCGTAATTTCTCGCGTAGTGTTGCAGAGGATTCTCTCCTTGAAGCGTCTCGCCACAAAGGTCAATGATGCTGTTACGTTCCATTGTTGTATCAGAAATGTTTTAATTTAGCAAAAGGCAACTCTTGTGGATTTTCCGCTTGGCGAACGGCATCACTCCGGACATTAACCGGAGTCAACGCTGCGCCGGAGCCGCCTGGTTTCGGATGAGCTTGTCCTTCAAAATACAACATACTTTTATTAGTTCATTTGCTTAATGGAGGCATAATATGATCCTCGCGTTAGCGGTGCCCGGACCGGCGAGTATTATCAGCCGATCGGGCTGAGCCCTGCGGCTTCAATGTTGATGAAAGTGTACTCGAGTGCCAGCGGGAGCTCTCGCGTATTTTTAGTGAGAAGTGATCGCCAGCTAATTTGTGATGGCTTTCGGGAATAAAAACAAAAAACGCTCTTCATAAAATATTCACAACAAGCTCTCCCTCCGTACCTAGGTCGTCGCTGCTCTCCTCGAACATATTTTCGAGCCTGATACAACCCACTCGGAAATAATTGCGAAAAATTCCAGACGAACTACGGACCTTGGCTGTTTGTATGTAGTGGAATTAAAACAAGAACGAACTCGAGTCAGGGTACTGACTGATTCGCGCAGCATCCACTACGCAATCCGCGGGTGGCTTCTTTCAAATTCATTCAGGAAACTTCGGACCCGAACGAAAAAAAACGGAACTCGACTTCATCTTATCGTTCGTAAACAGCTTTTGTGTCAGTCAGCTTCACTCGTGTTCCTGTAATGAAATTAGAATTATCTCCGCGTGCAACTCGCTGATTCGGATGCGAAGCGCGTTCACAAAGAGAGTCGAGTGAAAAAGGGAAACATTTCGGAAAAGGTGTGCCCACGCGCAAAATGTACAAACGCGCAAAACACGCTTCAAGCTGTGATAATTCTGCTTCAATAACCAGAACTACCACCGCCACCATGACAGCTCTGCGGCTGCGATGACCGCGTTAACTGCATGTTTCCCTTTTTTTTTCTCTTATTTATTTTCTTGAATAAATTTTGTTCGTCACAGCTGTGACCTGAAGAACTAAAAAAAAGTCTTCCATGAAAGGAAATCCATCCAAGATTGTGTCCTCCTTGTTCCGAACCGCTGTCCGGAGTTCGCCGGACATCAATCTTGGTTTCAGCATGAATCGTCGAGCTTCTCGTTTTCAGATTCTTCTTAATCATCGACCAAAGAAGCTTTTACTTGAGCATGACTACGTATGTGTCCGAGGAACGGAAGAGGAAGGACATTGTATTTTCGAGAAGCTCAGCCCAGTTTTCATCGAAGCAGTGACGCAAGCGAGAGTAAATTTTCGCTCGTGAGCTTTCAATGCTTTCAAAAGAGACTCTCTGAGCTGTGCGATGGCTCAGCGCTCTGGCTCGGGTGTTGGTGGTGTCCTCGTTAACCGTTTCGAATCAGAAGAGGACGACGAGGATGTTACCCACGACGAGGAAGAGCAGCAGCTAAAAAGACAATTTCAACTCGCGTTCTCTTCCCCCAGCGCCTATCTTTCGATTTAGGCAACGAGCAAGCAGAAGCTGCAGGAGCAAGAACATCTGCGACGAATTCGCAACGCCCGTAGCAAGCGCTCAGAGCGGCAGTATCTCCAAAAAGGAGCAGAGCGAACGTTTGGTGTTTGTTAAGTGCGCCCCCGTTTTCTCGAACCCCTCGAATCATTCAGATGAGCATAGAATCCGCTTCCAGGAGATGTTCCACAACGGATTTTGTCGAATTTGAATCTCTTCCATGATTTGCTTCCTTTTGGAAGCTCTTCAAGGATGGAACATCTGCGATGACCACGGGACCCCATCGATTTCGAGCAAGCACTGATTTAAAAGGTCTAACGCAGGGCTGTTCCGATGCAACATAAGTTATCTCTCGTTCAGAAGCAGACCGAAACCGCGTCCATGGAAGGAGCGAGGCCGTGAGGGAATCGTCCGGTAACAGGGTGCTACTTAACATAACTCTAGATCCAGAATTCGCTACGGGATGATATAGTAGCACGTGATAGGACACGCTAATAAAAATCTCTTCCGAACCAGTCGAGTGGTAAACTTGTGCCGTAATTTCGTTTCTAGCCGACAGATTTATAACACACACACACTCGCGGCCACTTACTCACAATCATTGATGCGACCGCTCGTACCAGTCGCTCCGCCGGTCAAAAGGCCAGTCAGTCAGTCAGCCGATCAGCCGATCAGCCGATCAGCCCCGCCGAGAGTTCGAGATGTCTTTGCGAGTTGTTGTCGAAGGCCCTCCAGCTGCCTTAAAATCATTGTAGTAGAGAGCGTCCAATCTGTGGTGTGTTAAACGATGTTCGTCAGCATAATGACGTCGCTAGCAAGGGAGGCAACGAGTAAGCAGCGAAACTTGACAGACGGCTGACCGACCCTGTCAGAGGCGTTCCCTGAAATAACAGCTAAGATATAAGTTTATTACAAAGCGGTGCCGTCCAATATTAAGACGCTTCTATTGATCGTTCGTCGCTCGGCCGTCTGATGGCCGACGATGCTTCCGTAATATACAGCGAGTGTTGATTTATGTCTTGAACGTACCCGTCAATCGTCGCAACAGCTTCTTTTGGAATCGCTCAGAGCTCAAATCCAATTCTGTTCGATCGATTAAGTCGCACCGGCTGCCAAACATGTCAAAGTGCTCTGTAGCGAAATCCAGAGACGATAGCGAACCATATTTAGGACCGGAAGATGTCTGTTTGAAGACGACTCGAAACGAAACGCGAGTTCTCACGAACAGGCTGGCGGCCCGCATCGAGTCGCCCATCGAGTACTCATGACCGGCAACATTTGAACTCGAAGCAATTAGGGAACCTACTCTCACGAGTAGAGAGACTGTAAGCTGAGAACCGGGGTAAGCCGAACGCACGAAAGACTCCGAGCAAATCATGGACAGCAGCATCTAGAGCTCACGGCGGCGATATGAGGGCGCCATTAGAGAGACACAGCGACCGCCAGCAACAGCGGAAACGGGAGAAAAATTTGAGTTTCCTCGACGGTCTCCGACAGTTCATCGTGTTGGGCGCAGAACATGCGCGATCCCAGACGGCTGCCTGTCGGAACTCTGTGGGTCCGTCTCGCGAGAGGCTTTGCCAACTTTTCCAGCGGTGGCGAAGCCTCAAAGCTCAGAGAACTCTCGTTACGCGACGGCCCACGGGTTCTACTTCTGCCCGGAGAGAATGGGAAACATGGATTACATCCTCGGAGTAGGAGCGGCAATACGCTTCTGGCTGGGATACTTGCGTTCCTCCGCAATCGTCTTCGAGCATCCGCGCCTCGTTCAGGGGACCCTGTATCACGCCCGAGTCCAGGCGGTATCTCAACAAATACAGAACTGAACTTCTATCAATCTCATCGCTGATTACCGGCTGAAGAGAAGCCGTTCGACATCATTCCTTGGCGCTGGCGTCGACGTTAAGTGTGAGCACCAATGCGCTGCTGCTGCCGCTCTGACTGCTTGCTATCTTCGAATCTTGGTATAGAATTACTGACAATTACCTTTTCTCAGCGAGCAAGTGTCGTGACATCGGCGCCTTTCATCGCTAACGCATCCGCGAATCACGCTGCCAACCAAGCAACTAGCTCGCTGGCTGACCGAGCGGCGGGCCGGCCGGCCGGCCGGCCAACTAAGGCAGCCGAAGAGCCAGCCAAGCGTCCGAGCAACGGACCAGAAATCTGACACGACAGAAGAACATACACACACTTCGGTCCCGAGCGCTTTGTCTACCTTACAAGCGCCTTTGTGTTCCTCCAATCGTTCGTTGGCTGTGACTGACTCCGACTGACTGATTCAGTTTTTCTGACAGCAAGCCGCTGTTGTGTTTCGGTGCTTCGAAAATGGTGCACGACCTAAACTGTGGCTATCGGCGCATTATTCGAAAACTAAACCTCAAAACCAAGAGATGACGCGGTCCCACTGAACCTGGGGGTGCTCGTCGGCAGGTATCGGCTTGGAAGATGTCATGACAAACATCTTGAACCCTGAGTCTAGAAGTTCCATGGGTCTCCAAACGGTTTCGGATGTAACACAGCCGAAATAATCATCTGCTCCGAAAATTATCCGCCTGAGTAAATGTGGAAAGACGGGAGGGATTTAATTGAAGAGCCCTGTAAGTGTTTGTTCTGAGACGTGCGCAGACGGAATGTACAGACGCAGTAACCGCCTCGCCGTCCGGTTACGATGGATCGTGATTTCTTCGATTGGCTTTTCGAAGGCTCGCTCCTTTCTTCTTTTTTTGCATACGCTCAAGCTGTTTCGTACCTCGTGCATCTTGTTCACACTAAAATTTGTTTTTTTTTTCGGCTGTTGTTTCTGCCGCCGGTTGTTCTTCGGCCGCCCTCTCGTAATAACTTCAACGAAATGTGTATCCGACCAACCGGCCCGCCGACCGCCGCGCCGTCGACTGTTGCTGCAGAGTGCAGCTTCGAGGCGCGAAACTTCAAACTTCAAATATTAGCCTAAATGGCTCTTCGTGTTAATTACAGAACAGCAGAAGGCCGGTCGCGCCACTGGCTCTCAAAGAGCGTGCAACGGCCACGAGAAGAAGTTTCTTCGTTTGGAGATCGTAACGGACGCGTTTTGCGGTCGATTTTTCGTCGGATATCCGAAGGTGCTCCTGGATCGTCGGAAGAAAGTTTTTGTGGAAAGTCTCCGATGTCTGAAAGTAACGCCGAGGCTACACCTTTCAGTCTGGGAGCGCGAATCGAGGTCTCGCGTCACCCTGTGGAAAAACATAGATGCACAATAATTGGTTAATTTGTGTATGAGGCTCATGTGAGGCGAGTGAGTGTATTCGCCGGGGATCAGATGTACCGACGTTCCCCGAGAGTGTTGGCGAGATGTGAAGCACACCAGGTGTGAAATGTGAATACTGGAAGCGTTTGAGCCAACTATAACCCCTCGAAACGAACGGGACACACTTTAGGCTCGGCCGAGAAGATACGACAGCTTCACGTAACACTCAACGGAAACCCCGGCCATACGAAGTGTTCGAGGGGTTTCTTTGAAGAGAATCCTTCATGTTTCCTTACAAGAAGGGAAATAGAATCGTCAGGCGCGGAATGTCTGTGGCACTTCTTTCGGAGGGAAGAAAGGATTCGAATAGACATCAGGATTGAGTTTTTGGATTCCTTTGAAGGACGTTCGTCGATCCTCCAGGGGATTCTTTTCCATTGGCTTGGGGTCTCCACCAACGAGTGACTCGGAAACCAAGCAACCTATCGCAAAATCGGTCGCGTGAAAGATGCCCACGGTTTCGTTGCGTATGCAGCCTTTCTGAATCAGAGGAAACGAGGGAGATCGTGCGATATGAGCGAAACAGGTAGCAAGGATGATATCGAACGCTCCGGATATCGTTTCTCGAGATTTTCAGAGGGAACGACGAGTTCTCCCTGTCGAAAGTCTCGGAAAGCGGTCAAGTGTTTTCGTTCGTAATTCACCGAAATCTCCTTCAGCTTCGCTTGGATCTAGAAGATCAATCCATATTCTGCCCGCCGTCCGTCGACGTAAGATAATTGTGATCTCGATAGAGACGGCTGCTTAGCATTCATGGGTTTCGATTTTTAGATAATGGCGAATCGCCTTTCACCATCTCGCTCAGAAATATAACGATCGAACTCGCTCTCCGCTTTGTTTCGGTCACGAGCATGGATGTCTGGAAAATCCTTTTCCTATCAAACCGTTATCAGCATAAACGATAAACCCGCCGAGGACCGAGTGATTTCATTCCGATAGCCCGCAAGTGCGGCGAGCGCGGAATAAACCGAAAGGAGCTTCAGCGGCAGTGTCCAAACTTTATCTTAGAGGGGAGCTGAATAGGAGAAACGAATTGATCTGCTTGAAAATATTCACGAGCCTCTCTTATCTTTATTCGGCCCGCCTCGACGCATAAGCATGGCGGTCGCCGTGTGGCGAACCTCCATGGTGTTTATCCTGATAAGGCATAATTTCAATCTTGATCCCCCTTTCAAGAAGAAGTGAAATCAAGAAACGAGGATACCGGTAGCTCACCGAATCCATCGACACGAAAGTGGTTCGCGAGCTAAAGTGGCGAGAATTGCCGATGGTCTATCACTTCAAGTATCGAGGGATTTCAGAACGGACAAAATTCTGATGGATGCAAACAAATCGAATCCTAGAAAGCAGAGACAAACATGGGGAGAACTCTCAAGAAACACTGCACGATCGGGATGCCGTCATCTGGTTGTGCTCGAAACAATGCAGTAATATAGTGGTTCCTTCTTTCCTTGTGGAGGGCTGTCTCGTTTCATGCTCGGCGAACTGGATCCGGGCTCCTAGGCTGCAAAACTTTCGGAACAGGGGTTTCGCATCTGCGAAGTACATCCTCGAGGACACAATCGTCGGCTGCGATAGCATTGCGTCGTGAACCGGAAAGTAACCAGCATATGTTGCTCAGATTTCAAGTATTTGTTAGGAAAATAAATGTTTAATAAATTACATACGTCAGTGATTGCATTGTGCAGCTTCGGCGGCGAGGACACCTCGAGAGTTCGAGTTCAGGAAGGGTGGATCGAGCCGGCGCCGCCTGCCGAATCCAAATGTGTGACTCAATCCTGATGAAGACTTCCACAGCGTGGTTTCCGTTGTGAATTCGATTTTCGTGTTTTCCACACGTCTCATGAATCGATGTCGTCATCGTGGATCTTTCCTCTTCTCATCGTGCGTCTTTTGGCAGTCGCTTCGCCCTCAACCTCATGGCCGGTGCTTCTCGAGAGCTGTCTAACATGGACTGGTTGCTTTCTTGTGTTACACATTACACGCTTCGCATGATCATACACAATGAGGTGAACATGTTCACATTGTACTCGAGAGGATCCTGTCGGCGCCTTGCCTTTCGTCCGTCGAGTTGTTCGCAGACTTGTACACCGAGTGTGCCCAATTGCAGAACGATTTGTCATTTGACCCCGTCAGCCAAGCAGCCAGCAAGCCAGTCAGTCAGTCAGTCGAACACCGCTTGCTTAACCGGAACCCGGCCACTTCTCGAGTTCAAACCAAACTCGTCGTGATCCATCGAGCGTTTCCGATCGTTCGCTTTCCTTAGACGTCCACTCGTCTCTCTGAGTCGCGAGACGGAACAACCATCTAATCTGTTTCGAGGTGTTCGTTTCCGATTTCTCGCGAAGTTGTGCGGTATTAGCGGCATCAATTTGTTTGTCTGCAAGTGTTCTACACCGTCAACGGCAATGACACGGACTTCTAAATCGCATGAGAACCTGAAGTTCGGCTTGCGAACGCCGACAAGTCTGACCCCAATTGTAAAACATACACGTCCCGCGACGATAAGAGCAACATCAACAACTATCACAGAAGAACGCATTCAAATTCCGGTCAAAATAACAGAAACATAAACAGGAAAGCCAATCGAAACAACCTACCGGAACCGTGGATATGCATTCGTGCAATTCGACATCTTCTCGACCACAACAACTGCCGCGACCACAGAGACCCCAGCTGCTATTGACATTCTCACTCAGATATGTATGTGTGAGTGAATTTTTTGCGCAGGAGAGATTTTTTGCCTTTGAAACTCCTCTGGTGGGTCTGCCGTCGCGTTCTCGATTTCCTGACGGTTGATCGTCGGAGAATTCGAGTCGCCATTTCCATAAGGCGAATAGAAAAGGGAAAAAAAACGACGAAAACCATTGAATCCAGCCGTTCGCTTGAACATATCGAACATTGCACCGACCTGCGTTCGGTTCGTTTTTGCCTTCAGCCAGAAGAACAAGCGAGCAACCCTTCAATTGCTTGTCTGGGTGTCAAAACCAGAATCGGTTCGTGTCGAAAACGGCTGCGACCGTTCGCCTGCGTTCCCTATTGATATCAATTTTACATTTGGCGCATTGTTCACCAGAATCGACTCCTTTCGCAGCGAGCCGAACCGATCGCACATCTCCTTACCAAACTCCTTCTAACGTGAACCTTGACGGCTGACTCCGTCGAGCTGAATCATCGATATTCAGGTTCAGTGTGAGGAGCGCGAGAACGTTGCCACAAGACCGACGAGTTGAGTCGAGAATGCCCCAAACTTGCGCAACATTTCCGCAGCGAGATTTCTATTTTTTTGCGGCCAACCCAACGGATAAGACAGCCGAGAGAACCTCAGTTCGTCGGAGCGTAAACCCCGATTTTTTGCCTCGCTTCAAACATTAACAAGTCATTTGGGCGATCGAACAAACCGGCACCTCTGACTTCTTCGAAACTAGTTTTTCAAAACGATGTCCACTCCAAATCGTTAACGAGCTGCTAGCTGGCCGTTCTCGCAGTGCGGTAAAGTGCCCGCCTCGAGCACATCTAGAACCAACAGAAATGTTTGCGATACAAGCACCATAATTGTGGGACTTACGATTTGTACTCTTCCGAAGTTTTGACATAATCAGCTTAGCGGACCGGATTGACTTCGCGGCATGAAGTCACCGTCGAAAAGACCAACGAATCGGTAGATGGATAGCAGGCGTTCGGTCGGTCGGACGGACGGACGGACGGACGCATGGACGTCCAAGGGCGGAAAGGTCTCGAAACGACTACAAAAGCGGCGGGTGGACATGCCGACCGTTGACTCAATGGCGAAAGAAAGGAAAAACACGGAGAGGGAGGACGAGTACAATGAGAATGCAATGAACGAGTGAGATATAAACACAGATAAAGTCGTGACTCCAGGACCGGCTCGCGATTACTCTAAAATGAGTTTCTCCATCAATCGCGCGACGTGTTTAGGTCGCAAACGTTCGTTGAAGCCGTACGTAGCCCACTCTACTCCGGATCTGCCGATGTATGAATGAGTGTCGGGGACATCGGATGAAGGTCGGTGATGATAGAACTCAACCAGAATGGAGATAGCGAGCTTGAATGAGCACCGGCTCGACTGAGTCTACTATTCCGCCAAAGAAATTCCCGAGTAGTTTCGTTCCGGACAGAATGATCTCAAGCTTCTATGGAATGCCGTGCGAGCAGAAAATAACTACATCTAATTGGATTGGTCTGGATTCTGGATGAGGGAACGTCGACAGTCGTCATTTGCATCTCCATCAGTTGACAACAGAGGAAAATAAGTTTTTCTAGTGTAACATATCCATTCTCTCTCCTTTTCCTCTCCTGCTTCCCACAATTCCAGTCTCAAGAATACTATTTTGAAGCTTGCGACGCTTCAAGAAAGATGCTGAGGTGCATTCTCAAATCTGTTGATTGGTCGAGGTTCCTTGCATTGCGAGGAAAATGTGATTACCCCATGAATTGTTCACAATTATCATATATTAGTGTGTAGCGATCCCTCTGATGTAGCTTACGCGTGCTCATGTCTGCATACCTAGTCTGACAGTTGACGGTTGGTTGGTTGGATGGTTGGTTGATTCAGCTAGATTGAGATGTTTGAGCACTCGCTCTGGACGTAATGGTAGCAGAAATATTAAACGATGCTTTATGCAGATTTTTTTCCGCTGTCGTTCTGATAGTGCTCGTTCATTTTCCCCATCTGGTGCTTGTTGTGGTGGTTTGCGTTCTGTATTCCGTATTAATCATGAGTGGATGAATATGAGAGCATTCCGCCAGCTCGACAACCATATCTTTTGACTTTCGGCAAGAAGGAATCTACCAGAATAGAAAATTAAACGAAGTCGTAAATATAGCAAGGTCAAGCTATTCTTCTTCTCCCTAAGCAAAAAGACTTTCAAAGGAATCAAGCACACAATTTGAATGCGAAGCGAGGAAACAAGTCGGTACTACAACGACGCAGAACTAATTTCGTGGACTCCCAGCGAGGAGTTTCTTGAATCCCTTTCTGACAACAAACGGTCAAGAACGCTGAGCGAACGTGAAATCCGAGATAGAGTCATCAGCCAAGATTAATTTAGGGTCCACACCGAATTATGAAAGCTTCCACAAAGACCAGAAAGCCACCACACAAGGGAAAACCGCTCACTAGATGGAGCTGCTCGGACTCGACCGAGCAGTCAGAATGTCGGATGTGTCAGAATCAGAAACAAACGAATTGCTGGTGAGCGGTTCTCCTCGGCAAACACCCTCAACGAGAATCTAACGCAAATGGAGACAAAGTGACCTCTGGGTTTGTAGCGGTCTCGGTTCCTCGGTGATCGCGTTCCAAGGATTCAATGTAAACTTCATTAATGCATAACATCACACGATCCACATGGAATCAAATAACCTTGGATGTTCTTACCTACCTGACACAACCAGGAGAGAGGCTGGATTCGTATTGTAAGGTTCGCAGTGGGTATTTTCAATTAGACTATTATATTACACTTTTGGCATCTTCTCTCTTTTTCTCGGCTTTCGGTGGATGATTCTTTTGTTTCTCGGACGAACAAAGTGAATGAAGAAAGCGGTATAATAACGAAACAGAGGAATACGAGCAACATAAGCAAACGAGCAACACTGTTGGTTTCTTCTGTTTTAGCTGCTCTGGCTGAGGCCAATTATTCGCCCGACTCTGGGGTCACTCGTTCTCGTCGTCGTTCGCTGACGCGACCGCTCTTGGCTCTTCTTCGTTCGTTTTCTTCCTCTCATCGTGCTGACAGACAAATGTTCATCTGTTATTCACATTAAAAACACATTATGAATAAGCGGCAAGCAAAATAGTAGCATCAGAAGTGGAATCAGCACGAACAGACGTGGTCGACGAGGGCGATGAAGACAGCCACGGCCCGGACGACCGCGACGGAACAGTTTACTCGAAGCCGGTGAGTTGAGCACCCGAAATCGGCTGAGAATACTTCGGCATGCAGTGGGTAATTTTACCAAACTGCGTAAAAAATGGATTAAAACAGCCGGTCCGGTAAAAAAATTAGATGAATCTGAACGGCAGATTTAGGCCTAATGAATCGTGTTCTCGATGAAATCTTTCACGCTCAAGTGACAGCTTTCAAACGTCGTCGAAGTACAAAGTCGCTGCCCCTGCCCCTATCGAACTTTCCATCGGTGACTTATCGGGTTTGTGATCGTCATCAATTGGGTGAGCAACATTTGAGCCGAACGTTTCCAAATCACTGTCGGCCGAAGCAGAAAGTGTATACCTAACACCTTAAGGTAAAAGCGAAACTTTGCCATAATTGATATTTTCGAAATCAGTGATTTACAATTACAGGGCGAACAGCGCGACACTTGCCTTAATGAGAGCCGCCAGTAGGGCAAGCAGACTCGTTTCAGCGCCATCCGACAAAGGCGGTTTTCGGTGGGGAAAATGTGAGTTAGACAGGGACAAAGTAAGAGACGCATCATCGACGCGCAAAACGGTCCTCATCCACCGCTGGCGTCGCCGCTCGGGCGAGATCCGATGAAATTTAGCGCGTCATCATTTTCATCAAGATCATTGATGGTGGGCTTCAAGCATGCCGCGCGAAATAACGACTGTTTTCGGCGTTCATCTTGTTTTTCGAAGTCGTTGTCGTCGTCGCTTTCTGGTAATTTTCTCATTTTGACGTTGGAAATTTCTAAAGCGCGTAACGATCCGCCTTTCGTTATTTGATCAAAGTCTGGGCGGCAACGGTCGAAACGCGGCGCCGGCCGTGGCGTAGTCGCGTAGCTGAGTCATGTGAGCGGCAAGAGATCCACACAGACGAAAACTGGCAAAAGGTTTGCATCGTAAACGGATCGTTGACATCGTCATAATTGAATGAATGATCTGGCGTTTCAACGGTCACCTTGTTATCCCATCAGTAGCGCAAATGGGGTTTTAAGTCTTCGACAGAATTATTCTCGTTGAGGGGCTTCGAGAATTTGTCGTGATTTATGTTCGTCATCAGTCAGTTTTTTCACGTGCGAATTATTCGAGGATCGATTACGAGATGAAGAGGAAGCATTTTTCCTCTTCGGTTTCGAGCTCGAGTGAGAGGCTACGGCCGAAATAAGAAACGCCGCAAACGAATCTCTCAAACCTCGGAGGCGAGAGAGCTTCGCGCTGCTGCGTACGTGTTTTTCTCTGTCCGGTGTAATGATAATTTCATCCTGAAGTCTGCAACAGAATGTCTGGCGATACGGCACACGAAATGACATAAGTGCAATAACAACAAAAGCGGTCGTAAACGAAATCACATTGTTGGGGGCGGATCTTGAGGAAATCGTGAGGACTTTGACTCTACCGAGAAGGTTCTCAACATTTCCGATGAACAGCCGAACCGGCAGAGGGGAAAACCGTAGAGAAAAGAAATGAACGCGCCGAGACAGAATTGGTGCAATCGCACTATTCCGTGTGTAGTGTCCATAATGGTTCCGTTTGTGTTCCTTTCCCCCGTTGGTTCTACAGGTCTCTTGTGATATCGACGCATCTTCCGTTCTCCATATTCTCATCTCAAACATCTGATTCAACAGTTTACTCAAACAGGCGGACGTTCAAGAAATTCATTGAACACCGCACATGATGAGCCTGCTCCCGACTATCTCGTCGGTCTTGCCTTTCCTTTTTTCGATTCCCTCGTTGCGACTTCCGCACTTCCCGAGTTATCTTTCTGGAGTGGTTTTCTCGAGACACCGATTCACGATTCGGAGATCGCTTCCATTATTCGATCACAAGTCATTATTCTGAGTGAAAATTAGCGGCTGTCGAAGCAGATGGAGTCGTTCACGTTTGTCCGATCCGGACTTCCCAGCGAATCAATGTTATCCCAATCGATGCACGAGTATGTACTTGTAGCTGAGTAATGCATGGGTTGCCACCATCCGCGCTGGTTCTAGAGCGTTATATCGTGTTTGCTGTCTTGGGAGGATTATTTTTTCTATTTTTTCGCTGTTGGTTGACTTCACTGAGATCTCAATCGAAGGACAGCGGAGTCGTTCGACACGGCAAGTTCTCGTCAAGCACCCACCTCACTCAATTTATTACACAAACGCAGTGGACGAAATTCTAACAAAGACTCGCTTTAAAATCTAATGACTAATGCACCTCACGGTGCGTCAATCGTGAAGTTTTCCTTGTTCTCACCTCGGGTACTGCGATGCCTTGCTCCACAACCGATGGTCTTGTTGATCGAATCGTCAACTTACAGGCTGCCGAGCTCCGAGAATTCCGAGATCGAGTTCCGAACGTATAAGTGTTTTTCTGTGGCGGCGGTGGTGGATTGGTCGATCGGCGTTTTCTGTATCGTGACTCCATTCACGAGGTCCGCGGCGTTATCGACGCGTACAACTAGAGATCGAAACGGCTAGGCAACGATAACGGTGGTGATCATCGGGCCTCTCTTCATACACCGTTCGGAGAGCACAAATATATTCGTTTGCTCTTTCGTTCTTGTTCCTGCTCTCCCTGACCGGATAGCTAGCAGGCGGGCGGGCGGGCTGACTGACTCGTCACTCGGTCGGTGCGATACATATCCATACATTGTCCAGCCACCTAGGCACTACTGGTATTCACGTCGCATGCAACCAACCCTCCCCACGTGTCGAACAATTGAGACATCAGAAAGACAGCCCCGCGACCAAGCGACCTACCTACCGATTGAACAACCATCCACTCGGTCGGTCACTCACTCACTCACTCAGCAATACACGCAGTCGACGAAAGAGAGATACCTGGACTGTATCATAATCGAATTCGTATCCTATCGCGTGTTCGACCCGGTCACTGTTTCACCAAGCAAAGTGGAATTGAGGCTAAGCTTCGAATGGCAATTTGTACCGATTCGATTACCTAACTGCCATGGGCGCGACCTTGAGTTTTCCTTCCAGTTTCGTTCTTCTCCTCTCGCGCTGAATTAGACAGCGGCAGCAGCAGAACTTGTTGACTTGGTGGACATTCGTAACGAGGTCAGGTTTGTGCGGAACGGAGTGGCGTGGTAGACGTGGGCGGCATTTATAACAATCTGAACATCGAATGAGGCTTGTGACGGTGCCGGATGGAGTCAATAACTCGTTGCCACCACCCTGCCTCACAGCGAGTTTCAACCCGTTTTACTTTCTTATTTGGCCTGAGTGAGTTGCACGACACGTTCCGTGGTCCAGCATAGTTTGCTCGCTAAAATATTGCCAAGTTGACATTTCACAAATGTATCGTAGCGCTTCCGACAGACGCCTCGTGGCCGATGTCTGTTGGTTTCGGAGGGAATCAATCAAGCTGCCGCCGCCGCCGCCGGCCACGTTAAGTGAACGAATTCTCACCAAACTCGGTTTAACGCTCTCACCAGAACGTCTAACGTGCGACCGGCGATCGAATCGAAAGCGCATCTGGTTGGTGTGAAAAGGCTACTTGGGTCGATTCCGACGTCTACCGTGGACACTAAAATGATCAGGACGGCTACTACGAACGCCTCATTGGCTAGAAGGTCCGGGTTTGTAGCAGGCTCGCTTACTGTCCGTTTGCCGGTCTGCACAGATGTTGCCTGTCCCGTGCTCAAGGAAAGGACTTGACCAACTTGGACTTCGAAGCTCGGTACCCATCGACTACTTTGTTAGAAGCACCTGCAGCTCTGGTTTGGAATCGATTTTACGATTTCGCTCTTGCTTCATTCAGTTGGTTCGAGAGAGAAACTATGACAACGAGCCTCTATCCTCGAAAAGAAAAAAAAAAGACCAAGAGTTTGTTCAGAAGTTTATTGGCGGTGAAGAAGCTTCTGCTGGTGCGCTCCGAACTCTGTTCATGAGACTTGAGGAGGCTTCGACGCCGCCGCCGCCGCCACCGCCACCGCTTTGAATCTATTATTGCGGCTCAGCTACTCTGCCGCCGCTGTCTCTACGACTGTCGCCGACAAAGGAGTTCGAAACTCAGCTTTTCTTCAATTGACTTCTAGCCCCGCTCATCAAACATATCGACGCCCCAATGCGCTAAATTGCCAATGCAAACAACATGCGAGACACTTTCAAAAAGCCGGGATACAGACTTCGCGGAGCCGCGGTCGCCTCAAGAGGACATTATTTTGCACAAGAGTACGGGGTGCTCCGAAAATAGCTCAGAAGTCATCGAGCTTCCACCGCCGCCTACACTCGAAAAGTTGTACATTCGATTCTCTTTCGACGAATTACCACTGTATCCCTCTCGTGACGGTATTTGGCCAAATATGGTCAATTAGGAAGCCAGGAACAAAATATGGAAAAAGATTATCGTTCAAACATACAAACCTATTGGATAACTACCGAACGCAGGAGGTCACAAGTTCTATCGATTGCCAGCAATAACGTAAATTACTTTTCGTTGACGCAGCCGCTGCTGTCCTTACGATCGACGCGAGTGAACCAAAAGTTGGATGCGATTAGCGTCTTTATTATATCACTCATAAATATCAGCCGCTATGGATCCACGTGCGAACGAATGTATCCGACGGCGGCGGCATCATCATCGTCAGTTTTTACTGTCCTCTCACTCGGCAGCGTGGCTTCCTTTCCGTTTCTCGTTTCGTTACTCGGCTATTACGAGAGAGTTCATGCAGCGGCGCGAGCTCCCTGGCTTCGGTGAACAAATGAGGAAAGCGGTCAGCGAAAATAAAGCCGGAATAAAAACGTCGAATCAGTCGAACACGAAAAGTAATATTTGTGTTTACAGGATTAATGATCAACTCGGGCGTCGCTCGGATACATGTTTCCATCGACCGACCACGTTTCCCGGGCGAGCCATGTCGCGTCTGGAATCGGAATTCCGAAATCAACGCTCTTTTCACCGAGTATTCCACAGCGGAATCCAGACGTTGATTCGCGTTGTAGAATCGCATTTTCACGAAGGTTTCGGCCGCTTGCGCTTTTTTGCTCACCCTGTGGATCCAACTCAGGCGCTGGGCGGTTATTCCTTTGAAAGAAGCGAAGTGAGGAGAATCCTCAGAGAGCTGCTTTGTACTCGGAGGTGTAGATCTCTCGATGTGTGTGTGTGTGTTGTGTGAGTCTCGATGTGACTGAAGCTCGTCTGGGTGATGTATTCTTGTCAGCTTCTTCAGTTCTTCGGCGCCACGCAATCGACGATGATTTGCTGCGGTCTGTTTCGAGTGGGCTCTTGCATGTTCGACAGGAGGATCATCGTCGAGTCGCTCAAATGTACATCACCAAACTTGCTTAAACTCTTGAATCGACTTGAAACGCTATCAAATCAAGTGTACGCGCGAACACTGGATCTCGTGGTATCGTTTTTTGACGGAAGCAACTGTTATAGGTACAGGAACCGAAATGCAGAGTGTATTCAAATGATTGAATCTTCCAATGCGCGAGGCTCTTGTGCGTTCCTCGAAGCCTTATGTGTGCTGTGGAGTCAGAATGTGAGTGACAATAGAAAGGCGGTTAACGTCTCTCATGATCGAATTTGCTTTCTGTGTTTCTTTCTTGCTACAACAAATGACGACAATACGTTGAATGAACTTCCAAGAACGAGCCGTCTGTCCACAGGTGTCTGAAATCCACGCCCTTCAGTTCCTTGGTTCGCCATCGTTTCGGCCCAAAGTCAACATTCGAACCGTCACTGTGGGAGTCTCTGCGTTTTACAGAGTTTTCGAGTACACGCTCAACAATGAGCCGCAGCTCGATGCAGGCAAGAAACCGAGCTGCTGGCGGAACGTTTTTTCTCACGTTGTAGTTTCTAGAGAGAGCATAAGAAATGATCAGGCGGTTAGCGAAGGCTCCCAATTGTCACCGGGATTCCCACCGATGCTCGCGGTGGACGGCGGCGGCATCTTTTTTGCTGGACGACTTCGAGTAATTTCACAACGGAATGTTCCACAAAAAGCGTTTGCGTGCCGACGCAAGTTGGTAACGGTGTCTGAGGGGACGACGAGAAGCGCAAGCGACAAGACGCAACCCAGAGCAGTGTTTCGCATTCAAGAAACAAACAGTTTCCTGTGAATTACGTCCGAAGACTACATGAAAACCGCGTCCGCTTGAGAGACCAGAGTGAAAGAGTTGACAAAAAAAAAGAATGAATGAACGAATGTAGAGTTTTTTTGGCTCTTGTGGGATTTCCGCGGGGGCGCCTAGACACTTGCAGCAGTCGCTGAACTTTGCGATTCGGTCCACGCGTCAACTATTCAACGCAGTTCTCAAGGGTTTGTCGCATCGATCGCGAGCCTTGTTCGGTAATTTGGTTTCCGGACGCGACAGTTCCTATAGAGGCGGAGTGGACGATGCGCTAAGAAAGTGGACGAAAGGAATGAGAACATGGAGGACTGTGAGCTTAAGGTGGATTGGGAAACGGAGGGAGGAATGATTGGATCCTTTCGATTTTTTCAGTTCGCGATTCTCGCGGAGTACCGACCATCGGGTCCGTGCTGGTGTTGGGGCCGCGGTTCACGAGTGGATACTTCAAAGAAATCGAATAGTCAACACGCCCTTTCTCGATAATCGTTACCGACAAGTTTGCTATCCAACTCGTTGGCTGGCTAACCAGTCAGAAAGAATCGTAGGTAGGTCGTTCACGATCGTCTTGCAGCTTGTGTAGGCGGACTTGTGTATTGTGTTCACAGATACTTCGTCGAAGTCGACGAGATCCCGTAGTCACCGCAAACTCTCGTGGACCTTAGGCTCACGAGTGACTTTGTGGGAAACCTGTTAGCGAGTGGGAAAGCTGGCGAGGGAAGAACTCCACGAGTAGTCCGAAACGATGTCCAAGAAGTGTGAACTTTCGAAAAATCGAGAAATCCCTCAAGCCACAGTACTTCATTCGGGATGAGAGCGTCTCGATGGAATTATGAACGAAGATCGCGATTCTCATCTTTCTAACTTACTGGAAGGCGAGCATGGGGCTCACATATCTTTTCCGAGATTGTATGTGTCTTGCGGTGCTCCGTCTGTTGAATATCTGACACATTTCCGGAATGTGTTTTCGTTGTTGTTGTTGTTGTTTATCATCGTTACCACGGGTCGGAAATAGAAAACTCCCAAGCTAGCCTTCCCGTCTGATGTGAGAAGCGGCTCGATAGAATCGTTTTGACGGAATCCGAATCCGTTGGCGGACAAACACCGGAACAGAAGCCGGAGAACAATGGAATACTAGAATATGGACCAAGATAACAAAGTCTACATACGATATGGAAAAGCTAAAACACTCTTGGCGACTTGGCGAGAGGGTTCAACGGGATGAATTCCTGGGGATTGTCGTTCGAGTCGGCCCGCACGCAATTCACTGCCAGCTTCACAGTCGGATTCGCCGAGCGGTCTTCAGCGGCGAATAGGCAGGCATCGACGGCAGCAGCGAAGTCGGCATTGCCAAGCAGGTACAACCTCCTTCTTCAGAGAGCTTAGATTAATGTTTCTTCTTGCGGGTCTTGTGCACTTTGAGCCACAAGCCGCCGCGACCGCCGCCGCCATAGTCGGCGGAATCTGTTCAGATGGCGTAGTAACACGTCGAGCGGCGTTTAACGTCGGCCGACCGAGGAGGGAAGACTCACAGACTAACGGATGGAGGGACGGACCGACGGACAGGTAGAGCAAGTCGTTCGCTTACATCTCTTAAGGGGGAGAACCCAACCGAGCGCTCCGAGAAGCTCCGATTAATTTCATTGCCTCTAAATCTTCATGAACTTTCAAAAGAGACACAGTTCAGTCGAGAGTCAACCGGTGGCTAGAATCGTTGAGTATGAGTTCTTCGCCGGTACTGCTGCCGCTTCGGCTACGGTCGAATCTGAATCAACTCGTCAGTTTCCGTGACACAGAAGACAGCTGCGTAAATGTACAAACAATTCCACAAGCCACAGACAACTCTCAAGCGAGGGCTTCATTCCATTCAGCTGAGCAATCGAGTATTTTTCTGTCCTCAAACAGAACTTCGTTTCACCGTCGGCAATATTAGCGATTTGACAAAACTTTAGAGTCTCTTCAATCCTTGTTTCGGAAGGAATCGATCGAACTTCGATCCAAACCGTCGATGTAGGTTCACTGATGGTTTTGGAAAAGGCCAATCCATCTGGGAACATGAAAACCTCGAAATCGAATACAGTGGACACCCTTCTAGAAATAAACAGCTGGACAACCCCTGGGGACGTCTTCTAGGGTTGTCTGAGTTCTGTCATCGTCATGCGCAGTAGGAGTAGCTGAGCTCCGACCGCATTCAATGATGGATTCAAGGTGTCACGAGAAAAGTTTGCCGAAAACGAGCGACTCGACTTGCGAGCCTTGATCTCAGGCCGACGGACGGAACAGTTCCATGAACGGTCGACTGAAGTCCTTATGCTCGAACGGAGGCTCCGTCACCGTTCAAATTTGCACCTAGAACTAAGCTATTGTCTTGACAGAGACCCCCCGTATTTTGTGTTTTGTGCCCGTTCACAATGTCGTTCAGTTAACACACTCTCCCGAGTGTTTATTGCGAACTTCGGTCGCGTACATGCGACGCCGACAAGGGCGTTTACAAGCTCGGCTTGTGCTGCTGCGCCGAGATCAATGCGTTCACAGAAGTCCGTATTGTCCTTCTCAGTTGAAGATCATAAGTCATAAACAGAGTTGTTCTGTTGAGTGATTCTACGAAAACCAGCCAGAAAGCAGCTCAGATGAGCTGTAAACAACGCGCGCCGTCCGCAGCACAGTCTCCCGAGTGAGCCCTTCTGACTGAGTGGCTGATATGCCTCTGGGTGTAGGTGTATCAGGCCGGAGGGACTCCGTCTCTGACAATGAGTGTCTCTCGACTCTCAACAATAACAGCTTGTCGGATTACAATGGATTTGCGGCGGGTGCTCCTCGGACTCGTCGTCGTCGTTCTTCTGTTCGTTTGTTGCTGCTCTCATGATTGTCCGTCTGACGTGCGGATGGACTTCGTTCCCGACTGAGTGACTGAAATATCCGCTGACAGCTAAATCAAAACATCATCCCGGAGCCAAACCCATCCAAAACAGCTTCATCTACAGCTGTTTCTAATTGTCGTTAGCGTAAAGTACGGTGTTTCGATACCCTACTCGCCGCATGGCGAGCAACCGGTCACATGGCTTGTAGCTGCTCGCTTGTTAGAATTGCTGTACTGCGCTTCCTGACTCCTTTCTCGTACCCGATGATTACAACGAACGCGGATTCTTTCGTAAAAGCTACTCGGACTAAGTAAGCAAGCTATTTAGCTGTTCCATATACCGTGGCCGAGCCCGTTTGATGTCAGTTACCGATCCAGCATCGGTTCGCACGACATGAGGAAGTTCGGGAACATCTTCGAAGGTGTTTCGGTAAAAGCTGAGCATGGAGCTTGTCCGTCTGTCTGTCTGTCATTGAGCGGGTTGTCATGTTCTTAGTAGCGGCTGCAGTCGACAGTAGCCGACACTTATGCTTGAGCAGATGCACGTAGCTCATAATGACAAGGATCCTGCTCAGTGGGGTAGCCTGCCCGTGGCTATACGGGCGGACCACACACAAGCGTATGAGATGAACTCACCGAGCGCAAAATGCTTCAGGACAGCAGACGTAAGTACATGCGGCAGTCTGAAAGCACCGAGTTCTCAATGAATGACTTCTGATCGACGGAGTGATTCTCACACACTCGACACGAATCGAAAGAGAAGAAAAAACCGATTTCCAGTGACAGAAGCGATGAGCGGCTTGAGATTTTCTCGATCTGAGGCAACGTATACGTTTCGCCTCGTTCAGAGCGGAGTTCCGAAGTCGTATCATTATGCCGAAACTCGGCACAATAAGCAAAAAAAGCAATAGGGACGATGTTTGTCTCTTATTTTAAAGTCGTCCGCTTCTTCGCCGGGTGATACAGCCGCGGACGCGGGGGAACGTTGCACCGAAGTTGTTTCTGCCGTCATTTGTTCTGAATCTCGTAAAGTCACTGAAGCATTTGTAGATTGTTCTGAAGACAATGTCCCTCGCCAACGGCAATATTGTAGTTGTGGAAGCTAGCTGGGCACAGAAAGGAAATATTTGCTGAGATCCGCGATCCGTAACTTTTTTTTTGTCTTTCAGAATAAGAAGCAATATTGCGAGCGGTAGCGGTGACGACGCTGGAAGAAAGATCCCATTTCGCCGCTCCAAATCGACGGCAACGGCTGTTTGTTGCTCGGTGTGTTGACTGCGATTCCAAATGTTCAGCTAATCGCCAATTATGTATCTGAGGCTGACATCTAATTTTCAACGCTTTGGACATTCCAATTTATCCGATTAGATTGCAAAGAATATTTGTTGTCGCTCGCTCGGGATCTTGATCGCGGATTTCGGGAGAAGAACAAGCGTGAGAAACCCGAGAATCATGCAAAAAACCACTCTCAACTTGCGTCACATAACGCGTTCGCCACTTTTCGAATAACATTCTTGTGGTAATATTCCGCTGGGTGTTTGCGGCGGCGGCGGCGGCCACCGTCGTCGTTGTTGCTGTTTATGAAACGAGAGAATCCCTCACTGAATTCGAATCGAGAGAATATCCATGAGCAAGTGTCGTCCACTCAGGCTCGGGGACGAGTTTATGCAGCGTCTCTATTGATTAGGAAGATGTCTTCGAATGCAGAGTTGTCGCTGACGTGATCAGGCGAGAGGTCATGAATTTTAAACAATCCCTATTCTCATTCTCGAATCAGTGCTGTTCACAAAACACGCCAACCAACGTTTCGACTACGCTCGCGGCAACAAAAAAAGAAACGTGTTCATTGATGAGAACACGTTGTCAGAAAGTTGCCTGAGCATTTTTACCCTTTTTTAATCAGGCGGCCACAAAGTCGATTCGCAGCGTTCTGTGACTCCGCTTGCGGTTGGGGTTCGGTCGGTGTGGGGTGCCGGGGCCGGCCGGCAGGCCGTCAGATCAATTAACAAATTCGGTTCATTGACTCAAAGGCGGTCGCTCATTGCCTATCGCCCTGAGGTCAATGTCGGGTCACTGTCGATCGATATTTCCCGGAAATCGAACAAAGTCATACTTATGGAAGCTTCCGTACGAGGAAAGTACTCCGACGAAGCATCCTCTAAAGAAGCTGGAGGGAAGAGTTAAGCTGCAAAATGAACGTGAGAGGAGTTTCCACGAGATCGCTTCCGCTGGTGGCTGGGACGAATGATTTCTAGCAAATGTATTCATGATGAAGGCTAGCACAGAGAAGAAAACGCACTCGAGTTTGTTAAAAACTGCATCGCCTTTTGTTGTGTCCGTTTGTGACGACAGCTTTCATTAGAACGGCGCACACGGACCTCTGTCCAATTTTCTGTCTACGACATCTGACAATAGTCCATTGAGGGCTCCTTCCCCTGGAGCTGTGTTGTGGTTGTTGTTGCCATTGCCGCTGCTTCTGCATTGGTTTGTTGAACCCTCGACGTCGGTGCAAGTTCAACATTTGCAGCCGAAGCACAAAAAGACGGGAGCTTCCTTATCTTTCCAACAAAACGATCGTTTTCGTTACGACTGACGTGTGCATCAAGCAAAGCAAAACCGAAATCTACCGGGCTCAACGTGATATTAACGCCTTCGCTTGTGTACAAACGGCTCCGACGTCTAATCAGTCACGTTCCACGATAGTCCGTGAAGCCTGAAACCGCGTTCTGCTCACTTCACACATGCATTCCGGATAGCATCGTCTGCAAATAGGAATCTGCCCCAGAGATCAATAGCAATTTACGCTCGGCAAGATCAGCTCACTCTGAACAACCTATCCGGAGAGGCCCCGAGAGCAGTGAAATCTGCTCCGAATCGTTCTCCGTCTCGGATTGCATGCGCTGCAACAACCTCGATAGAATCGAGTTTCGACACATATCATCAAGCGAGGATTTCCGCGACTGTCGCCACAGTTTCGTCGTCAAAACCCTTTTTCTTCGTCTCTCTCCGAGGCGTCTTCACCAAAGTTCCGTTGGAACTAGAGCGCCGCGCCGTGGTGTAAATCAATGAGGGTGTCTCGGCTGGCGCTTCTGTGACATTAAAACGTTTTGCTTGTGTATCAGCAGCAAGACAGCAGTAGTATTTCTACAGATAAATAAAAGCTCCGTGTGTTTCGTTTCGGATCATCATCAGCCAGCCCTCGCTTTTTGTTGAATACATATCTGTCTAGCAGTGTCACATAGTGGACGCGCTGCTTCTCGTTCAAACACGGAATGAAACGCTTGTCTCTTTTTCCTCCTTTCATACAGCGGATTTGCTGCTAATCCGTCAAGATTGATAGTGTGGATCAAAACGATCCAGAAATGCTGCAGTTGTAATTTACATTTTACGAGAAAAATATGAAACGAAAGCAGCGAAATTCAGCTCATCAAGGCTGATGAGAATCGCGGGAACGTTTTTTAACCTCCAATTCAGAACAATTTCTCTTCACAATCTGCGCTCTTCGCGTACTTCACACCTCATTTCATTCTTTTTAGGCTCAAGCTATCGTCAGAAGAAACGATTTCTGTTCGCTTCTTTGATTCTGGAAATATCACTGCGCAACACGTGCTCATCAAATATACACATCCACTGCGAGCTGGGCTGCTCCAAAATAAGGGCCCATCGACGGGTTTACGCCGCCATTTTGTTTGTTTGTCCGTTTCTAACATAAAATATCCTTCACTCGGAAAACGGAACTTGACGCAAATTGAAAATTTCCAAAAAAGGTCAAGTATCAATATTAACATTTGATTTGTATCGAAGAAAAATTGCCTCTCGTCTCTTAGCCCGACGCTCTTTGCGTGGGTATAAAACAGCAACCCAAAAGAATGGGTCGGACGAGACCGCTGCTTCGAAAAACTGACTCTTCGAGAGATTGTACGATCGAAAGTCGAATTCTTTCACTCCAGCGGCTGAACTCCTGCTTTTGGAAAGAAACATTGGCTCCTATCCACATGGCTCGATGAGAGGAGTTGAATTCAAAGACTCACTTCGTTGATATGCTCGCTCATGCCCAGACGACGAATATATTGACTCAGGGCGAGGGAGAAAAAGAATTTCCAGCATTGTAAATAGTGGCGCAGAACTGAACGCTGCTAATGTGGTCAAATATTTTGTTCTGACTAATCCCTCGAAAATCACCTGTCGCTCGTCTTCTTCGCTGAGGTATGTGTAACACGATTAGAAGACGTGTTGGGATTTCAATGCCAAATCCTGATTCATTACTTGAAACACCTCGCGAGGTACTCGCTTCACTTACAACAACGAGAATATCTGTCCCTCCAACGCATTTCGCACATGCCGATCAAGGTTTTGCAAGAATTTCAAATTGTTCCTCACTGCGTCCCGCCGAGCCTCGCTCGAGACTGTGTCCTTGTCACAAAAAGTATATAAGCACTTCATCATCCGGTCTCTGATATCGAGAACTTTCACCACATTCGGCAAGTGGATGAAAATCGAATTTCACGAGAAAACTGCTTCAAGTGGTTGTGCGGTTTCTTCAAATCTTCAGCTCCGTATTATCACACAAATAGCTAAATCATTCTGGTGACACAAATGACATTTCGAAAAAAGGTGTGGCTACAATTTTCGCAGCTAAGTGGCAGCCAGTGAGCTAGCCTCCACACATTCCCACAAATCGTCAGCCCACTGTTGCTGCTTGTCGGTTCAGCTCTTCACTGATGATGTTTGTCGCACTGAAGTCGTGCTTATGGTATTTGGAACAAACATGCTAAGCATCCACTCAATTCCTATGCAGTCAATAGAGAACAGTCTTTTTGGAAATTATTCGATAGTCTCACTCCAGTGCAGCCCACACCAGTTCTCGAAATTCACTGAATCGTCCTTTTCGGAAGTTTAGAAACTGAGCAGGTGCTGAAACCGATCAGGTTCGAATGTCTCGAAGCTGAATTCAGGAAAATACCAAAATATTCAGAAGTGCCATGTTGATTCCTGAATTCGTCTAAATTCGACACTGAGAGCTAGAATATCTTGAAATCATCAAACACGCGTCATGCAAGCTACTATCGGAGGATGCATTTCGGAAAAAGTAAGAACTGTTGTTTTCGATCACTTCTCTTCATTATGTGACATTTATTTAGAGGAACATTGCTTCGAAATCTACGCGGCAAGGCCACCAGCGACTTTCGGGCTTAGTCTTTAGTTTCTTCGGTCATTTTTCTTCTGTCTCCCCTTAACTTAACTGCGTCTCCAAGCTATCCAGCCATTCATCCCACTGTCCGATTTTCAATTATCGGTAGAACTAATTCGCCCTGAGACTTCTTATATGTACATGTTGGAAACGATGAGAGGTCATATTTCCGAGAGGGATCTCCTATTGAGGATGATAGATAGAGGAACGCACGCACCGGGTATCGAGAACCGCGGACTCAGTGTCTCGATTATCGGATGTTTGATTAAATAGTTTGTTTTGGTTGTTGAATCAAAGATTGAGGAGACTTATTCATATTTCTCTCTTCCTACGAATGAGTCGATGGCAGATGAATGCATGGATCGATGATGAATGAATGAATGAATGAATAAATAAATACGGTCATTGGAATGGTCGAACAGTTGGACTACCCTCAATGTAGAGTGGCGTGAATTCTCTTCACTCGCTCGGTCGCTTTCTTGCTAAAACACTATACACAGCCTATGTACAACTCGCTCGCTCACACACACACCTCCGTTCAGGAGCTTCCCTTCTACTGGCTATCACATCTCAAGTTGAGTTTAGTAAGGATTGAGTTTCATCTTCTTTGAGAAAGAATGAGTATAAAATCTAGTTTCTTAAAACCTCGGATGACACCACGTCGAGATCGTCATCATCATCAACGTTGTCGTTGCCGTCTTCGTCCCGCTCGCTCGTCTGACTTGCAGGTCTTGAGAGATCTTCGGCTGCTGAGAGGTGCGCCTGTACTGCGGCGGCTTCGGCTTACTTTCGGAGAAGGTCTGCATTGGCTGCAGCGGCCAGTTGGCTCATCATGAGTGCCTGCTGGGCCAGCGCGGGGTTGAAGGCACTGAGGGGCGTGCCGGGGAACGCAGGCAATCGCGACAGCAACGTATTGAAGTCTTGCAACTGCGCCAGGGAATACTGGGGCGGCATCGGTGGGTAGGCGCCACCTGCAGGGTTGAACTGTGGCGGCATCGAGGGCATAGTTTGGGCCGGCGGGGCCACCGGTGTGGGGGGCGTCGAAGTCGACGAACGATCGCTGCCGTTGTTTCCGCCACCGATGATGTTGTCAATAGAGAATGACTGTTTGTTTTGAGATCGTTGGAAAGGCTGAGCGGACGGAGACGGCGATGGCTGTGCACTGATGAGGGTTTGGGTCGGTGGGGACACCGAGGGACGGGGGTTCAAATGCGTGGGAGCGGCCGCCAGGGCGTTCAAGCGCATCTTCGCCTGCTCCTGGACGGCGTTCTGTTGGTTGCAGACATTTTCGTAGTGTTTTAGTTCGGCGATGGCCATGGCGGTCGCGTCTTTGACGTGGCGTGGAAGTTTGAATCGCTTCCGGCGTCTCAGAAAGCTACCATTTTCGAACATATCACCACACGAGGGATGCAAAGCCCAGTAGGAACCTTTTCCGGGCCGATCGGGTCGTCGAGGAATCTTGATGAAGCAGTCGTTGAATGACAGGTTATGGCGTAGCGAGTTTTGCCACCGTTGCGTGTTCTTGCGATAGTACGGAAAGCGATCCATGATGAACTTGTAAATTTCGTTCAAGGTGAGCATCTTTTCTTTTGAGGACTGTATCGCCATGAACGTGAGCGATATGTACGAGTAAGGGGGCTTCTGATCGCCGTACGTTGGACAGGGACCCGTGGACGGGGGAGGGGAATAGCTGTCGTTGTTTTGGTAACAGCCGCCGGCCCCCTGTCCGTCGGATTGGTACGCTGACGATGGGGGTGAGAATTCTCGACTAAAAGGCTTTTCGTCTCGAGGTGAAAACCCTGGTGCCAGAGGCGCCGGCGACGAAAACTGTCCAACGGGTGACTGAATTGGCGATGATGGATACCGTGGCGAGTTCATCTCGGACTCGGGAGATTTCGGCGGAGGGTAGCTGAGTGGATTGAACAGCGGGAAAAGCGGGTGCGGAGGATTGATTCCGGGCGGAGGTACCCGGACAAGACCACTCAGCGGAAGGGCGTGCTCTTCGTTGATAACCACTGCAACGAACAAAACATTCTCAGTTAGCCTAATTCGAAGTCTGCAGATCCTTCACCCCGAAAGTCGTCGAATCGAGGAAGAAAGCTTCCGGTGACAATAATGACGTCAGATCGCGTCCACGACACCATGGACTGTGGAGTCGATTTGGAGACCAACGATTGCTCTTCTAAGGAATCTTGAAAGGACGTCCGAGAGAGCTGAGATCGCGAAGGACCGCGGCTCATCTCTCGAAACGGCGCTCGTATGCTATTCCTAGGCACGGTAGGCGAGTCAAGCACCCAGTGAAGACCTTCTTGGTGCCCCTAAACGTGCGAAGTCGGCAGTGTGGCCAAAGGCCTCAAGCCGAGCGGCTCTGTTTGAAGCTAATCGCCCTCATACTTCAGTCCAGCGCCGAGAACATCAGACACTTGTGAGCTGAACTGACTGCTGCAAATCTGCCGGCCGCACCTCGGGCCCCCCAACTCATTTACGCCGTAAAACACCGAAAACGAGTACGGCGACGGCGGTGGCAGCAACGGTCGAAACAACAACCACATCGAGAACAACAACAATAGCAACAATTTCAGCTTGTTGTTATGGTTCTCCGGCGAACGTTAGAGAAACTTCGGTCGTAGATGACGATTCCGTAGCGGTAGCTGCTGATGTTCTTTATGGACAGAGATGATCGTAGTCGCAATCTTGATCGAGTCGCTTGTTCTTCGTGCTTATCCCCAAAGAGCGGGAACGATGCGGGTGACATCGAGCCTCGATCACGGCTAGATTGATTTAGCGAAATCTCCAGAGACACAGAGATAATTGCGGAATGCTTGTCATGATCAAGGTGAGTTAGAACGCCCTCCAGAGACGCCTTGAGTAAATTCAGGAACGAAAAAACATTTTTCGAACAATAAAGGGTTGTTTGTGAACGAAACCAAACCGCGAAGAATGCCAAGATCGGTTTTTGTCTCCCGTTCGATGTTGGCAACGTTGCCGCTGGAGTTCTATTGGATCGGTTTCAAGCCGGCCCGAATCTAATGAACCTTTCATTCTGCGTTGTTGATATAACACGTTCTCCCTTCTTGGAATTATCGATTCTTTCCAAAGATTTTCTAAAATTATACACCGGAATCATGAGGCTCGCGCGTCTGGCGGGCAAAACCAACGTATTCCGCAATGGAGTTTCGTGAAATCTCATCGAGTTCCTCCTTGACCCTTCATTACTAGAAGCTGCTAGTGAAAAATTCGAGGGCGCGAATTTCCGGGGAATCGCGAATGAATTGGAACAACTCGATCGGAGGAATCTTGAACTCATGCTAATGGCGAGTCTACTCACTTGAGGCGGATGAGGGCGCGAAATCCGTGTCACACAGAATGCTCTGTTGTACATCCAAGATTGAATCACAAAATCTATCGATCGAACAGAAGCGATGGATGGGTAGCAGTAAAAGTCACTCGATGTCAAGAATAACGATAACAACGGCAACAACGATCGACGATTCTTGAGCGAATGATCTGAAAACTATTGAGTGAACTCAACAACTCCCAGTCTCAGAAAGTGTCGCCAGCAGGACTTTTTTTTTTAGAACACTTTCACAGGTGCTGACAGATGAGACACGGACGCAAGTTTCGGCTATGATTCTCTTCAGCTTCCTCCAGTCGAACGGTTTGTAGCACGTGAGCAACGTCGTATCGTTCTCTTCACTTGATCACAGACACTCGCTCGCGGACTCTCGAGTACTCTGGGATCGACTGACAGTCAGCCGATCCGGATGACGAAGTCTGTTTGCGTATTGTTAACCAACACCAGCCAGTCAACCATCGAGCAAGCGCGCACTCCAGCCGCCAGTTGCCGTTTGTAAACGACTACTAAATCGGCAAGAAACAGCAGACCGAACCGTCTTTGTTAAGTGATTCCTAGCTCCGCCCTCCCCTGGGTGAGGAGAGCCGCTGGAGGCGGCGCGTTTTCGGATGTAGCCACGCCTTCGCTTTCCGCGGGTTTACGACGAAAAGAATCAACCGACGAACCAACGAACGAAAACCAACCGCTGCTGCCCGCGCCGCCGTCGCCGCCGGAGCAGCGACTGCTCCTTTGGCAGCATGTCTTTAGTCACTTCGACTTGTTCTGCCGAGATGAACGGCGGCGCGGCGTACGAGGAGGAGTACGAGAAATCGGAGGAAAATTCGAAAGTATACATTGTGATCAACAGGATAAGCGAGTGGTTGATAATAATCGAATGTCGGGATCGAACGGTTGAGAATCGATACTTATTGAAGGCTCGGATTCTGATCGAATCGAATATTGACTGATAATTTGGTGGTGTTTGAGAACGAATAGAGTCATGGCTCTTGATCCGTTCCGACTCAAGGTCAGCATTCCGATATCCAGCAACCTCATGAGCGGCAACTCGACATTGGATACGAAAATCATATCATACCGAGTTTAATTTCAATTTGTTGTCTGTGAGACTATTTCCGAATCGTGTAGAGACGGGGGATGCACGAAAACGCGTCTAGAGCTCTATCTTGACCCCGAATTCCGGAGTTTGTAGTCCAGCTGTCAGGTCCAAAATTCAGAGGAATTCATGCTCGCTCGATGAAGCATCAAGAAACCGAAGCCGCTAGTTCTCGATTTCGTAAGCTCACGATTCAGCAGGCTTCGTGATTCAGTGAACCTTTCTTCGAAACTCTCTCCAGGAACCATGTCTCTATACGGAAGCTTCTCGATCAGTAAAATGCCTAGTATTGGTATTGGCAGTTTGTAATCCTCATCCGTAGATGACTCTTCATTTTAGGGGCGAGCCAAGCTTTCACAGATTTTGGGATCTGGTCACAGAGTGGAAACCGTTGCACTTACTTCCGATTGACGGTCGTTCACTATCAATCGATGTACACATTCATACTTGCTGCGGCGTTCTACCGCATACAGGTTTTTCCGGTGACGTGCACACAAGATTGTAACACACGTCGCATAGCGTGAATCTCGGCGGCCAGAATGAGATTTCAACCGCCATCGACTTCTTTGTAACGAGATCAGCAGTGTAAGCACAGGACAATCCTTCGTTTGATCCTCTTTTCGGACACAGGGCTTGAATAAACTCCAACCAACGGTGCTTATGGGAACGTCCTTACTGACACCATGCCGGAGACCCGAACGGAAACAACTCGAAACTAGGGAGGACGAACCGAATTGTCATTGGTGCTCCATGACGCCCGAACTCAGCTCCGCCGAGGCAAGGTTACAGTCCCATGCCAACGGGACCGACCCCTCTCCTCTGTCGGGACCCTGTTAACATGATCGAGAATCGACTACAGTTCACTTGAGATCATCGATAATATTTGAAGTGCGATGAGAATTTTTTCCGATCATTTCGATTCTTTTATAGAAATACTGCTTCGGAGAGCATGTCTTCTCAGCCTGAACGTTCGCTGGCTGTTGATTTTCTGATTTAGGCGTCCCGGGCGCTCGGTCGTTCATGATCACTCCACCTATCTGTCCTCCGATACTTTTGCTAATCGTGATTAGACAGAAAACACGGTGCAGGAAAATGATGCTGATGTGAGAGCTGCCGGCATCCACTGAAGTAGGTAGGCAGTCAGATCGCCCGACTGAAAAAAAAGGTGGGAGGCGGTGGTTAAAGGTGTCAGGCTAGCGTACTTCATGATTAATTGAGCGATTCGGTCCCTCACTGTCGTAGCTATCTGGGTGACCGAGAGTGAGTGTGCATGCATGCGACAGAAAGCATGCCATCGCGTAGAGAGAAGGCGATCATGGCCAAAATCGAGTAGTCGGCCAACCAGCAAGCGAGCTGGCTCTCTGAAGAAGCCGCTGTTTTTCCTAAAACTCAACAGGCCACAACATCACACGATTTGTCATGGAGTTAGCTCACTCTCTGTCTTTTTTGAAGCGGACTCTTCAGAAACAGTTCGCTCGCTTATTTGCCTGATCCTCCTCGGTCGCCCGCACATTCACAGCTCTTCGGAGGACCTGCTGACTCTCAAAATTCTCGTTTCTCGGCTTTAATGTTTCTTGACTTAGGTATATTATCTATTCAGTATATTGCGAGGGACAGCGTGATAGTGTCGTAATAACAACTATGGGCCGCCGCTCTCGGGCCTCTAATATCCATTCGGCTTGATGGGCTCACGTTTTCATCGAAATTCGAGTTGATGACAAAAATCGATTCTCTAAGAGACTTCATCGATATAAAACGGCGGCAAATTATTTCTGAGGCATTTTGAACCGCGGCCATGATCTTTTCGGATCAATTAATCAAGACGCATCATTTAGTGGCTGTCAGCAGAAAATAGAGATCCGAGTGTTCCAATTACAGCCGTTCTGAAATTCTTTTGAAGAGCACACTCAGGTTCAAATGGTATGGTCAGTGTTCATTAATCTGTTCGACGAATCCACGGCTTCTGACTGACCAACAAACTCTGAAAATCAAGAATCATGTGGATCGTTTTCCGAAGCCTCTCACTACTCACACAAATACTCGAACCGCGATCGAGAGTTAGAAGTTCGAGAAGCTCTCTCAGAATACTCGATTCCCTCTCTCGATATTTCGATATCCTACTTCGGTTCTTGGGCGCCCGGAATTCCAGAATCCCTGTCGAAGTTCGAACTCTTTCCGCACCAACTAATGAGGTGCGCCGCTACTCTCGAGCTCAACATTGAAGAACCACAATCAACAGCTTAGAAAAGGCAACCACTTGGATCCCAAATTTGTACAAAAATGTCTCAATGTCTGCAGAGTATTGAAAGGGACAAGGGAGACCGAGGGAAGAGGGAGAAAGAGCCTGCCTCCGGACGAGTGAATTGTGGAGTTCGCTCGCTTCGCCCTCAAAGAAGAGCGGTGCCGCCGCAGCTGCAAGTGCCGCTACTCCTTTTTTCTGTCTCCCTATCTAAATCTTTTGCTGAATCTCTCTCCTCTATCGTTGAAAGGAGAAAACTCTGCGGCGGCCGCGGTGGTAGTAGTGTCGGTGTCTTCCTCGATGATGACGTGCTGCCAAACCGGAAGTCGAACACGCCTCGGTGGGCGCGAACACTCAAAAAATGATCTCTTGCCATCGTTGTCGTTCGTTGCAAGTAGAAGAAACTCGAGGCTAGCTGGCTGGCTCACTTGCCCACCCAACCGCCCGCTCGCTCGCTCGCCCTACTTAGCTGTCCCTCAAAGACGAACGAACGCTCGAATTTCCCCTTCGATGCTTCGGTCATGAAGAGGAGCAACCTAATGTACAATATTATGAGCAAGGAAGACGTTTTCATGCCATCGACAGACAGTTCGTGTTGTTAGTTTGCTTTGTTGTCTGTTGACATCGGTCTCCTCGGTTGCGTCTGAAATGGCACATACTTGCCTTTTCTCTCTCTCTCTCTCTCTCTCTCTCTCTTCTCCTTTCTCTATGGATGGTCTGTCTTTTTTGGAGCTCTTTGGAGTGCATACATTCCTCACTTGCTCTTTTACTGTCGTGGTGGTCTTTCGTCCGTGTCTGCGATCCGAGCTTGTCTACATTGGTTTCGAGCGGAGATGGGTATCGTGAAGGTTTTTCCTCGGAAGGCCGAGTCGAGTTCATCAGAGATTGTTATGCGACGATTTGTCTCGCTTGCAAGTGTGCTTGCGGTTTTCTACCATCGACCACAATGTTCCACGGGAGGACAGCATATACTTTCCGCTGTGCTGCTCTCCTGTGAAAGCTATATGCTTGTAATGGAGTTCGCGAGAGAAGGGAGGAAAGAAAGCGGAAGATAAGCGATAAATAAAAAGGCAACGAGACAATGTCTATAACAACGAGGAGGCTCGAGTGCGGCAAGAGTCACTCGACCGAGCCACCGCGCCGGAGTTTTTGATGCCCAGGAAGGACAAGAGGACTTGAGGGAAGCGAAAAAATGAGGGAAACGCCAGAGAATGGAGTCGAAGGAAACAGGCAATGTTTATCGGGACTCTACTACTGATTTCTGATTTACGACTATGCGCCACAGAGGATTCTATGATAACTTTTTCAACGATGATGAGTTTCTTCCGAAGAAGAACAAGTAGTTCACGTTCGGCGTGAAAATCGCGGACCACCATGGTTGCGTTGTTTTGTTTATCTCTGCTCGGACAGAAACGCTAAGCCTAGAAACAGTTGTCAGAACGAACAGAAACACGGCTTGAAGTCACAACGATATGGTCACGGCCATTGTGCCTGTTACTTGTGATGTTTATCCAGTATTAGCAGCCGTGACGACTTTGCTTCTGCTACTGCGGCTGCTGCTCCTCCGGCCGCACGTAGCTTGTAATGCTTTGTGCATTGTGATTTGAGGTAATGTTTTGTTTGGTGGCGC
>JAJSRV010000090.1:455616-530732 GCA_021527715.1 Neoseiulus cucumeris | reverse complement strand
TTTTTCGTTGGAAATCGGAGTGAACGTAGTTGAGCGCCTAACAGGGCACTCCAGACTCCAGCCACCCCAACATTGTCTTCGCGGTTGTGACGAATAATCTGACCATCATGGAATCTTCAGTCAGCAACACGACCGCCATCAAGTTTATCGTCGCTATCAATAAGGCCAGGGGAAAAGTCGTCGTGAAGAACAATACGGCTTTCGAACAAAGATTCACAAGCGGGCTGCATGTTTATCGGCATATAATCAAAAAACAAGTCGTTTTCCAAACTTTATCTGAAGCTCTTCCACGATACACATCCATAGCTCACGACGGATAGACAAACGGACGCAAATCGCGGCAAGATAACCACCGCTGTGCCGATGATCTGCTGAGCGCATACCTACGCCGAGAAGACCAAAGCGGAGGGAAATGGACGACCGGCCATCCTGATCGATGTTTGTTGAATTACAATCACCGACTAATGCGCACCAAACGACGGATTCGCACAAATGTGCGTCGACACGATGTCGCGACCGAAACAACGCGACTCAGTGATAATTTTTCCGCTTCCCCGAGAGAGTTTCTAAGTGCGAGCACCTTCAAAAATTTACAGTTTGACGATCGGCACACCTTGGATCATTTTCGTCATCGCCCCTTTGAACAGCTTGACGATCCCGCGCTCGTTGTCATAAAGTAATAAATTTCGACGAGAAAATTACAAGAAAATAAAAAGAAAAATACGACAGCTCCTTCCACTCAAAATCGACCTCCTATGAACTCGAAACATTCGCCAGGACGACAGCGGACGTGAACGAGCGTCCGTTGTGTTGCGAGTGGACCACACGCGGAGGAAGATCAATCACGGAGTCCGAAAACGCCTCAAGCTCAACTTCAGCGAATGCGTCCATCGGTGATCTATATGAACAGAAAGACCTATAATAGTAACAACTGTAATAAAAAATGAAAAGAAATTAGAACAGCGATATTCGCACATTATCATTCCCCGTGTTTTGTCTGAGGCAGCCGTCCGCCCGCGAAAAATTGTTCAAGATTCGAGCGACTCACGGAACCTTAGGCACCGCTGACGCACGATACTTCATCCAAATTGGCTTGGTGGACAATTTGGGGAGTTTTGGTAACAGTTATTCTCAAAGCGCAATTATCGAGGAGTGGCCACGAGCATGGTCTCCTTTTCCTTTGCCGGAGTTCCAGAGTTGTCGTGAATTTATCAACAGCTGGGGAGAGGGTATCCGATATCTGGGCGAGACAGTGTCTTTGACGAGGATTATCGCATCTCAGCTGTGTGTTCTGACGAAACTTTATCTTCGCGAGACGTTATCTAAAACGTCTCTTCTGCTACCACCGGCCGCTTTTATAAGAATTTTGTTTATCCAATTTATTTTTATTGCCTCTGGGTCGTCGACGGTGTTTGTCATGCTAGAGCCGTTCGACCGGAGGACATTCTCAGAAAACAAAATGTACGCTTAACTACCTCATCATCAGCTACTATAAAACCGTCTGAATAGAAAAGCTGTAGAGACACCCTAAATTTTAATTTTTTTTTTTCGTTGCTCCAGGCCTGAGAAACTTATCAGCGAGTTTGTTGATAGCCGACGGGAGCCAGAAGTTTAGGAAATGTGTACGGTTCCACAAACGACGGTGTCAGACGAAGCAATAAAAGCTTCCACGTTCTCGTTTGACCTCGACTCGTGGCAGAACCGATCGATATCTTCAGGTTCGCCATATCGCCTAGAGCCGATGACGAACGCAGGCGAAATATTGCGACTCAGAGCGGGTGAATAGAACAAGCAGTGTTCTGTTCAGATTTGCTCAGAGATCTCAGTGACCACGCGTCTGCGAATCGCGCCAAGGTCTGGACTTGTTGAGGCGTTCGCTGATGCGGCCGCGGCCGTTGTCATGATGGAGCAGGCCGTGCGTCCGTATCGGCAGTGGGTATCGCGCGGCTTCGGACACGAAAAATAGCTTTCTGATGAGTTGACCTCAGAGAATCGACGGCGGCGGCAACAGCCGTCGAAGAGGAGTCAAAGCGAGCCGAAAGCGATATCTTCGATACCGAAACCAGGAGCGTCGTCGTTTTCGTTGCCGCCACCGCTGTCGATTGCTGGCCATCAAAGTGTTTGTTACAATCGCGTACATACGATGGCGCTGAGTCGGTCGTTAGTTCGTCGGTCCATTTGGTCTCTTTCGGATGCCCTAGAGATACGGCTGAACTAGCGAATCGATATTTCGGCAAACTGTTTGGCGCTCCGCCCTCTCTACATTGTGGAAAGGTTCTCGTCCAGAAGACAAGACCTAGAAAAACTCCCGGAAATCCTCTCAGGCTTGCGACCCCTATTTTGGCAATGTGAAGCGAAAGCGATCAATCAAGATCCTCAAGTGGAATGTTGAATAAGGCCGCCCTAGTTGCCGCGTATACAGCCTTGAGGTAATACGCGACTCCATCTGAGAACCTATCTGGACTCGCTGCTGTAGAGTTCCTCCGTTCGAGCGGTGTATCTTCTTCAGGCCGTGTTTCCCAGTCTTCTCATCTATGTATAAGAGACTTCGAATATGTATCAGGTCGCTGGTCCACCGCATCTGGAGTCGGAACAACTGTTTTTACGACGATCTATTCAGAGTTCGAGAGTTGACCGGATGTTGTCTCGCCGGCTCCAATTTTTGGGCCCGTGCGTTGTTTCGCAGTTTGGAGCGAATCTTCGATGAAGGGAATGCACCTCCATCCTAAAGAAAGAAGGACACTTCTATGTCCTGACTCCGCATTCGATCCGAACCCTGATTTTGCAATTGTTCACGACCATTGGAGGCAGTTTGAACAATATTTTCCCAGCGCTGAGGAAGGAGTTCAACCTCGCGTCCCTTCTTCCTGATGGATTAAGGGGAGAAGTGACGAACATTGTTTATCAAGTGAGGATCGTTCGTCCACATAATCGGCCGTTTGGTCCCGGGTTGGATCAATTCCAACTAACGGTGCCTAGATGGGGTGAACGTCCTTTCTTGCGATGCTCCATGATACCTGAACTCGGCCTAGCAGAGACACAGTTACAGTCCCATGCCAAGAGGATTGGCTCTCCGGAGCCAAAGTTGATTTCTAAGACCGCTTGAAGCCCGGAGTTTCTAACTGAGACCAGAAATGAGGTGCTGGAATCCGGGATTTCAAGGTTCATGAAACGTTCGAGGTTGTTCCCGATAGATTTTGGATAACTTTCGGTTATCCCATGTTTTTCGTCTCTCTCGTTCACACCTTTGGGACGGAGGGAGAGTCCGAAGCACGTCTTCGAGGCGCTCAGCTTACCGTGTCGAAGTAGTTCCTGTTCCATGTCCAGGTGGCGCCACGTTAGATCTCCAGAATGGCAACTTTTCGTTGAGGGGAACATCCTATGTGCCGAGTAGTGGCGTAAAAGGAGATCGCGCAGCGGAAATTTCGGACGAAAAACTTCGATTGATGTTCGGGATAGGGCTATAAGTCATCGGATTCCCACTCTTTCACCTCTATCACAAACTCCATTCGTGGTCCAGAATCTCGCAACGCGCATCCGGTGCAGCGATCTCTGATCGATGCAAGAGGTGTTCGGAAGCGGCGAGAGTCTCGGTGCATTGTTTTCTGATCGACGCTCTTTTCCTCTCTGCTCGCTGCTTGACTAACGTCATTCAGAACCGTCCGAACAGATATGGTGACCGCCATCGTTCGGTTAAGAGCTGAGTGACTGCTTTCGAAGGGGTAAGCGGACGTCGAGAACGTACGTCCGTTCATCGTTGTCGCCGCCGCAGTCGTGTTAGAAGAGGGGTAACCAAGAGAGATATATAGAGAGGGACATCCAGGGAGAAAAGGGAGTGCGGCTGGCTGAGAGTGTTATCGGCTCGGCTCGCCCCCGGTCAGCCTATCGCGTCCCCCAGCGGCTGTTCGGCGCCTGATAAGACTATCTTGTACTATCTGAGTTCACTTTATACATTCCGGAAGGGGGAGAAGAAGGGCGCCCAGCCAGGCAACGAGGAAAAGGAAGATAAGACCTCAGCAGCCAGTCCGTGAGCTGGCTAGGCGGCACAGCAGAGGTTTGGTTGAAAATTGACAGGTCACCAGCTCAGAAGCAAAGGAGCCTCTACAGCGCCAAAGGACGATGAGGATAAGCGGAAGAGGGCAGGCAGGATTACCTCTGGCTCTTATCGTTCATGCGAGCTCTCCTTTTCTTCATCGTTGTCGTCACCGTCGACTTCACTACTTGACTTCACTCCTGTATCCACGATCAAACGATTGGGAAAAACTAGAGATAGTCTCTCGCTCTCTCTCTCTCTCACACTCTATCTCTTCAGCAAACCAAAGCCGACAGGTTCAATGACGAAGAGATCGAGCGAGGACGAATCTTTCCGTCGAGTTGCCCGCTGACATTGTACGAGCTCCGGAGTGAGAACTGCATCAGTCGGGGGAGAAGGGCGAACAGTTTCAATCTAAGCGAAAACCGCCGAAGTGAACTGAAAGCAAGGACGTACATCGTTCGATGGGGCTGTCGGCGGCATCCACGGTGGGGAGTTTCGCCCATCTTCGCCGTCAATGACCGTTTCGGGGCAAAGCTCCGGAATTCGGAGTTCGGAAACCAAAAGCCTGGAGTAGAATTTCCTCTGGGGAATAGCATTCATCGTCATTGGGCGATTTGAGCACGGAGCGCTAAGGGTATTTTTCCAAACTTCCTAGCTCCCGAGGTTCTGAAATTGAAACTCAAATCCCGTACTCCGGCGATGGATTTCCAGGCGAGGGTTTCTACCTGAAACAAGCGGATAAAGAGGAAAAGCTGAGAGTCGGTTCGTGTTCACAACGAGCTCGACCGTTGCTTCTCAGGGTATCTATCGGTCGCCAACGTGCTCCTCTCTCTCTGTTCGGAGCCTTCCTGCCCCAGTCTTCCTCTCAGGCTGTCTCCCTGTTGAAACCGCGTCATGTCCGAGCTCTCTTTGTCTCTCTCTCTCTCTCTCTCTCCCTGTATTTGCTTTGACATCACGCCATCCAAGCTATGTAGCCAATGGCTCAATCTGTTCCGAGTGCTCTCTTTTGAGAGAGAGAGAGAGAGAGATTTGGAGTCAGACAACCAGTCTCCAGCTGAGCTCACAGTGATGGTAACAGTGGTTATAACTGAGGCCTTGGCAGCAGCACTTTCGCTGTCTCTCATCAACGAAATCAGAGCCGGAAGCGGTGTCCTCGCCGTATCTGCTGCTGGCGTTGCCTTTCGCCGCGCCTTTTTGATTCCCTGAGAGCGACAGCGGCTCCGACTCGCATCAGTTGTAACGGTCCCTGGCTAACCGGTTTGGAATCCCGATCAAACCATACCCTTATCCTTCTACCAACTCGACCCTCACTCTCTCTCTTTCTCTCGGCACGAGATTCTTGCCATCTTTCTTGTTCTTTGATTCCCATTTGGAGGACATCAGACGGTCAGAGCTCGAGCGCGTTCGTGAAAATTCTCTGAATTCCTCGATGGAATATGTATTGGGCATCGGGTGATTGATGCAAGCTACCTCCGGCAACCGAAGAGACGAATGCGGAGAGAATCTTTTCGCTCTCGAAGTGCGGACCATAGGACAAGTGAGACGCAGAGAATTAGTTCATAATCAACGTACTCGTGGTGCTGGTCGTGGTCATTGTTGGTGTTGTCGTTGTCGACGCAGATAAAACTCGTGTCCCTCTCGCGTGTTATCGCTTCTGCTGTTGGTTGTGGTGGTGATGTTGCCACTGGTTTGCGGTGGTGGTTGTGATAGTTGTAGAAGTAGTAGTGCTAGCAGGCCTGCTGCCGCCGCCGCCGCCGTCGCCCTCGTTCTTCTCCCCATTTTCCTGTGCTCTCCAGTAATTCGTATCCTCAGTCCTCTTCTAACGCCTTCACAGATAATAATTCGTCGTTGTCAGAGCTAGACGCAGTGGCGAACCGGGGCGTTCAGCGGATGGCCAAGCAAACAGGCAGGCTAGTCGGTGACAGACTGACTGACTGACTGGCCGCGGACCGGAATCCGGCTAACGGAAGTGCTCTGAGTGAGAAGTGAGTGGCAACTCTCCGCTGATAAGTGATTAGAGTAGATACCAGAGCTCCACTCACTCACTCACTCGCTCGCTCGCTCAGTCAGTCACACGCACCGCCAACGAGCTGGTCGGGCCAAGCGTCCAACAAACCAGTTGGACGGTCAAGCCTCGGTCCGCATCTGCAATCTATCCGCTGGATCCGTTCCTCGCTTCGTTCATGCAGATCAATCGAAGCCCTGCTGCAAGCAAACAAGTTACATAAACCGGAACACGGTTTCTCTCCCTTCAGACCCGATCTCCGAGAGTGGGTTTGAATCTGTTTCGGTCGCTGTGGCGAAACCGACAGCGCTTTGCGCGGCTGAAATTCCCTAATTTATCCAGATCCAACGACAAAAAGTAACTTCTTCCGCCTTGACGCTCCCTCACAGAAGAAAAGTGCTCGAATGATCAGCGTGGAGCTCTCGGAGACTTCGCGCGGACGGATTTTGTATGATTCTGCTTCTGGCCCCATTCCTGCCGTTTTTTCGCAATCGATCATCCATCGCAATGCTCATCCATCGTTCGGATTCCATGTGAGACCTGTTGAGAGATCCTCTGTTGGCTGTTCTCTGGAAATCACGATGTCGAGAAAAACTGCTCCCATTCTTTTCCGCCGGATCATGTGCGCGCTATCCAACTTTGTTGTAGAAAGAAGTTTCCCAAAATGGCGTATATCAGAAACCCCACTTATAACGAACTCTGCGAACAGATGCTATTTTCTCAGTAAATTGACTGTTTGACTTGAATCTCGAACTTTTCATCAAGATCTGATCCCTAGAGGCCGAGAATCTCCGAATCGCTTTAGAGCTTGAGAATCTAATCGATTTTGTACGTGGAGTTCGTTATAGGCGGAGTTCGTTATACTAGGTAAGATTCTTGTATTTTCAAGGTTCTTTGTACGCGACACTTTACGGTGGGTTCGTGGGGAGCATCGATCATCAGCCGAACTCTTTGTTTCTGATGAACTTCGGCCTAGGATGGTTTGGGCACACGAGAGAGAGCGATGGAAGGGAAAAATTTCGGATTTTCCCAATTACTGATATTCGATATCATCTATTGCGAGTGGATCCGATGTGAGAATTCAGGTTATGAAGCAAACTACGACCCGAGAACAGAATCTCCTCATCGAGATAAAGACGGTCACCAGCGATAATCGTAATCCATCCATTGGTGAGAAACTATCCGGCCGCCATCGACATCAGAATCGAAACGCGCGATGCGAAATAACGCGCGATGCGTTCGTTTCGACTGCTTAAGGAAGAGCTCCAACAGACTAAACGACTCGGATCGTTCGTACCCCGAAGACAACGACTGACTAACGGGTCCCTGATCTAAATTTGAGTGTACCCTTCGAACAGGTAGTTCCGTACGTTCGGCCGGGTGTTGAAGCGGGCACGGCGTTGCAATCGACGTCGACCGTTCATCGACGCTCTGCCAAGACGAATCACCCTCGATTCGGTTAAATACATATCCTTAATTCTCCTTCATCGAAGCGGTCCCGGCAACAAGGGACGATACGAAAAAGTGTGTTCGGTGCGACGTTTCGGCTCTGAATCGGTTCCATCTACCCCCGCTTTTTTTCTGTTGATGTCAGTTTATCCATCGCCATCATGAAAGTTATCTACATCATCAACGCTATCATTGTCATCTGCATTTTCGTCTTTGTCTGCGAAGCTGGAGCTGTGGGTTATCTAATCTTTGATTGGGCGGACCATTCATTCAATGCGATCCACAAAGAAAGATAGATGTATCCGACAATCTATCTGTTGCGAATGAGATGAAACATTCTGATAGTGTGGCGGAGTTTTCGTTGCTCGGCCAGAAAAGCCAACCGGCCGTTGGATGCAGCAGCGACCGGAGACGACTACCACCACCGGAAAAAAAAACATGAAAGCCCTATCATCCTATCCGCCAGAAACTCCAGCCCGCGCTGAATGTGAATCCACCACAGAACGATAAGCTCACGTGCACGCTTCCAACGTGCTCTGTCGTGCTGCAGAACAAAGAGCTATTCGGTGCCGGTGAACTTCGGAATCGTCGATCTGAGATCGTATCGAGACGCGACGCATTAATACACGACGTAATTTCCGTTTTCTCCCCGTATCAAAATGCGCAGCTGGTCCGTAACTTTCAGGTCTTACTTTTGTCGTTGTCGTCGTCGACGTATTGGATGACTCATTCGCGAAAGCAAAGATTAGAAGTCGACGGAACCTCATTCTATTTTGTTCTTGATGTCATTTTATCTGGCACAACGTATTTGTGCGTAAATCTTCTCCATTTCCGTAATTCTGCTCCTGTGTCTACCTGTAATTGGGCCTGTAACAGGATGACGGTGGTGACGAAAACGACAACGATGCGATTATACGCGGAGATAGTGTTCAGAATAATTTCGTACGTACCATCTTCAATCTACCGTTTTCTATTGAGCCATCAAGCGCGGCGTCCGTTCCGTATGAGGGTCCCACGGGTGAATTGATACACATGTTGTGGTCCCACCTCGAAGAAAGCTGATATCGAGAACTTATCGCAGAATCGAATCCTCCTTCAGCGAATCTGGATCGATTCCGTGTTACACGATTCGAAGTTCAAATCACTTTCCCAGGAGCTATCGGTACAAGGGTCGGAAGGTAGTCGAGCTCTTTCTTTTGAAGAAACCTCGAGTAACTACCCCCGTCCGATCTTCATGCACATCATGAGAAAATTCTCATTCTCGGAAATTTGGCCGAGAGCTCGAGAGTTATTGAAGCTCGGTCGCTTCACAACTTACGAAAACTGCGAAATCAGCAGACGAGTGATTTATTCATCTATCTAATCAGTTCGTGTTGGACCAGAACCAGAAGCGAGAATCGTTGTAGTCTTCAGATTTTGCCAAACAAGACCTGTCTCCCGAACAAATCGTCCGTTATCTGCGACTTGGAGCTCGAGATAAGAGAAACGTCATAATGTAATAGTGTGTGATACGTATCGACGTCGCCCTGATTTTCCGTGTTATTCGTCTATTCTTATCATTTTTTTTGCTTCTCACTCCTGCGACTGCACACGGTTGCATCTTGTCCGAGCCCCGGAGACGTCATTGATTGCTCGCTCGATAGCCAGCCATGTGTCTTGTTGTTGACGACGACGTGATTCCTCGCAGCGTTTACAATTGAGAAATTCATGCGATCGCCGCCGCGCCGCTTCGGTAAAACCTCCGCAAATCAGGTTTCAGCAGACATCGAAATCGGCGGCGGGAACTCTAGCACCATTGTGATATCCGAATGGATGAGAATTACCTACCAATCTTTTGCAATAATCATTAGCATCACTTCGGCGGCGGCAATTAAAAAGAAATGAAATTTACGATTCCAGCTGAAGGCATATTCAACTACTAATGGCATTCCGTGCCTTGTTTAATATAAGCGAATATTCGCTCTTGACAACGAAGATTTCTGATCATTGCCATATTTTCGATGATAATGATTTGCAGCGAGGTCGACGCTGTGTTTAAGTTTATTTTCGGGATTCGCTATCGTTCGATCTCGTTCTAATCTATGAGTTTCCGTCCCATGAGAGGTCAGGTCTTTCCTTCGCGCCAGCGATCCGACAAGCAAGCCGAGTGGAGAAAAAGGAGAAAAAAAACGAATGCTTCTCGGAAGCGAGCACGACACGCGTAGAGCAAGTTCGCCACTCCTATTCACGGCCTCCAGTGAGCCCTTATCTCGGAGCGTACGATGTGCTCATGACCGTGATAGCTCGAGGTTGCATTCATATCTCATCCTCCAGCCTGGACTCGTGGACTTTTCTTCGTTTCCTTCGGAACTGACTGATTTAGTGCTCAGAGATGATATCGATGACGAACGGATATCAACGAATTTCATGGAAATGAGTCGGATCGGATCGTCTGTCAAACATCTCACTAGGTTTCCTGCTTCAGTGACGTTGACGATTCGGCGCGGCGGCGGTTGTGGTATCTCGACCGATTTACGACGAGAAGTAGAGGTCATGTAGCGTACCGCCTCCGATTTGCGAGTAAGACGAGTGGTACACCGTCGATGGAGCTCGGAAGAAGATCGCGGATTGAATTGTTCGACTGATCAACCGACCGAACAAACAGAGGAGCTAGTCACAACGAACGCTAATCAGGTTGCACTAAATATGAAATATGGAGTATTGTGCGCTATTACCACTCCGTATTCCTTCGGCTTCCCGGTGTCTTTCCTCGGACCCGAGCTCTGTAGCGAAAATGTTATCTTTGCTCAGGATCTTCTGATGACGCTGCTGGCAGTAAAGAATATGTCGTGCACTTCTTTTATCGCTGAGCACAAACACCGAGCGAGTCATGCAATGACGGATCCGTAAAACGCGCTGACATCTCCGATCTGAGGGGACAACAAAAGCTTATCAAAACATTCTTATCTTCTCATCTTTGAGTATCTTCGTCACATTGTCATTAGCATGAACGTGGGATCGGCGGAACTTGGGCCTAGAGATTTTTGAGACTCTTCCGACGAACCGCTGAACGTTATGGGCGATGTCAGCAGCTCGGTGATTCACATGGGAGACACTTGGGTCTGACCGGCGTCCAAACACTGAAAGGATTGATGAGGAGAATGAATTACGTCGCGTAGCGTTGATCGATAATCGTTGTGATGATTCGCCGACATGAACCGATCGAACGCTCGAAGTCATACGGCACGTTATCTGATTATGGCTCATCACTTGACGACAGCTGGCGTTTTTTCATTGACGTTTGGTTCACACGGTGCTTCTTCGCCGACGATTCGAAGATGGTCATCTTCGCCAATGATTACGGGATCGGTCGGCGGCAAGACGACAGAAATGATTCAGCGATAAAATGAAACGACGATGAAATGATAAGGCTTCCTCCCTCGGAGAACTCCCCTCTTCTGATTCTGGAAAATTATGGACAGCCCCATCAGTCGAGAAACCGAAAAGCTTGCCGGAAACAGACTCGGTTTCAAAGGAGTGGGAATCGAGGACGCTGAGTAATCGAACGATCGAACAAGACTCGATTTGAGTTGTACGAGTCGCGCCAGATAGGATGGAGACTTTTTGAAAAGCTTATTCTTCTTCTTCTCCTCCTCCTCCTCGTTTTTTTTTCTCTTGAAATTGTGAAAGAACGTGGCGGCCACAATTATCTTATCCGCAGTGAAGTGTCATAAAAGCACGACAGACTGGTCGTCGTCGTTGCTGAAGACGAAGGAAGGAGTTATCAGCGAAGGGATCATCATTGAAATGCATCGATTGAGGCTGGCGGCAAATCAACGAAAGAGAACGAGTATGAAAGGGAAGAAAGCCGAGCGAAAATTCGAAAGGCTGCACCGTATCGATATATTTGAACGAAGCTCGCGAGTATCGGCGGAACAAGTATCAAAACGACACGAGAGGGAGCGGCGCTACAACAATATGCAGTCAGACAAGCGGGCGGTTCCTCTCCGAATCCACGCCCTGAAATGCCGACTTCTCACCCTTCTTTTTCCATCTCCCCTCGATCTCAGACTTCGCGTGCGTGGCGGTCCAGCTCCTGAATCCTCCTCGAGTTTCCTATGCGCGTCCTTTACTCCGTTCGGTGCGATATAATTGAGTGTCAACAGTATTGATTTTCCAATTTGACCCCTTGCCGAAGCCGCAACGCTGATACGCTGTTTGAACCGCCTGTCAGTTTGCTGCGCTGCAAGCCTGCCATTCTCTGCGCAGTGATAGGAATCCCGGCGCGGCGTTTTCCTCTCTCCAAACACCGAGTGGGATCCCAGTTTCGAGGACATGGGAGATCTGAGTATTTCTAAATTCGAACAAGAAAGAGAAAACAGGTTACAGAGAATGAACATTATAGAGCAGTTCTCAAGTCGAAACGGAAGAACTGGATCCGTGCGATCTTGCACTCATATCGATCCCAAAGTAGCCCGGACGAAACTTCCCTCTGTCAAGAATCTATTAACCTCATCCTAAGCCGAACGATCGGCGCTAGCGGCTGTCATCGGCGCTATCGACGCCGGCCGGCGACGCGGCGGGAACCGATAACGGCATCGGCGGAACAGTTCTCCGAGATCGTACACAGAAATACACTCAAGTCAATTCAGACACGATAAGTTGCCCGCATTATCACCCCGTTTATCTATTCAGAGTCTATTTACTATTCGCTACGCAAGATCGGAATCTTTTTCGAGCTAAGTCAGCAGAGCTTCGTCCTCCTCATAATGAGTACCATCGACCGATTGACTACTCGGGTGTAACGAGGGAAGAATGCCAACGGACGATTCTCTATAAGTTCCCCAATTTATTTATTCAATCAAACGCGAATCTCGAGTTTGGGCTGAGATCTCGGAAAGCTCCTAATGTAGTCAGTCTCTTTGATTTCAGGTGAGATACCTCTGCTTCCTCCCTGTGCCCATGCACGGTTCCGAAGAGCGTTGTCATGCTGCGCTGGAACACGAATCGCGAAGAAGTGGACGCAACCAATTCGCGAATCGAATTGAACTTCTTGAAAATCTCACTCGACTCGCTGACATCGAAAATCGATATTCGAGACGAGATGCAGAGAGAGTGTTTGCGAGAGACGAGCTTGAAATTCTTGAATATTTTCGATGTTTTCGCTCTCGTCGACAATGGTGTCCGTCTTGAAGTTTAGATTCGACTCGACAAGGATTGGGGTTTATCTGTTGAGGCTAATGCCATATTTTCTCTCCTCTGTCGGCAGCTTCGTAAGTGAGTGGAAGCGTGAGTAAGAAGATGATTAGAGCGGATCGAACGGAGGGATGCCGAGATGATCTGCATAACTGTTGTCCGTCCATACATTCGCGGATGCCACCGTGAGGCATGAGCTGCGCGCTGCGATCTGCTGCGAGCGTGTTCCGAGTCGATAACACAGAGGCTAAAGCGAGGCGACCACTAAGCAGGCTTAGGGCTCTCTTTTTTATAAGTTAGAGGAATATCTCTGAGCAGCCTTGCGTTGTGGTTTCGGTAGCACGGCTTTGGTCGCGCGCCGAGATGTGAACGACGAAAGCCAAGGCGAGAGAAAAAAAGATAGATCCCAAAGACTGCCGTCACAGATCCGTTGCCTTGCCTTGCCTGCTGGCCACAACCGTTCCCGGCGAGGCAAGCAACAACGCCTCCCAAGATGATCTCATCCCAACCGAAGTTGTCACGCTCTGTTCGGCTTCCACAATCGGGGAGTTGTTGTCTACACATTAACAGCATTGCCTGGCTTCTAATCCTCGTACACATATATACAGATAATAATGATCATAAAAATCATGACTTATTCGATCTGCCCTCGAATGAATCACCGCGCGGAACCCTCGGTCAGCCGAGTTCGCTCAACTCCAGCTTAGTTCTTGAAAAGTTGTGTCATTCGGACTCAGAAATTGAGCTATCTTAGTCTTCAAACCGCTTTTGATTGAGTTCGCTATTTGTCGTCTATTCGCTTACGATGAGCGAATACAACAATGTATGTCTCGCCATCCCTCACGACGACATCGGTGACAACAATGAAGATTATCGGGCTCGCTCCTCAAAAACCAACCAGTCAGTCAGTCAGTCAAGCGTACATGGTTGCCATAGGACTGCGTGCGATCCCAGTTCGGACTCGCAGAAATGCTCTGCGCAATGACGCTCACGCTTCACTTGCGTACACAGATACGATTAGTGACTGCAGCAGACGGTGCCTTGGCGCGAGCTTACAACTGTCAAAAAAAAGTAAAAAATATTCCAAAACAAAAAAGCCGAAGAATTCAATTAATCACGATTATTAATGTCAAGGGAGGAACTCGTTCCCGTGGATTCGGTGTGTGCATGTTTATCATGGATGAGCTTCATCATCACCAACATCGGCATTCGCCACGGCGGCAGCCAGAGCCGATATTTGCTGTGCCGCCTTCTTCCTGACTGACTGCAGATAATGATTAATTCAAACTCAGCAAACACATCATTGTTTCCCCCCCATTCCCCCATCATCCAAAACCTTCCACGTCCCCAAGCCTCCGCTATCGTCTCCAGTTTAACTCGACCGCGGAACTCGATGCGCGGATTGTTTTTAGGCTCTGTGTTCCCCAGCATCATCGATGTCACATATCCTCTTTCATCGTTTCCTCTGCCGACTGTTTGTATTTTTCAGCTGTTTTTTCCTGTTCTCGTTGACGCTTATCGCACTGGCTGTGGCTTGTCTCGTTCCTATCTTTCACCCTTTCTGCGTTCGGAGGTTTACTATCCCTCTTTATCCTCCATTTTTTTTTGCTCCTTGACTCCTCTGCGCGACCGCCCCTCTTTCCCCACAAAACTGATGCCGCTCATATCGGACGCGCACCAAGAAGTGTTTGCCGCAGTCAGTTACCGGAAACCGGGCCGGAAATACACGAATGATTATTGCTTGGAGAACAGCACGAGGAGAAACTGCGAAGAGCCACGTGCAAGCAAAGGGTGATGGTCGAAGATCTGCCCCTCGCCCACTTACATTGAATTTGGATACGGGAACGGGATGTGTGTATTTTCGAATTTCTTGGATTGCATGATAGGTATCTCAATTCCAGAATACTTTTTGTGCAGACACATGTCGATTCAAGGTCGCGTCTCACTCAGAGCAACGACTTCTCGTCTTACCGTACGGTCGTGAGCCTGGATCGGGTTTCCGGGGATGAAGTCAAGAGATCCCGGAGTTCAATCGGACACGTCCAACTCTAGGGATCGCAACGATGAGCGTCGAAGACTACAAATTCAATCGAGGGACCTCTCCATTGGATACTTCGAGTTCGCGAGGAAGGTTGTTCGACCCATATCGAGCAGCCGGCGCCGCATCTCTCATGTGTACCACACACGCAAGCAAGCACGAACATACTAACGACATTCGTTATCGGCAGAAAGCTTCAGCAACCGGATGATTACAAGTTTGTCATTTCATTTTTTTCCGGCTCGCCCGTGTGTCGTTTACATCTGCTCCCGCTCTCCCCGACTCCGGGTGGCCCAGTCACAGATCTCCCCCTTGTTTTTCCTGTGATGTCAGCGTTTTGCTGCTGCGGCTGCTAGCGATGATGAGAGGGTTTGCCATCTGAAAAAAATGCACAACGAGTAGAAATCGAGGAGAGGACCTTCAGGACATCATCGGGCCTTAATTAATTTTCCGATGCCACAGCGGCGGCGGCGGCGGCCCCGTCAGCGGCACCGGCTGGGGGTTACCAGGCGCAGCTGGAGCTGTGAGAGAGTGTACGCCAGATAGCGACGCTGTGTTTTCTGTTGTGTTTCCGGTTGTCTGCAATGTTAATTATTGTAGCAACGGCCGCGATCGCCTTCCCTCCGGATCCTTTCAGATGCCCTCGCACCCTTCTAGATACCCCCTTGGCCGTTCGAAAATCCTCTGCCTCGGTGACTCGTTGGGCAGATCGAGCGTGTTTGTTGCCGCTATCTGCGCAACGGAGTTTTGCCACATCGAACTGTCTCAGCCGTCATCTTTCGTGTAATCGATGCTCCGTCGTAGGCGTTCGGGCTCAACAATTTCGGGGGGGGGGGGGAAGGGAAGGGGAACTCAAAGCTCACCTATCACTTTGGTGCAGGTTCCGCACTTGATTCAGATGGCTGGCTTTTCCTCTGCACTACTGAGATTTTTAATCGGGATCCGGTTCCCAGCTCCCTGTCATTGAGCAGTGGACGGGGGACGGAGTCGAGATCGCCAGCAAACGACACAGACACCCGCGACGGGGGAGTGAGATACACTCGTGTGAACCATGATCCAAATTCACAACTGTTCATGAGCCATTTGAGCACACATATCGTTTGCCGATTCTCCTGGAGAAGGGTGTGGCGACATTTCGTGCGCTCTTTTTGAGGAAATCCTAGAAATTGTGAAAACCAAACATCTAAGAGCTGAGAGACTTTCATTCGAGAATCTTGGATTGTAAATCAACCGAAAAACTTGTCTTCAGTTCGCGGAAAGTTGAGGACAGGAACGAGGCATCGAGGGAGCCGATTCATACTCTCAGCAGCCCTCGTCGAACGATCGGCGCGCAGACGAACGAACGAACGAACGAATAGGCCAAACTGTTCTGATATGCTGCCCATCGCGACGAGAAATCGCCCCTTGAGAATCATATTTTAAATCAATATACTCCTATTTCTGAGTTATCACCGCTGTTTCGAGTGAAGCCAACTGCGTGAGTTCAGCGAAGATTTTCTTTCTCTACTCAAGCGATACGTCAGCGTTCCATGCCGTCGACGTCGCCCTTAGAGCTGCTGCAAGCTTCATTAAATCGAAGTCGATGATCTCTTTGGTCTCCGGCAGATCTTCCTCGCTCCTTTTTTCCGCGTATTCGTAGGAACCGTGATCGTTCATCTTCAGCAATCGCCTCTACCTGCTACTGGCGGTGTTTCTGTTCGCGAGGATCGTTTGTCCTCTCAGTCGTAGCCGTAGTCGAGAGAACGCGAATGTGTTTTACTCTTATTCTCGCTCGGTTGGACGCTCGGCTTTCGGCTGTCGTCCTCCTCAACACCTCTGGAGTGTGGGCGAAGTCGGGAGAGCGGACCACTCGAAAAGTTGACAGCGGCCACCATTCCATCCCATCTCTTGCAATTGTTGTCCAGGCTCAACGAGGTGATGTGTCCGAATCCGATAAAACAATGCGGCGACGGAGCCGCTGGCTCGTTGCTGTTGATGTCGAGCAGCTGTTTCTCGAGTCGTGAAAAGACAAAGAAGTAAACTGGGGAGCTTGATGGAAGGCGGGGCGGAAGCCGATGGCGACGTGGAATAAGTGTGGATCAGCTAAAGCGGTGGAAACACAACTTGGATGGGGTCGTCAAGACAAGTGACAATCTGGAGGGGTAGTCGGCGCCGCACGAAGGGTAGTTCACTGCCAATTGGTCAAAAGTGTCCGACTGGTCCCCGGGAGATACCAACTCGATTTTCTGGTTGACGGAGTTTGTTCTCATCCGTTGTCGTCATCGTCGTCGGCAACGAAGACCAAAAGTGAAAAGAGAGTCGGCACGTAGACTCAGTCGTACGAGTGTTCTGCACTGATGTGCAACTGCCCGATGACTGTAAGCTGGTCGAGTAGGCTGCTCGTTTCGTGCCCGCCCTCGGTTCGAGGCTGCCAGATGATTCTCGCACGAAACGTGCAAGACGCCGCTTCGTGAACTCCTCATCCGTCCAGTTTCAATGGGATTGGCGAGGCTTTGATTCAAGTGATCGATGATCGCGGACTTGTCCAATGTTCATGCACGATTTCGATCGCATTCAAGGACAAAAGGCGTACTCCGGGAGTACTTGGGCCGCGATGCTGAAGTCGACGAAAATTTTCACGGACAGATGTTCGCCATGTACATCCGGAGACATCCGTTTGGCCGAACCAGACTGAATGTTTGGTTCAGCATTTGCCGATCTGTTGCCACTTCTCTTAATTATTGGATGACAGTTAATGAGGTGCGACGGGAGAACTTACACGACATTTCTCGTCGGACACGAAGTCACGATATGTCGGCGAATATGTCTCATTTCCTGCGCAAACTACCAATTTGAGACTACATCTAATAAACATCATAATCATTCGCAGATTTTGTTGTTGTCCGATGATCCCAGGCAGCCAATTAAAGATCAACCGTGCGAATTGCATGCCGGCGAATCACGCGCAGCCGCCATTCCTGCTGTCGATCTGAGGAACACGAACTAACCAGCATCTGTTTCTTCGGGAGCTTCGTTTAGGCCGGAAACTCATTCTTCCGGAAGATACGTTTCACCGTTGGGAACATGATTATGGGTACTGCACCTGGCGACAAAGTTTTTGTGATCGGCATTGGCTCGTGCTATCTTATCAAGAGCATCGAAGGGGCGGCTCCTTTTCTGGACCCACTAGAAAATACTCTGACACGAAGGTGAAATCCATTCAGTAGAGAAATGATTCTGGAATTATAGTAGTTCTGCAGAAACGAAGAGTAAAAAGACAGCTGGTTATCACAAAGAACGAGGATGGAGTTAGAGTTCCTTCAAAACCAGACAAACGAAGACATCACGGCTGTTCAAAAGGGTTTCCTCCTTCTCCAACTGTCCGAGTGAGACGAGAGCGGTTGAACTCTCAGAGCCGTGCGGATAAAGAAGCTGGCGGAAAAAAAAGGTAATTTCAGCTATTCGAGAGTTGGAGAGAGCATATCTTTGAAGCCATTTACGAAGCCAAGAAGCAGCACCTTCGTCTCCATCAGATGGTGTTGATCTTCGCAATTACAGATTTGCACCGTGATGAGAGACTCCAAGGGTGGGTTAGTGGCTTCTCCTCTTTTTCGCTTTCAGCAGCAGCGGCGGCAACGAATCCACCTCTAGCTACTGATACTCTCAAATGAGTTCCGAATGTTCGCGGCTTCCGAAATTGTGAGTCGAACGAAGTCCGAGCCCTCGATTCGAAGCCGTTCGACCCGTCCTCGAACGCTTGGAGTTTTCGGAGGAAACCGCGAGCACATTCTCAGGGGATTCGTTCAGAAAACTTAGGCGGCGATCGACCCTTGCCGGAGTTTTCGGGATTCTGAGAAAATCGGAGCCAGCTCTCAGTGAGATGCGAGCGCGATCGGGGTTTGAAACATTTGTGTTGAGGTTTCACTCGCGGCATGGCCAAAAAGCGAGAATCTTTCCGGGAATCCTCTATTCCGGAGTTCGGCTCGACATGGATCCATCCGATAGTGAACGGTGTTTGGTTTCGGAGGAGCCGTGCCACCCTTTCCGACTCGGGCAGCGGTTATCTGAGAATCGCGGTCGCCATGCATCTTTCTACTGCTGCTACTGAAGCCTCTTCTTCTTTGCCATCCCCTTGACTTCTCGCACACGTCAGTTCTCCTTCTTTTCCTCGACCGTTGTCGTCGTCGTTGTCTTTCCTCTTAAAAAGCCCATTTCTTTTTGAGAAACTCTCGCTTAATTTAGAGCTTCTCGCCGCCTCTATCTAGCCAGCCCTAGCTGGCACGACCAACCCACCGGGCGGCGTAACACCACCACGACGACAACGACGACTGAAACGACGAAGCGACGATACGACGTCTCGTAGTACGTCTCCTCTTTGTTTTCCGGAGTCTTCTGTTTCTCTCTCTCTCTTTCTCTAAATCTTTCTCCTCTGTACTTTCGTCTTCGCTCCACGCGCGTGCGACAGATATTCGTCGTCGTCGTCGCAACCCATCTGAATCCGCTAACCGAAAACCTTTGACAGAAGTCATTCCAGATTCCGGAAGGAATGAGAATCCAATCTGTCTTCAGCGCACGGTGGCGAGTTCGAAGATCAAGCTCGCTGAGACTTCTTCTAAGAGCTGACGGAGAGTGGCGAGTTCGAATGGTTTGGTGCTGGGAATAGCGGGGCAAAGAAGAGAATCATGGAGCGTGTCACGGGGCCAGGCCTCTGATCGTCGAGGCTGTCGTTTAGGTCGACAGCGGCCGGCGAACAAACGGGTGTGTCCAGCCTGTCACCCTCATCCACCAACGCCGCCCCTCGGGGCAGAACGGATCTCTTCGACATATTTCACGACAACTATCGCCAAGAGATAGCCTCTGCGTCACTATGTTATGGCTTATAGCCTCTAGCCCGAGGGTCCTGAGTTGCCTGATTGGTCTCGAGATGCGAGCGTCATCTTCTTCTCCTTCATCATCATCATCGCCATCTCAATCTTCTCACTGACACCGGCCACACATCAACAAGCGACCAAAACGTGTAAAGCATCGAACGCAAACGCCCAGTCGCGCCTCAACTCTATCAAACCTCGGTCCAGAGAGTAGTTTGCTTTGAAGCACCCATCAGTTCCAACACATGCGCGTAGAATGTTGGGGAATCCATCGATTAACGAGCGAAGTAGACTTCTGTATCATGCTCACCTGTCAACCGTGTCGAGGTAGACTTTCCGAAGACCGAGTCGAACATTCCAAGAAACGATGACCAGCTTGCAAAGCGGACATGTGAAGAAGAGGCCGAGCAAAATGATTCGTGCCGAGATAAGATACAGGGCGACCGCTCAGTCGCGCGCGCTCGACTCAAATTGATCTCAGTTTTTGACAACAACAGCAGCAGCGGCGGCGGCGGCAACGACAACAACGTCTACTTCCGATTCACGGTTCGTGATGGAATCCTTCCGATGTCGGGATATTCCGACTCTCGTTTGACATTTCGCAAGAGCTCGCCACCGGTGTTTGGATGATCCAGGAATGGAAACGAGGCCGAGGTGGCTGCCGATTTGCCTCAATCTCATGCCACCTGCAGCGATCGAGTTCCGAACCGCATCCGGCTTCCTAAGCCGGGAGTCCTTTTTCTGTACGGCCATTGCGCGCCCCGCGGGCTAGATTTTCTCAGTGTCCGGCGACAGCAGCTATCTACCGGTGGCACCTAATATGCGTTGATATATGGACACCTGAGCTCCTGACCACGGGAGAACGACGAAAAAGAACGTAGGGCTTGGAAGAAAAGGGGATCTCGGTACATTTGGCTTTTTTGGTTAGCTGAGTCGGGGTTTAGATGGAGTAGCGCTTGGTTTTGACAAGGCGTCGGTCGCCTCGCGAGATACCGTCGTCACCGTCTCCGTAGAGAGGATACTGGAAGTGACCAAACGCCGCCCGAGGGGACGAACCCGATGCTGTTCGCCACAGGAGTCCACTGGCGCGGCGTTCGAACCGCTAGCCGCTGAGTGTCAGGAGTCAATCGCTCGTGGTGATTTCGCGCTAGCTCCATTCGGATTGCTCAAATCTCATGATTGAGAAATCCCGAAACAGCGCTGTTGACTTTTATTAGCTTTGGTGTCTCGTTGGTCGCCCAGTAGGTGAGAAGATGGGGTAGTCGGTGGGCAGGTAGAAATGTCGTCGGCGGTTGTCGTTGTCATAAAAGTTGCGGCTAAATCGTCGCAGCGTTATCCTCGTAGCGCCCGTTAGTATGGGGAGGTAATAACGGCATTCATTCTACTTTCATTCATTCATTCGTTCCTTGGTTGTTATCAATCTGGGAGGCTGTTTACGATTGCTTTTGTTTGTTTATTCGTTCGTGTGTTCGCTTCCACCCTCTCACACCTCCCCCGCTCGCCCGAATGGTCAGCTGTTCCTTTTCCTCTCTGTTTGGATGTGGTCTTCCGCGGGTTTGTCCCCCCCCTCTCCCTCTCTCTCTCTCTCTTGTCCGCAGCATCTTAGCGCAACGCTGGGTTTTCGCCGAGTTCTTCCTCCTGTCCCTCGGCTCAGGCGGGGGAAGGAGCGTTTGGCTGTGTTATATCTATCATGTTTTGCCTAACTGGTGGCAGAGCAGCAACAGCAAGAACAACGACGACAGCAGAACGAACCGCCAGTTTGCGAGTGTGCCGGCTGAGCATAGCGGCAACACCGACAACGACAACAACAACAACGCGTATACGACATAAAGTAACCGGAAATCCTTATCAGCGGGTCTTCCGGCGCCCGGCGGGGTGTTGCTGGTCGCAAGACAAGCTCACGTGGCGCGCATTCGACACACAATCTGAACACGAACCCCCGCTCACGCCCCTTCACCGCATATTGGTCGTCTCCATAAAAAAAAGACTTCGGAATCAACTCCTGTTGCGCCTCGTCGATCGGTCGTCGTTTTCAAGCTCTAGATCGATCACAGGTTCTGAAGAGAACTGTCGGAACGGAGACTGTCTTGCAAGCGAGTCTTAGCAGCAGCGGCAGCGTGGGTAGTTCGAAAGATGATAAAGCTCAGCGGACACGCTTCCGTTACGAGTGTTCACAGACAGATCCGCGACCGTTCAACGCAGCGCGGGTCCGATAGTGTGCGTCGACGGACGTTCTCTACCGTATCCACTCTATTTGGTGGAAACGTGGGAAAACGCTCTAATTTTTTGTTCGATTGCTTTGAACGTTGCCTTGCTGAAGCGATAAAACGATACGACAACCAACATTCGATGACGGCAGCGTCTACGTTGAAGCCGAGGACGAGGAAGAGGAGCCGCAACACCGGCCGGCGGAGCTTTTTCACAGCAACAATGGCGATATTGACTGGTTGGCTAAAAATCTCGTTCAAGCGCATTGTTGTCGCACCGTTCCTTCGAAACGATGAGTAAAAAGCTCTACTTTGGCGTCTACGCGGTCTCCCTCTCTCCCCTCCCGTCCCTCTACGGTTGGATATCGTGCCGGTGTTCCTATCGCTCTCATCATCATTATTGTCATCGTCGAGCGCCATCATCGCAAACATCGTCATCACTTCAACCCTGGGGCGCACTTCATTTCGGGGAGAAGTGTCTCAATGGAAGTTGCAATCATTTGAGAAAACCTTCTCGCATCGCACTCCTTCGTCCGACATCTTGTTCGTTTGAGAAGAATATGTACCAGCCCGAGATCGCCTTCAGAGAATGTTGAATCATCGCGAGCCAGATGCTGATGAGCGTTCTTGCACACCGGGTCGATGGCTGCGTGGGCTCTTCGGCGGTGGCGGCGGCGTCGGCGGCGGTTTGTGCTCGATGTATTAGCATATAAATTACGCGGCGCGCTTGCAAATAGTCACAATGAGAATAATAAGGATGCTGGAAGTAAGTGTTTTGCTCATGATAGCGAAGAGAGTTTCGGTTTTCGTATCGTCGATGACCAGACACACGGTGTGCTTTGCTGACTGCGGCCGTTGAGTTGATCGGCTGAACACCGTTTGCTTCTCCTGCTGCTTCAGTGACCGCTCAGAGCGATGATCCCGACCCGGGGTTCATCATGAATTCCATGAATGACAGAAAATATCGGTCTTCGCGCGTGATCTCCATCGATCGTTACCTGAGTTTTGCGTTCTTCCGATGTTTCCTTTGGATATCATTAACATCGAAATCGACAAAAAGCCAGTCTGGGACCACGGGAATCTACAGGTGGATAATGGAACAGTGGCGCCCCCTACGGAACGTAACTGAAACCGATCAACACAATATTTTGTGCTCGGAAACCCCGGAACACTTTCTACTCCTGGATAGAGTTCACGAATCGATTTGATTTACACGCCAACCTGTCTTAGTTTCGAACGCAGGAAAATGTCGGCGGCGACCATCGGCCCTTGGGCTTTCCGATGACGACACAATGACACCAGACGGAGAAGAGTCGGCAAATGATGAAAAAGGCTGAGCTCGTCGCATTAGTTGTAGATGATAACGGACGGACGGCCGACCGACCGACCCGCTTTGCGCCCACAAGCCAAACTTTCCCCCTGGCGAGCCCTTCTTCCCGCTCATCGGCCTGCCGGTTACCCTCTGGGCCTGAAGTCCGCGGTCCTGCACAGTTTTCCCAAGCCTCACTTTGACTCTAACTGATAAAACGCGGCCAGCTCAAATGGGAGCCAGGGCGTGATAGTCATATGAGTGGAAGAGATATCGCGCTACTCGAGTTCAGCGGCGGACAGTTTTTTGCGAACGTCGTGGATGTTGAAAACCTGAGAACGGCACGGCTCCAGCACCGGAACGCAGCGAAACGTTGTCGAGGAAGTTCATCCCGAGGAACTATTACGGCGTTCCAGCTCCTTGGACCTCGTCGCCATCGCTTGCGAAGTTCCTCATCGGTTGGTCGTTTGTTCGTTCTGCATTTTTTCTGATTTGTTGAATCGTTAATCTCTGCGAAGTTGGATGTCGATAAATCCCGAGAACGCATCTCATTTGTGCGATTGTTCGCGAGGTTCTTTAGGCGAGAGGAATATCGACTCGATGTTCTGTCTGGTTAAGTGCAAAACTGAGATAAATTCCGACGGATGGACTGGAGCACAGGATGATCTACTCGTCGTCGTGCTTTTCACCATTTCGAGAAGAGCACTGAGAGTGGAGGCGACGAAAAGCCATCGGAGCTTCCACCCATCCATGTGGTGGTGATAAGAGCAAATAGAATTTGCTGCTGCTGCTGCCGCCGCCGCGGCTCCTGTAATAATAATATCACCACCAGCCGACGCCGGAATGGATATCCGTCCTGGTGAGCGAACGAACGAACGAGTAAAAGATCGGGAGGAAAAAAGAGAGAACGAGCTGGCTGGGTTTCGTCCCTTATCTTCTAGCATATTATTCCAAAAGCCGTCCCAAAAATACTCCCTCCAAGCGGTAGCCTCAGCGGCGGTGGCCGACGCTTTTTGAGTCTTTTTTTTCTCGGAGCGCAAACCCGCTCGCTCATACACTCGTAGCGGATAGGCTGGAGGACAACCGAGAGATATCGAGAGAATCTCTTTGATCCACCAGACTGCGCGAATGAACGGGAGAAATCGAGAAGCCAGAATGAGAGAGAGAGAGAGAGAGATGTTTGACGATGGAAAGGAGGATAAAAGGAAAATGAGGGCAAATCGGCGGCAAACCCGCCGCCGACGTAGGCCTACGAGGCTGCCGATCGAGGATAAAGGTGGGGAGCTGGAACCGAGCGGAAAAGCTGCTTCGAAAAATTGGGTTCTTATGCCGAAAGGTTTCCTCCCCAACGAAGATGATAAGAGATCGAATAATGCACTCAGAAAGTCGAAATCTGTAAGCGAATGCTTACAAAGACAAAAATGAACAAGTTTGTACAAACGTGAGCAAACGAAGGTCGGAGAAAAGACGAATGGAACGACGCTCAAATAGACCGCCATTGATGTGAATCCGATCTTACCGTTGAAACAGTTAAAGAAATGGGGCGATGAGAGTACCGAATACGCCGAGCTTATCGTGCATTTCCTCGCCTGGAACGACTACGAAACACTATCAGTTGAAAAATAGATGGAACACAGAGTATGTGGGGAAACGATAAGGCCGCGCTGCCGACCCCGCCTCCTTCACGCGGCTCTAATAGCCCCCCGCTCCCTCTTTCTCCCCATCGTGTCCTTTCTCGCCTGGCGGTCCCCTTTGCTCCTTACCGTTCATCCCGTACCCCCGCGCGGTCTGCACGTCACTTTCGGACTTCGGAACGTTCTTGCTGAGGCCTATGGACGAAAATTTTCTAGATGATCCTTTCCACTCTCTCACGGGGAATCCTCCGATCGGGCGGCAACGACGCTTTCCTGACCTCGATGAGGAAAATTATGACCAACCTCGAATGTTTTCCACCGTCTTATCTCGAATCGATGTTGCGCGGGGAACGATTTATGAACTAGATAGAAGCCTTGATCCATGTTGGGGACATCTTTTGAATATCATTGAGTGCTCGAAATGAAGAACCTGTGCCGAGAGGAGATCAGACAGGAAGTGAGACTAGAGCATACCAAAGTGAGGCTGACTTGTCCGCCGAGCTAGCTCTATGAGACTCGAACCATCCGTACAGATAAGACGCTTGGCGGTGAAGATACGATGGAAAGTCAGGAGGGAGACGAGGGGACGGAACGCTGCCGACTCGTTGAGCGAACGTTGTGTTTGTGTGGCTGTGTGTGAGTTTGCGATAGATAGAGAGAGCGTGCGATAAGCGACAAGCCTGCCGGCGCGATAAGATAAGGCGAACGAAAACGGCCAGGCCTGTGCAACGAACTGGACGGACAGACACTCTCACACACAGTCGGCTCGTTCCAAATAAGCTGCTCGCGGCTGTGGCCGCATCCTGCAACTCGAGCAACCTTTTGTTGAGGGAACACCTGCCAAACTTTTCTGCGTTCCGAAATGACAGATGATGTGTTGAAAATCGGCATTGCGGCTCGCGATATCGATTCCGAGATTCACGGGAGACCGGGATCTCATGATGACCCCAAGAGGGGATCGGTCAGCTCCAAAACGCTAGGGAGGTGTACCGCTCTCTCGGAGGATGAAAATGAGCTTCGCCAATGTTTTTGCCTCGTTCAGAAAGATCCGGCTTTCGCTCGACCGAGTCTTCCGGGCGCGTCCATCAATGCTGAACGTGACCTCGTTCCGTTGCCAGAGCTCAGTTGTCGATCCGACTGAACTTCATCAACGATCATCTCGGACCAACGCACACGGAGGAAATTGTTTGTGCTGCTCTTCAACGGCCTGCTATCCGAGCCCGCTGAGTGGCTGAGCGCCTTGTGAGCTGGCGAGATGATCGCACGAGCTGCCGGATGCCCCGTCTGGATCTGTTGCTCCCAACTATCTCCAAGTTCATTCGTCATGCGGTGTTGTCCTCGCGCAAAGATTCTCGTCGCTCTACAACTCTGAGGCGACGTGCCTTCGATGAAGTCAGCCTCTGTTTACATTTCTTTCCGGTAGAGACTCCAAGAAACAGCAGCAGCAGAACTTCGGTTCAATCTACCCTGCAGCTCGGTTCTCGGTGTGGCACGTCGGCGACGCGTCTCAACTTGAGAACAATCTCCGGCATCACGAACTCGACGGCTCGACTCGGAGAAGACGCTCGCCCGACCGCCTGCATTGTTTCCTTGTTGAGATTCCAGAGGTGGACGATTTACATTTTTTGCACCTTTTGCGAACTGCGGAATGGTTGAGCGATGTTTTCTTCGATTTGAGGGGTTTTGCCGAGGGAAATCGAACGCTCCTTCGCGATATTGATTCTCTCGACAGAATTCGAAATGTCCATGGAAGTAGAAGCGAAGTAGAACATGTCGACTCGTGTTTTCTGTGGTTGAATAATCGATCAAGCTGCCGTTGATTAAATGTCATATTCTGAAGCCGACGAGTGTGTTTCTGCCATGGACGTTTAAGATTGTAATCGCAGAGAAAATCGATCTACTCGCTGATGCCTCACGAAAAAACGATTCGAGGTTTTCATTGAATTGAGCTTCTTGCGTTCTTCACTCAAATTGAATTCCTTCACCAGAGTTCCGCGGAAATAGCGAACTTTTCGGATCCGGTTCTGTATTTTTGGGTACGAGGTAAAAGGATTCACGATGTTCTGCTTTTGATTCTCACCTTGAATCGGAATACCGCCGACATAATGTTCCTTCGGAAGATGAATCAACACCCGGCGGTAAGAAAATTCGACGTCGAAACCGTATCGGAAATGTTCGGAAGCTTCTAAGAGCTGGCCGAGATCCGATCTGAGCGAGGATATTGATCGTGTCTTTAACGGAATTGAATCTAATGATGTTGAGCGGTTCCACTTGCGTTCTTGATTCATCGCCGTCTCTGGTTTCTTGTCCTTCTCTTCATATTAGTATCGTTCTGATTATCGGGATTTGTGCCGCCAGTTTTGATAAATGATCCTAGCTTAATTTGGACGCAATGCTGCGCAGCTCTAAACATCTCGACGCGACGCCGACCGATATGTACCAAGCAATGGAGTCCGATGAGCGTGAAGGAACGTTGCTTTTTCCGCTCAGCATGATGTATCGTAAGCGACGAAGTCTATGGATCCTCGCGGTTTGGTGGCTCCCTTCTATAAAACTTCGATTCGGAGAGGCAGCCAGACAAATCCGTTTGTTGAACCGACGCTCGCCGGTGAGAGCAACTTTTTTCGGAAGAACTTCTCGCTTGTGCTCTGACTCCGGTGAGGTATCCACATTTGGCTCAATATCCACGAGGTACTGAGGATGCGAAGCCGCTGATTCGAGGAAAGATGCGCTTTTCGATTGCGGAGACTATTTGGATAACGTTTGGGAGAGGAACATTTCTCGGTGCCAACTTCTCCTTATCGGATATCTTCATGAAATCACGCACAGAAGCAGATTTTAGAATTTCGGTGCCAGATTGACGATATAATCGGCACTCCCTGCACCCTTTGAGAAGAAGCGCCCGTTGTCGACTGGGTTTATCGTGCGTGGATGCGCTGTTTGATATCAGCGAATGATTCGGTGTCACAGATTTTTGTTCGGTTGGAAAATCTCAGAAGTTGAACTCCCGGAATGTCTCGAAGCTTCGCCGTCGCACGTCGAAAACCAGAAACTGTGAATCATCTGAGTACCTCTGAACCGAGTGTTCGTTTTCCGGTTCGAGCCGGAGTCGTTAGCGCCGTCGTCCACATTTCAATTTCGAAATGCGGGCAGCGAAGAAATTCCTATTATAAATGATTTGACCGGTCAAGGAATGGGCTAGTTATCCACATTCATCCATCATCAAGACTCTGAATGGGAATTGGTTCACCAAACAAGTTAATAAACTTGCGAAAGCTTTCAGTGAAGCGGTGTTTGCCGTCATCGCCGTTCTCGGCGGCTACTATTCGTTAGCGCTCAATTAGGCGTCTTTTCGGTGACGCGTTTCGCTCATTTCAAAGCTCCGAGCGCGCGACGCGACATACTGAACGATTGTTGATTAATTGAATGATTTTGTTGTGTCGTTCTAAGTAAGCGAAACCGAAGGTTGATCGAGTTTACCGTGGACGACACAGAGGGCGCTGCTGTCGGCATATTTGTTGTCGTCGAAGATAATCGACTAGAAGCGGCTCGGACTCACACTCGGAGACGATGGAAACGAAACGCGAAGCAGAAGCACAGAACAGACGACTTCATGAAGCTGTTACTCTCGTGACCCAGATGTCGTCGTGACGGTCCCTTCGTGGCGCGACGACCGTAGCAGCGGTAGGGGCATGACCGAGTTGATATGATTGACGGAGGCAACACAGTGTCAAAAAGTAGCGCTATCTTGCAAGATGGCGGGCTCGTTTCGAGCATTTAATTGAGTCATTGTCTCCTGACAATTAGCTCTTCACTGAGTGCTGTTCGCGTATCTAGGGAGAGGATTTCCGCGTTCTAAGGGAAGAGTGGCCCCAGTAGTTTTGAAAACCGACAGTTCGGTCCAGGGAACTGGAAAAAACCGAGAACGAATCATTTCTGGCTGCTACGGCCTTCGTCTGTTTCGATTCGGTCAGGGTAAAAAAAAAACCAAAGTCGGATGACCCCGGCTCATCCTCGAAAGCTGCCTCCTATTCCTCGTCGGAGCCTCCTTCTGATCATCACGATCCTTCGATCACCTATCGCTCATGATCGAACAGAGAGATTTTATCGAGGAAATTCTCCGCGGCAGGAAGTGTTTCGACGGGATTCGGATTCGTTTTCGGGGAAGAAGCGAGAATGACTTCACTTCCAGATTCTTTCGACTCAAGAGTATCCAAAACGAAATCATAAGAGTCATTTCCCAATCCGAGAAGATTCAATCATTGATGAATTGTCACGAAAGTAGGGGCACAGCGGCCTATTGATGAACTTCAAGAATCCAGTCATCTCGTGCTATCAATAAGCGTTCAATCGAACGTACGTAGCTATCCGGGCGAATGCAAAGCTCGACCGGCGCGCCGCGGCGTAACAAGAACAAAAAAGCAACGCGGGAAAAACTCTGCTACGAAAAGAGTTGAAGCTGACCGTTGGAGCTTTTGCGTGAACTCGGACAAAGTATCGCGAACGATTTGTAAAGCTGTCGGCCTGAAACCAACAACCATTGCCGCCGTCGCTGTTCGTGAGACGAGACAGATCGCGCACGCGCTATCAGATCCAGCCTTTCTTAACAGCGCGGTCGATCTAATCCAGCCCCATCAACGAACGGGATGCTTATCGCATCGCGGCAGAATCACAACGGTTTGGGAGCGATCATTTCTTTTTCTGCCGTTGGGTGTGTTGAGTATCCCCGACGGTCAGTTGACTTCCAGAGGGTCGACTCTTGACTCAATGAATAATCGCTTGGTTTCTCGACTGCGGACAGTCGAGCGAGTGATGAAGAATCGCACGACCAGAGTCTTCATTGAGTCAAGTGAGCGAGACTCGAGGTGGCTCGAATGGCCGCGCCACAGATGAGCTGTCCAGCAGACCAACGCCTTACCTTTAAGCACACTGAAATTGGCTTCAAGTTGATGATAATTGTCCTGCGGCGTTTGTTTCCACCACTGATGATTCGGTTTTTTCCGTTCTGAATCGTTATTACGGACGCAGACGAAGACTCACGAAATTTTCCGCACAAAAAGAGACAACAACGCGTAGTCCTGGTCCGGACGTCGCTGGGATAAACAACTCGGCGGAAGAGAAGAGTAATGAATGTTTCCTCGAGAAAGATTACAAGATGAAACATTCACCGATTCCCCGCTCTTCACAGTCGCGAGCTTCCGACTGAAAAACCTCGCAGTAAATTGTTCAAGTTCCTTCTCTTCAATCACGGCGTCCCGCAGTCCGAAACGTTCCAATTAATGCGCGAGCTCTATGAGTTGAGGCTTCTGAGAGCCAACCCAAAGCCTTGCTTCCACCACCAGAAGATTTTCCTCGGAAATTTGAGCAAACTCGGTGCATTATGGTTCGCTCTGATCGGGTTTCGGAGTTGACCGCGGAAAGTTAATTATTATTTGATTTGTTTCGTTCTAGTTTGCGAAGAAATGACTTGAACTTGCTGAATTGACAGAAATTGGTGGAAATCTCGTTTCCGAGAAAACCAAGAGCAGAACAAACGACATAGAACCCCTTGTCCGTTGTCCATCACGCACGTTGTCAAGCGAAGACTTGTTTTCGAATCGAAAAATAGATATCCCGTGTGATTTTTGCCGATGCTGTTCCTCAAAATATCCTCACATACTTCCGTGGGCCTCGCAGAGTTTGGCGATATCATCTGCAGGTACAACATCAATCGAGAACAATCACGGCACTCGGGAGATTCAGACCCTCGAGCGAGATAAAGCGACTTCATTAGTTCATCGTCATAACATAAAACCCAAATTGAATTCTGTTATTAGGCTATGCTTTTCTGTGTTTCGACTGCCGTGGTTTCTATCTCGAGTCGCATCTCGGAAACGCAGAAAATATCCCCGGGATCTCGTCTGATAAGCGACCGGGCAAGCAGGCAGGCTGGCTGGCAGGCAGCGAGTCAGTCAGCGCTGTGCTTTCGGCTTCGTCGTCGTAGTCAGCAGCAGCAGCGGCGGCCTTATCTGTCCGAGCGATCGGCACAGCCATATCTAGATGGACAAATCTCGCAGCGGTCCTATCTCGAATCGCGATCAAGCGTCTTCAATTCCTTTCGACTCTGTGTCGTTGATGACGGTATCGTGATATCACAGAGTTCGTCCAGCAAAAGCCAAACCAACCGATGTGCCTGCCAAGTGAACAGAGACTCTCAAACCAAAATTACATTGACAGCAGCTCGCCATGCTGAAGATATTCGGCAGTTCCGTTTACTGAAATTTCGTGATTCACACTTGTGCCGAAAACGGGGACACAGCTTTCTCTGATTTGAAAATTATCGTGGCAAAATATTGAATCGTTTCGTTCCCATACTGTTTCCATGTCCTGATCAACTAATCTCGAGTGTTTCTAAAAGGAGAAGAACTTCCCAGGGACAGAGCTGGCCGGAAGAGAGAGGAGATTCAGGAGGTAGAGGACGACAACTCCGCACAGTTGGTTGCTGGCGATGCTTCCGATCAATGGTGGGCGATCTTGTGGTTTCTGAGAGCTCCCGCCCCTCGAAATAGAATCTTCAGTCCCCGTTGTCCTCTCTTCGTCATCCTCCCATGCTCCCCTGGACGCTGCTGTGCCCTCGAACGGAGTCTTCATCGGCCCCCGCCCCCCCCCCCCGTTCCCCGCCCCTTTTCTCTTCGCAGTAGTCGTGCCCCCATTTCTCACTTTTGTTCCCATACCGCTCATCCTTCTGCTGGCCAGCTGCGATAAGCGATTCTCATCCGCTGAGAGAAAGATACAGAGAGGGCTCTGCCGGCGCAGCCCCGCTTACGCAGACCCACCCGTACGTTGAAGCTTCCCCGTCTGCCAGCTTCCTCTCCGTTCCCGCTGCTCCCCCCTGCCCCTTCGCTCTATGTGTCCGCCTTCTCCCCTCCTCTTCTCTCCGTTCGTATCGCTGCAAGTGAAGGGTTAACGTGTCTGATAAGATAACATATATATGGACATGCCTTCGATAGGAACAACTGGCCAGCAGCGATGCGGGCCGCAGCAAACCGACAGCAACAACGACGAAAGCAGCGGCAGCGATCTACAGCGAACACGACGATCTAACACTGCCACTAGAATACTAACGAACAACTTTCCGCTGCAAGTCTATATTTGCAAAAAATTATTTCCGCTCAGAAACATCGGACTTTCGACCTAAGATCCGCCGACAGATTAGTCGGCGGCCCCCTTAAGACCCCCCGTGACAGACGCGATTCGAACGGTGTGGGTGGACGATGCTTTTCGCGTCGGAGTTGAAGTTCTTCTTTCTTGACATTCGTCGAAGAATAGTAGACCCGCAACGAAACCGGCCACGCGAGTGAGAGATCGCCCGAGAGAAAGGCGTAGTGGCTGCTCCGGATGGGGGTAAGAAGCGGTTGAGGGGGGAGGGACGGACGGGCGGGCGGTCGGGGAGACGGGAACTCCTTATCGGCAAACTCATTGCCTGCGATAAAAGGACGACGTCCTATCTATCGCAAGCAGCGCTATCTAATCGGAACCAACCATTCGACGACAATGAATGAAAAGTCGACTCGAATCTCTTCCCGTGCTCTGTTCCTCTCCCTCCCGGAGCTCTGGTCCTTCCCGGCTTTTCCCTCCTACACCACCGTCGGCTTCGCTGCCCCCGCTGCCGCCGACGGTGGTCCGACAATCTCCTCTTTCTCCCGCTCTCTTGCTCTCTCTCTCTCTCTTCGGCTAGCCGTAGAAAAACGGTCGACTCTTTTTGAATCGAACGTTCCGAGATTCTTTTTTTGCTTTCGTTCTCCTCCTCCTCCTCCTCTGCCTCTGGAAGCCCGAATCTGATCTATCTATCATAGAGCGAGGCCGTCGAACAAGCGAGCAACGAACGAATCCGTGGAGGCTCATATCGTCGTCATCCGGCGAAAAGTTTGTTATCGGTTTCGTTATAATACATTCGAACTGAGATTTTTTTCCTTCATCGATGGACCGACCATCGTCATACGAAACGAGACGTCATGGTGTGCGGAATCGAATTCTGAGCGAATGCGAGAAAACTCCGTAACTATGTTCGTTCCCCCCAATCCGAGAACCAGGAGTTCATCCGGGACATCCGCCTCGACGTCAACGGAAAAGTTCCAGAAAATGAGAGAATGACAAGACAAGAAAATTTCGAACGCTCGTAACCATTCGCGATCTTCCGTGAGGGTCGCGAAGGGCGCGAACAGAGCTCGGTTCTTTATTTTTCGCTTCACTCGTGTACGAGGCATCAATGCGAGAAATTTGGCGTGAGGCACGGATGTTTGTTAGCCAATAGAATGTTAGTGGGCGATTCGGAGATAAGATTCCGGCTTTTTTTCTTTCTCTCGACGCGAGACTTTCTAGCTCGAGCCTGGATCTCACAGACAAGCGGAGCAGATTATCGCTCGTTCAGCCATAAAACCATTTCGACTTTGCAAGCTCCTCTGTTGCCGATAAGAATCCCTCCTCTTCCACACTGCAACTGGGCGGATAGCGGGAGAAGAAACCGAGAGATAAATCTGGCTAGAGAGGGAACGAGAGTCAGCGAAAACGCGAAAGAGAGTGGTCGTGATGATGGTGGTGGTGCTGCTGTTATACACGGGGGAGGGAGAGGACCGAGGGGGATGGGCGGGGCTGGGCTGGGGGGCAGAAAGGGGGGAGGAGGAGGTGGTGATCGTAGTTCGGGTGGGTAAATAATAGGAAGCAGGAAGAATAAAATGCTCAAATGACACATTTACATGTTCTGCGGCGATAGCAGTCGCAGCAACCACCATCATCTAGTTGGTGTTTCGCTCTCGCCTTGACTGAATCTGTGGCCATCAAAGATAGCTTCCCAGCTCGCTCCCTTGTTCGGTTGCTCGGTCGGTCGGTCGGCATCATACATTACACCTACGAAACGATGGTTGTGATTATTCATCTCGAATTACGCAAGGGATCCTATCGTCGAGTGGAAATTTCGTCTCCCTCGAGCAACTCGTTCCCGGATCACGTGGGCGTTTGCGTTTCACTCGAGATCATCAGATATCACGGTGGCCATTGAATGATCGAGATTCGAGCTTTTTCGAGATTTCTAGGGAAGAGGAAACCCCCAGCAGTTTGTCACGGTTGCGCGAGCGCTGTCCGGTGTCATCCCGTACTCGGTCTCGGAGCGAGTTCAAATCCTTCGCGCGCACTCCTACGCAATCCGAACGAGAGGAGAACGCTCGCGGTCCAGTAGCTTCGTTGCGTCAACGATCTGTTCCAGAGCATCATCTTCGTCGGTGATATCTCGGTAGCGGTTGGCGCATCTGATTTTTTTGCATATCGCTTACCTCGTTAGTTGGCTAGCTGACCGGTCGGCTCCGCTGGCTGGCTGAGTGGCTGAAATAGAAACGATTTTTGATAAGCGATCTCTCGGGAGATAAGATTTTAGCCGTGACACATTCAAAAGTAGCTCTGAAGCAGTCGGTCGCTCGGTTAAATGTGGGCGGACGGTACTGTGTTGAGACAACGCTCAATCGTTGCTTACTCGCCGACTGACTGACTGACTGACTGCTTTGCTCTCCCACGGCTGCCGCTCGCTGTTTAGAAAGTGCCGCGCGCCGCCGCTCGCTGCCAACACTCTTTGCTGCTTAGGTTCGAAACTCCGCTGTCTGCTGGGTCTGCTAAAGGCAGCACTCACTAAAGATAGTGGCTGATTTATGGACGGAGGTCGTGTGTGTTGTGTGTGTGCGAGTGTGTGTATGAAGCATAGCGCACCTCGTCTGTCTCGCATAACGTCGACATGACCTCAACCAGCAAGAAATGACCGGCCGAAAAACCACTCTTCCTCTCCACCGCGGTCCGGATTCACTGAAGTCGTCGTCGCCAAACTCGATCGAGGACTCTTTGCGCTTTCCTCGGAGAGATTTCGAGTTGTTTTCGATGTCGTGGATACCCATGATTTTCGTCTAGACTTTAGTGAAAAAAAGATAATCTTCGCCCTCGCCCGCTGCTCCGAAGGCGCTGCCGGAATAAATTACAGTGACTGATTATCAAACTGGGTGTCTGGAATTCCATAACGATGCCGTTGACACCGAAAACTCGCGCGGTCCCCATCCAGATCGATTAGTTCGCGCCAGAATTTGGGAGTTTTGTGTTCGGCACTTCGCTCTGAAGCCCACACAAAATTCGCGCGAGAATCTTCGTTCGAAGGCTAAGCCGGCATTCTGTTCGCACCTAAGCGGAACAGAAGTCCCCGCGGATCGGCGCGACACTCATCAGCACCGACCGCGATACGGCAAAGAGCGATCCAGGAGTATCTCCAACGAAGACATTCTTCGATGCATAATAGCTCTCACGATACCTGCGTCAGCACTTTTAGCAGTCGGCAGCGGCAGAAAACGTTCGACTTGATAAACCGATCCTTCGGAGCGACTCACCGACGAGCGGACAGTCCCCAGATCGATGGATCGATAGATCGCTCGACCGTTCTGACTGTTGATGCTGATTAGATATAGCTGGTGCTGATAACGAAAGCAACAGATAACGGCAGACATACAAATGCAGATACGCGATGTCCTGCCGGTGCCTGCTGATAAAAGCTAACGATAAGCATAACGATTTTCGGCTGGATGATCCGATGGCTCTGTTGTTTTCTCAGAGTGTCGAAGTGGCTGCTCCGGTCGACGAATCGATTTGTGACAACGACGACTACGTTGAGCAATGGTTCGGACCAGTTCCGAGATTCTGTTCTGCGATTCGGGTCGAGAACCGTGAGTGGAAGCGATCATTCCTAGGATTAGACCTCGGCCGCTTCATCGAGACACAATGTCAATGTCATAAAAGATATTTCGAAGCGAAAGTCAGCCAAATCGAAACTCCGAAATCTCCGCGGTCAGCATAGGGTGAGGATTTGGATTCTAGATTTCCAGAAAAGCAACTTCCTCGGTCGGGCCTGCTGGGAGTCTCACTTCCATGGCGGTGCGGTCGAACTGCTGAAGGTCAGGTAATGGTTTTGGTCGTGCGTCCGTTTGTACGTCCACCGTCCGTCGGTTCGTTCGCTGACCGAGGCTGCAAGAGAGTCCTGGGACCCAGCCCAGAGCTGGTGGTAGCGGTGGTGGTGGTGGTGGCCGTCGTCGTCGTCGTTCTCCATCTCAACTATCAGGCTGGCATCGCAGGCTCGCGAGTGTGCTCCCAGATAAGCGACCTCATGCTCTGCTATCAGCCATATATTCGCCTTATCGCGCGCTGCTTGGCTGTCCCTAAAAGAATCTTATCAGCTCGGAGCACCCTCTCATATCTCTCACCCGGCACGGACTCCTTTCCCTTGCGGGGCTGTCTGCTATGTCGCTGCTTCAGAGCGGAGCCGACAGCCGAGAGGGACGGAGCTCCGTCGCTATAGCCATTGCCTGTGAGCTTTCAACACCCGGGAGCTCGTGGATACCCGAAGTTTTTGTCGCGGACCCTGAATGTTTGTGGCGTGCCCTGAAAGTCCATCGGCTCGCATGCCTGCCCCACCGGATCTCGGATTGTTTTCTCGTGAATCTCTAACGTGGATTTGTCATCGGCGGGACCTGTCGTCCTCTCCCTCAACCCAGTGATCAGCCGTTTTGGAAAACTCCGCGCTCCCGTGCGCTGGCTCGCGGGAATCGATCTCCGACTTGAAAACAGTGCCTCGGTGTTTTAGTAGAAATCTAGCTTCTCGCGGATATGTGACACTCGTGCGCGTGTAGTTCAGATGACTGCGGCGGCATCGGTCATCCTTCCGCACGCACCGTTCCAAAACTGTTGGGAGTGATGCCGGCTCATCTGGAATGATGTGTTCCGCTGCTGTGGGCGGCATGAAAGAACTGTTCAGACTCGGACCGGAGACGGTCTGTTTCAGACTGGCCGCTTCCCGCCTCTCGGCAGAGAAGGAACATGTTGCCAAACTCGAAGCGAACGATGACGATGAGGATCTCGACGAAGTCCGTAAGTGCTAAACACGTGTCAACCCCTTCTCTCCACGGCACTCCGCGCGCTCTGCTCGATGGACGAGAGAAGGAAGGAGAGAGCGAGTGAAACCACTTGCCATCGATCTTGAGGACAAACAATGCGAGATTTCTGACGTTTTCGATTCGGTTCTCGCTCGTCCTGAATTTTCGGCGTTGGGAACAATTCTGGAAGTTCTCAACGTGTTTCTCTGCGCGGAGTCATGCGATCGCTTTCTTGGCGACGACCCCGTGGGGGTTCAAGGCGATCGCCAATAGTTTCGGTGACCGGGTGTGATGTCACTCGCTTCTCAGAGATCGGAGGCCATAGTTTCCGTTGAAGTGAGTCATTTGGGAAATATGTCGACAACACGATCGGTCTGTTTCGTGAACCGCGCTGTCGCTGACCCAACTGATATCACTGCCGAACAGCTTTACGCTCCGTATCGGAACTTGGAACTGATTCTGAGTTCAGAGTGGCAACGGGTGGCACCTGTCCATTTACTCTGCCTCCTAGTGCCAGGGGACGTTAGCCGCGAGAAATCCCTTTACAAGAATTTCGTGATGATTTCTATCACTAACAGAGAACCTTTTGAATCGGAGAGTACTCAAGGAAATCGCGGCGCGGATTGCGACGAATCTAATCTGATTACAACCGGAACAGGTTGTAAAACTCGTGGAGTTGGAATCAGGAATGCGGTATTCCTTTGGCTGCCACGGTTCGGCGTTTTTTCTAGAACTCCCACTTGGCGCGCGTTTTCAAGGGGAAAATGGAAAAGTTTTCATTCAAACTGACGGGAAACGATGGATTGGTATCACTTGATAGCGAATGAAAGACGAAATTATCAGAAGACGGGAAGCTCAGAGGGTTCAAACGCCTCGGTGTCTCCGGCAGCAGATGCCGAAAAACATGCATGTACAATATCGTAGCTTTTACTGTTGTTGTTGTTTCTGTTGTCGTTACCGCGGCTGTAACCGCCTCCATCTTCTTCCGAAGCGCTGCTGAACTTCACTTAGAATAACGACGTTGTTTCTCGCCTGCTCTTCGCGCGCCGCTCGGTGCTCCATTGCCAACCCAAAATAGCTTCGGACGGCCCGAGCGACTTTTGCAGCTTAATCTTTTATCGCACGCTTATCGCAAATGACTTATCTCGCTCCTGCAGTGGCGGTCGCGCTCTTCTTCAGCAGTGTCGAGGAGTTTTTAGGTCCCGACAGATTTAAATGCGCTGAAAGTAGTCATCTGCTGGATGCCAACAACGCTCTTGAGCCACAAGCGCGAGTCGGGTGTCGGGCAGTCAAAGATCTCATTGAAAATTTATCTTCGTACGACCGGCTCTGGTTCCAGGGACCTCGTTTGACCCCCAGGGAGTTGAGAATTGAGCTGGACACGACGTAGCTTCCGTCGCCGTGAAGAAAGTTATCCACGTAGAAACTTTCAACTGTCAACACTTGCCAGAAAACTCTGTTCTTGCGCTTCCCGAATAATTGTCAATGTTTCGTTGTCAATCTGTCTCGGGTTGTTTCGCTCAGTCCCGGGTCTGCTACTTTGTCGTTTCAGCCCAGCCAAGCTTCGCGAAACTGTGTCGTCACGAGAGATATTCTGAGAGCGGAGCTATCACTAGCTTCTTCGCGAGCCTTATCGGACTACAACGGACTTATCAACTCTGAGCAAGAATTCCTAAGAACGTCGACGCTCACACACAAACACTCACTCGCTCGCTCGCTCTTATAAGTATACGCATACACAAAACACAGCGGGCTGCAGAAACTGTGGTGGCGGCGACTCCGGTTGCATCGCCACCGCCGCCGCGTAAAGTGATAACGTTTACTTAAAGAGATAAGCCGACGAGTTCCAACGGCAAATGGCTTGCTGCTGTCTGTTATCAATGTTTTGGACGTAAATAGCCTGATTCTCGCTCAATCATTCACTCAGTCCCTCAAAGTCTCGCGTGCAAACACCAGCTCCGGTTTCATCTACGAGATGACTTTGCAACAGAATGAATCCTTAACCACGACCGTCTGCGAAGCTTCCTCGTTCATTGTTGCAGCTGCTGAGGGTGTCGTCTTTCGCGCGATTCCATCGAATTGAAACTATTCACCTGACGAGATGCGATCGGATGCAAAGAAATCACAATCAATGTCGAAAGGATAGAAATTCCTCCGTTCATCTGCTCACGTTGCGTTCGAGGCCTGCTGGCTATGTGGATCACGGCGTTGATGATGGCGATGAAGCTCGTCGTGACGATAGCGAGGATGTCGTTCAGGCAAAATAAACGAAAAAAAAACCGACACCGCTTCCGACATTGAGCGCACGCACGTAGGCAGATAAAGCGAAAATCACATCTGAAAGTAGGTATCGATATGAGACTAGTTGCCGATGTTGATGTCCGAGACACTCGTCTTGTTCGCCACAGGTGGTCAGATGATCGTACAAATGTTTGAAACATTCGTTTGCCTTTATCTGACCAACTGCTGCTTCGGATGCTGGGGCTTAACGCGAAACGACCTTCTACGTAAAGTACGGTCTGGCTCTCATGGTCGAGCAGCAAAGACGTCGCCATTTTGACAATAGTACCGCATCTTTAGAGTGTCTAAGCGGATTAAATATGTACATACAAGTCGGCTTGATTCGCTAGACGGACGCCAGAACTACATCGCGCGCTACGAATCGCAAACGTCGTCAACTAATCGGACCTGCAAGCGAACATGCGGTGAACATGGATCTAATCATGAGCCATGCGAATCCACCTCATTGACAATTATCCTCGGGGAGAATTATCGTTAACGGAGGCGAAATAGAAAATCGAAGAGACGGACAGGCGTATCATGGCATCTTCTGGAATGATTTTTGAAACATTTTATCGGCGATGTCATCAACCATTCCGCGCAGAATTTCAAGTTTATTGCCTCTTGACAAAACGCTGGCACCAGGAACCCTTCGTCGAGCGACTGGCTGACTGAGTCACTCGCTCCGATGTTTTCCACCGACAGAAGGACGACCAGCCCTGTGAGCCTTGTCCTCCTGTCTGTCCACCTCCTTATCAGCTTATCAGCGACGGATTCGTCTTATCAGTTCTCAATCTTCGGTATGCGTTTTGCTTATCTCTTGTGCTCGGAACATCCACGACTACAGCAGCACCGCCGGCTTTCCGTCCACGGTTATCATTTTTTCGGAGGGTTTGCCGCTGCCGTGGTTGCCTTCGTTGCTAATTTCGTTGTTTGGGGGTTGCGACAGGTGGTTACTCCCTCGAATGACTGTATTAGTGGAACTTCAAAGAAAAAGGAACTTCAGGTCTTTGGCCGCTGGACGACATTCTCTCGAGCTCTCGTCTCAACGCTCCGACCTGACGAATCACACAAACCAACGAACCAGTAGTCAGCGGCAGGCAAGGAACCAGACGACAGACCGGCAGGCAGGCAGCTAGCGATGTCGTCTGCGATAAAGGCGACTGTGCCATCGAGATAAGATTTTGTTCTCGAACAGATTCTCAGACCGAATGATAAGACAAACCACAGCAGCGGCACTGAACAGACGATCGAATCGAATGTCGTGACGACTGTTGACAATCAGAAAGAGGTAGAACTCTATCACGTTGCGTACTTGGCAGATAGATTGATTCGATGTCGGTTGATTCGATTCACTGTTGTTCTGTTGCCTTCGGGAAAAAGTTTTTGTCGAAACTCGATGCTGCTCAAGATGGTTTTCCCAACGATTTCCATAGAATTAAGCCAAAGGAGGGTTGGCGCGTTCTCACCATTGAAATCGTGGCCATTTCATGTGACCACACCGGAGACCGGATACAATCGAGTACGATCGTTACGGAGACCTTTTGGTTTGTTTTTGCTCTGGTTTCCGGTTGGTCAAAGATGTCTGTGTTCCTGGGATCAGAATCGTGTTTTGAGAAAACGAACAAATACGCCCTCGATCTGTTAATCAGTGCGCGATTCGCTTAGCGACGCGCGTTTTGAGTTTCGCGTCTGCAGGTCAGCGATAAAAACATTTCTGAAATCTGAAGGTTGCCACTGTGCATCGTCGCCATGTAATGAACGCTTGATCCCTCTCAGAAATAATAATTTCTTCGCCTTTTCAATTCTACTGAATGTTGCCGCTTTTAATGGTTCGTGATTTTTTGTAAAGATTAGATGCAACGAGCTGATTCTGTTCAAAACGGCCCCACAGACCCTTCGTGGAAACTCTGATTTTCAACTGCGCTGTCCGGTGTTAACATCAAATCTTGACAAGCCGTTGGACCTTTTTTCTCTCGAGAAAATGAATACATCCTCTCTCTCTTCGGGTCATTGCTGAAACGATTTAATTTTTCGAGGTATCAGTGGCGGTAACACGAGTAGAATTTGCCACAAGAAGTCAAATCGAGGTAAGTTCTTCTCTTGACCGGCAGCGCTGTCTGGCGAGAACGAACCGAAAGCATTAAGTGATCTGAAGCAGTAGCTCTAAGATCTGCCACAGATGGCTCCAGCGTCGTTTTTGCAACATAATCGTGCCAACGTGGGCCGGCTCTTGGGAAAGGAAAGTGGTAAGGGAGCCACGAGTAGGTGGTCTCTGGGGCTGCTCGAGGCGGGTAATCGTGTCCGTTGGTGGCAAGTCAGCGTGGTACGATGTCAGTACTCTCGCGTCTCGCGACGCCGACACTATGGGAGAATTATTTGAGATATTTTGGACGAATTCGAATGAAATCTTCGAGCGACAATATATGGACGTTCTTCAGATTCAGAATTTCATCGAGAAACTTCTCAGACAGCGCCTGATGAGTTCAAACGGGGAGTTGATCTCGCGAAATCTGTTCCCGATGAGGGAGGAGAAAACTCATTTCAGGAACCATCTCGCTCGTCCGCGGTAGTCCGTCGCAAAGTCGTCACTTTTTGTTTTGCGAGCTTTGGATCAGGAATGTGGAGTCAAGTCTCATGAATCTCGATCCTTCTTTCAGAGCTAGCGGATGATGAAATCGATCGACTGGGAGACAACCTGCGGCTTCCCGGCGAAGTTCTCCGGTTGGCCCATCTTGACAACACGAATGGACGGCTTGCCGTGAAAACTCGCATCCAACTCGATGGAGGAACTCTGTTCGGACCCTTCCGTGCGAGTCTTGTACCCCTCTCCGAATATTCTCAAACAACCGCTGGCTCCACGGTCTGTGATATAGAGGTAAATGTTCTTCGTTTATGGAGTTAATTATGTATTCATCAGTTTTTGCCGAATTTCCTGGTGACCTCCACAATTTTATCCTGCTCCTTAGCCTTGGATGGGGATCTATGTAAGCTCTAAAACCAACCGTTCAATCCTCAGGTCGTCGTGGACGGGAAACCAATGAGCCTCAGAGTGGACGAGGAAACCGGAGGTTGGCTCCGATGCATCCAAGTCCGCAACAATCCCACCGATGACGGAGACGACGACAGCGCGTTCGTCAATTGCCGTATCGCCTACCAAGGTTGGTAGACTTCTATCATGGGCGGACACTTCAAACATAATCCACCCCAGCCGTTTGTTGGCGTCAAACAGAAGAATCAAATGAATTCATCTTCTTTTCCAGATGGCGAAGTGTGTTTAACCCTCACTTCGGACGTCGCACCCGATGAATCTCTCGTAGCCGATTTCAAAATGGTTTTGAACAAAATCAAGGTTGAACAAACCACCGATAAAGTCGAATCTCGAGAGTCGCCCGCAAGGTGAGTTTACTCGACTCGGAGCAAAATCTGTCGATGGCTACGAACCCAGAGCAGTAGAAGAAGCACAGTTCCGCCCTAAGCGTGTTCCTCATCGAGACCTTTCTTGGAACTCAATCGAAGTTCGCCTTGCAGTTCCCCACGACCGCCTCCGTCACCCGAATGTATCCTCCGAGTTGACGGCGACGACAGCGACGCCGTAACGAAGCAGCTGACCACAGCCGCAGCTGCCGTGGCTGTAGCCGCAACAGCTGCAGCCTCATCCGTTTCGGCTCCGGACAAACAACCAGGTATATATCGTCGTGAGAAGATTCCGTTAAACAGGTCGAAAGCGTTGACGCATCAATTGGCATCTTGTTGCAGCATTCTCAGTCAGTCTCGATTATCTGATGCAGAGAGATGCAAGACTTGATAGCGCGTTGGAGTTCTTCCATCGGCAAGTAGTGGTCAGTCGGATATCATTTGGCATGGTCACGGCCCGGCAGTAGTTGGAGTTGAGGCGATCCATGAATGTTGCTGACGCGCGCGAAAACAGATCGCATACTCCCCGGCGTGTCATTTAATCGCCTATGTCCTTCGCCTACTCGTTCACCGATACCTGCCAATGACTCGACGTGACGAGATACCCGGCGACTTATTCTTTGCACTTTTTGTCGTCAATGGCTTGTCAGAGCGGTGTCCACACCTCTACACCTTTCAGCAACCCTTGATCAATCCCTTCATTTTGTCTGTCAGCCGCAATGGATTTTCGAAAGATATCGCGAGATAAAAGCTTGACGTTAACCGGATAGCGTTAATCGTGGTGATGTATTCACTCATCAGTTGGTTAAAACGATGTTTTCGTGCTCTGTCCGTCCTCCCATTGTGAAGAACTCCACGGTTCGGATCACGAATTGGGGAATTTCTGTTAGTGTCCGTTGTTTTATGGAGAGCGATAGTTTATGACAACAAGCGATCCCGCTACTTTGAACGAACGTTGGAATTCAATGGGACGCTTGGACTTTCGGGGCGGTGCGAAGGTCCAACTTGCCGTGGCACCTTAACCCTCGCCGTCGCATGGAACAGCCTCGATCGCTCAAGAAAAGGCGAACTGTAAATAGAAACAGTGCGTCGTTGGCGCCAATCACTAAGGCACAGAAATAGCGCTGCCGTCGATTCTTGGAGAGGCCAGATAGTCGAACATGCTCAGTCAAGGAACCAGAAACGCTGCGCTCTCTGCACGGTCGGCGAGGCGGCCAGGTGAACCGATGCTCGGCCTAGACAACTGAGAAGGAGCGACGCGAGGACGCAAAGGCGAAAGTGATCGCTGTCGTTCCTCGAGAAAGGAAGCTCGACTCCTGCTGGAATGTGATTCATTGAAACCCTACTGCTACGGTCACTGAGGGCGCGGACGACTGGAAACAATAATGATGATGTTGATAAACGAAAGAGAGAGTACGTCTGGATCAGCCGTCGCCGGTCGTTATGGAAAGTGGGTTGATGCATGACGCAACCCTCACAAGTAGTTGTGGCAGAGACGATTTTCCAGGAAGGAGAGAAAAAGAAATTGATTGCGCTCCAGAGTGGAAGTCGATCTCGCCGTATTTGGGAGCGATGTAGAGGGCTTCTTGAAGAGTTATTCTCTTTATCTTTGGAATCGGTAGAATCTGGTTAAATTCTTAATGTTTTCCACGTGGCCCTCGACGTAGACGCCGAGAGCTGAATACATCGTAAAAGGGTCACACTTATCGAAAACCGATGTCTGGCCCCTGTTCCGCTGCGATACTCAATCCATTTGACATTTTCGATTTTCGGTTCGGAATCATTGGAGAAAGGCCGGATTACTTGAATCGAGGAAGTAGTCTCCGTTATCTCTGTCTTAATACTTTCACACGTGGATTGTCCTCGTGCTTTTCGTTTTCCTTGAACTGCGGTGAAGGTCAGAACCCGCTCTGTGGGAACCTTGATTGTGGCATTTCTGGTTCGAGACGTGAATAGCGGGTTCGTTTGGATCGACCGCGGCGTTGACGGTGGCGGCGGCGGCGGAAAAACGGCGAGCGGACTATGAGTACCGGCCTGGAAACAAACACGATGTTGAAAATTTCCCCATTCTAAATGAGTTCGTATAACTCGATCTGGTAGCAACGGTAAGCTACAGCTGCTGTAACCCTATCGGTCCAAAGAGTTATCAAATCTTATCTGATTGATATTCTACCGTCTCAGCATATCTTGTATTTTTGTCTCTTATTAGTCGATCTCTCGCGGTGACCCTTGATCGTCCGGCGCAACTCTATATTCTTCCCGATGGCGGTCTATCGGAACCTGGTACGCCAGATCGACCGTGCGTGATTGCGGGCTACCTGTCGTGGTGTTCGGCTTCGCGCGTAACTACGTAGTTGGAACCTTCTCGATCACTGGTTGGCCGGCGTGAACCTGATCTCGTCAACGATTGGACTCGACGATGGAAGACGGCGTCTGACACATCCGAACCGAAGAGCGAATTCGCCTTCCGAGAGCTCGGGGCACGGCTTTACACTTGTTCCAAGATTCCTCATGGCTGAAATTCTCTGCGGCATCGAGACTCATCAGTGAAGGCTCAGATGTAGAGTCTTCGTCTCGGTGTCGCCTGTCCACGAGATTCTCGGGTACGCATTCAGCGCAGCGAACAGCGATATGCGTTTGTTCGCAGCTGTTATCTCAGAGCTGAAGAGTGCTTTACAATGCCGAATCTTTCTAAATTTGATGTCTTCCGACACGCCGTTGCTTTCTCAGGGTTCTATAGATAAGATGCGTCTAGATAAGCCCGATGCGATAGGCGTGTTTGGCAGCCTTCTCTCCGTCGCTTGCTGATATCAGGCGCTGATACGCTGATATCGATCCCTCTCACCACAATGTGGCTTGACTGAGCATTCAAAGAAGCCGGAGAGCGCGCCTTCCAACTAGTTTGTTATTTTCCCGAGGTTAAGCATCACGTCAAATCATCTCTAATTGATTGCTGGCTCGCTCGCTCGCTTTGTGGTTCTCTAAATTTTTTCATCGACGCCCGAGCTTCCAAACTCGCTCCATTCCGCTCGTAGTGGGGAAAAAGTATCGGAGTGTCATTCGCTACTCTTTCGATGATCAGCGTTTTCTTCGGAAGTAAAGAAAGTGCTTCGAAATGGGGGTGAGACGAGAACGTGGTGACTTCGTTGACATCTTCACTTTGGTGCCAAGACGAGATTACCGCTAAGCGGAGTGCGCTTCAGGTGCCGGACGAACTGGAAATAAACTGACGAGCCAGTGTGCGGCAGCGTGTGCGTGTGACCCGTTGACTTTTCGGGAGCAAAACAGAGAAGACTCCAGAACTCGAATTCTCCAACAAACCAGTGAAGTCAAGTGTTTGCGCGTAAACTCTGTTGTGTTACAAACTCAATCGAAACGTGCACCGGAGTCATTGTTTTGTGGATTTGTGGCGGTCGAGCGAATTTCGACAGTTACGCTCTCATCATCCAGGCGGTCAGCCGCGAGACTCTTCGTGTTTTCCAAAAAGATCTCCATCTCGTCCAACAAAACGGCTCTACTCAGAGTACTCACTTTGGCGTCGAGGAGACGCTATTTGAAAACCCGAAAACCAAAAGAGCGACGCAGAGGGTTCATAAGCAGTCATCAATCTGGAAAAATGTGTCCGCTCTTGAACTTTATTGACTGGACCTACCTGACGAAAATGCAGCGGCAGCACTATCTTCTACGCGACTACATTTGATCTGATCAAATCCGATGAGATCATCAGGAATCTGAGTGTTTCAGCGCCTCGTTGAAACCAGATCGCTTCCGGTTTTGCCGGAACTCATTCCAACGCGGCACACCGGTGGTTGGCAACTCAGGTCGAACCGTTTCGCTTGACTCGAAAAACAGACTCTAGAACATTTTCATCTATGGGAACCCTCAGTTGCGCGGAGAGCACTTCGGAAAAGAACTCGTCTGAGCCGTTGGACCTAACAGGTACAATATGAGAGGTTCCACTTATTCGTCCGGATATTTGTCGGAGAGAGTATTCTTCGGTGAGACTTTTGAGATATATTTCAGCTGTGCATTTTGCCAAAGCCAACAGTTGAAATATTCATCCGAGTGTTATCTTTTTCTTGGTTCGATAGTTGAAGATTCCACTAACGCCGCATTCTTCTCGACTTTGTGGAGGCATTCGAACTGCCTACTTTTCCGCCGCCTAAATTTGACCTAGATTTAGGCCAAACTTTGATCTTGAGTTGAGAGAGAAAGATGGAGATTCACATTTGCTCATTACTCCAAGCGTCTGTCGGTATATCGGACTGTGCCGTCAGCCAGCCAGCCAAGCAACCCATCAGTCCTCAAACCAGCCGGACAAGCACTTTTGTTGTTGCGCTATCAATGATGATATGATATCATCGTGGGCTAAAAACGTTTAGATAAAAGGCAGTCGTATCTTTGTGCGCGTAGTTTGAGATGAGCAGTATCATTCAGCATCGTTGAATACCTCCATCGTGGTGCGATCATCATCATCATCATCGATTAGCGTTCATATTTTTGGAATTTTCCGATTGGGTCCGGACGATGACGTTGCCTTCTTTCTGCCTAAGCATCCTCGTGGCACTTTTCGGTGTTTGCTTCGAGTTTTGGCTCATTACCACAATCACGGATTCCGCCCGTAGTCTGCTTTGGCACCGCGAAGGATTTGAGGGAAGCAGATAAATTCTAGAACGGTCGATTGGATCGACGGAGTTGTAAAAGTGGAACGTTCATGAATCACTCGTTATCAGTAGACGACTTTGGAATCAGATGTGCTCTCGCTGCGCGAGTGAAATAGCGAGTCGGCGATTAGGCTGGACTTTGAGATATCGACATTGTTTCCCTCCGAAATTATTAATAGTTGATAGCTGCTAATCTGCTGTTCAACTTGACTCGGGACTTTCAGCGAGCGTATGAGGCACCACTCAAACGGCGTATCGTTCGCTCACAATCAGAGTCCAAAGATAGTTCACACTTGAGCCAGCGCCTGTGTGCCCACCGACAGTCGGCCAGCCAGCTAACAGCCCACTTTAGAGGAGCCGTGCTGCGGGCTCGCGATGCCTGTCCTGCGCACCAATCGGCTTGCTAAACCAAGTTCTCTATCAGATCCGCGACAATCTTCACCTGTAACTTGATAAAAATTATCATGAGCGATAGAATGATATCAGAAAACAAATATATCTCTCTTAAGAGATAGAGGGGAACAATGGTACTCTCGGATAACATATCCATATGCGCATCATGCGAAAACTATTTCTTCATATAACCAGATGTGAGGAAACATCAGTGGGACTGGGACATGAGCGGAAGTCCCCTCCTACGTGTTGCCTGTATGCACACGTGCGCAACCTTGAAGCACGATATCGTATAGTCGACACAATAATTCACCCAAATTGTTTTATGGCGTTTATGAGTCTAAAGGTGGTGAACTCATTCAGAGGAATGAACCCTGTTATCCTTGAAACCTTGCAAAATGTAAACCATAGGAAGAAGAAACTAAGACATTGACCTTTTTGCCTCGTTCTGAAACCTAGGGTCGACAACGGTTATGATCAGGGATGTGAATATTCTGCGGGACCTCAATATCGTCCCCGAGTCCCGTTTCATCATGGGATTAGGTGTAATAATGTCTAAATCGAGGATGATTCGTTTTCTTGTTGTTTCTCGATACTTGAGCTCATCGATTCTTCTTACAGCCTTCAAGTGCGGCAACTGTGGGATCTGCTTCAGCAGTCCCCGCAACCTCGCGGCCCATACTTTTTACTACTGCACACAGAGATCGGAGCAGACCTCCAAATCAAGCGGTGAGTGCTTCCCTCATCATCCTCTCCCTATTTTTCAAAGTCCTCCCTCGTTTTGTGCTGTTCTCCGGCTCAATTCACACCTAGGTGCTCGATCTGCGTTCTAAACGGTCGAGGACAGTGTCAAGATTTGACTTGGGTCTAGTTCGTAGAGCGTTCTTCCTGGATGCTTGCCAGCGCCGGAATCTGTCATAACTTTCAGCCGCTGTTAAGCAATCCAATCGCTATCTCTGACAGCAATTGAGTCGAGTCGAACATCGTTATTACGTTTGTCATTCCAAAGTTTTCCATACGATCATCCGATTCTCGCACTTGCTCGCTCGCCGCATGGAGACGAACTTCGAACCGAAGCCCGGATTACAATATGATACGATCTAACGTCATTCGTAGCCAGTCACAAACACGGGCTCGCGGAACAAAAGAACTTGTTTTTCTTGTTCGAGTCGCAGAGTCCGGATGAACGAAATATCCGGAGTGATACCGACAGGCCGTTGAATTTTTCGAATACATTATACGTAGTTTGGTCTTTGCTTGTGCGTGACGCCGGCGCCGCCGCAGAGCTCGAGACAACCTCAAGATTTCTCGACTCCTCACAGGTCGCGTCGCGTTCACTCGTCGTTTGATAAAAATCTTTGCGTCATCGGTTTGGCATCCGACTCAGTAACCGAGAGGCCAAGGATTTCGGTTCGGCGTCGCCTCTTTTCTGGCTCGTTCCGTATGAATCTTTGATTGCAGCCCTTGAAGCGGCCAAGTGACGAAAATCCCGTAATTTTATCGGAGCTCATTGCTCCAGCGCATGTCATTCTCAAAATGTGATTCGATAAGATAATAGAGACACGTCAGCGAAAAAACCCAGCCGGCAGACCAGTCATACAAGCGAGATGAAGCCTGAAGTGAAAATAGGAAGTTTCCTTCCCACATGATCTCACCTGAAAGAAAAGAATGGTTGTGGAAATTCAATTTACGGTGTATTTTCTCGTGATTCCAGAAGGTCGCAGGTCACCTACTCCTCCAACCGCTCAAAATAAAGCCGAAATGATCTTGTCGGAGGCTCCGATGAGCATCAAACGTTCGTTGAGTCCTTCGACGGAGGACGACGACCGGCCGCAATCGAAAAGCCCGAAATCTGATCGGGTTTTTCAGTGTCCGTACTGCACGTACACGACCGATCGTAAAGGCAGTCTCACGCGGCACCTTCGCGTGCACGTTGTCACTCCCGAAGACGTCGTACCGCTCGTGACGCCCGCGTCTGCCCGCTACTGTGCCAACTGCGATATCCAATTCACCTCCTTCAAAACGTACACGGTCCACAAACAGTTCTATTGCAATACTCGTTCCGTGCAAAAACCCGCGAGTACAGGAGCCGCGACCCCATCTCCTAGTGGAACTCCTAACAGCACTTCGAAAACTCCTGCTCCTCCTTCAGTCACTCCCCAGCAGTTGGCGAACCAGCCGTTATTTGCCGCTATTTCCACAAACCCGTTAGTCCTCGTGCCTTGTGCCTACGTTCCCGGCTCGGGTTTGGTTCCCATTCAAGCGGGCGCTACAGCTCCCGATGGTACGCCAATCACTACTGGCGCAATCCAGATTGCGGCTGGAGCAGGAATGAGCGGAGCTGTTTCTGTCGGCTCTCCGTCGCCTCGGCCGACGTCTGCGAGCCGAGACAAAGAGGAGAGCATCTTGCCTGACCGATCTACCCCGAAAGAGCCTGAGAACAGTTTGCCTCCGGAGAGGGAGCCGATGGAGCTCAAGAAGGAGATCGACTCGGCACCTCTGGACCTTTCGACAACTCCAAAGAAAGAAGTCCGGGATGGGAGCAGCGTAAGTAATTCGAACAACCATTCATGAAAAAAACTAAGATCTGAACTTCTCGATACTCGACGACTCGACACACTCGTTGATAGCTCTTCTGATTCCGTTCACAGACCCCAGGAAGCGTCTGCGATCTCTCTATGAGCACCCAAGACGTCGAAATGGCAACTGATCTCTCTCAAAGCGTCAACGGTCAAAAACAAGTGAGTGTCTGTCAAGATTTCCGACCGATTTGAAGGATTCCCATAATTCGAACCGAAGAATATCTCAAACCTACCTTCGATTTTCAGGGAACTTTCCGTTGCGACGAATGCAATATCATGTTCTTCAAGCTGGAGAACTTTGCTGCGCACAAGCGTCACTATTGCGCAGGGCGTCAGCGGAAGTTGAGCGTGTCGACAGACGTTCACGAGGAGGAATCGAAAAACGCTCTGTCCGTCATGAAGGATAGTTCGGCCACTTCAAACAATCGCTCTCCTTCGCCGCGATCGTCGTCCGAGCGGTTGACAACCACGCCGAAAAGCGAGTCTGAAAGGACTTCGACTCCGAGTGTGCAGTCCACTTCACCCGCAACGCAGCCGGTCATGGTAAGTTGGGCTTCCATCGAAATCTTGTCCTCGATCATGCCCTCGTGGTTTCCACCGTAATTCAAGAGATACACAAGTACCTACATTAACAGTTCGATCTCTTCTTGCAGCTTCCGTCGGTGGGTTCGCAACCCGTGTTCCAGTTCTACTGCATCGCGTGCGGGATAAAGTTCACGTCTCTGAACAACCTCCAAGCTCACCAGACGTACTATTGTCCCAAACGCGAAGTACTGCAAGGTACGGTTCGGGTGGGAGTGGTGTCCCGTCCCGTCATGGAGATGCAGTGTCCGAAGTGTCGCATTACCTATCCCAACGAAGATCAGCTGAAAGCTCACGCATGCTGCGCACGGAAATGCCCCTACTGCGACGTTTACTGTTCGTCGCACTCCGCCGCCCAGCGTCATCTGGCTACCCATGCGGGAATCAAAGCGTTCAAATGTACCCTTTGCGGATACAAAGGGCACACCCTGCGAGGTATGAGGACGCACGTTCGTATCCACGTCGAGAAGGGCGCACTCATCCAGGAGGAAAACTTCATCGTGTGCGTCGGCGAAAACGGCGAACCGATACCGCCGCCTCCGTCCGGTGCCAATATCATGCATTTCTTAGCCGCCAAAAGTCCGTCGTTGGATTCATCAGCGATCGACAGGAGCTCCGAGCAGGCGTCCAGAGAAGACTCACTCGAACAGCGATTGTTGAGCGCAACATCCGCCGGGGTTTGTCTGTCGCAGGGCGCTCTGGCACTCTGTCAGGACGTCGTCAAGACAAGTAACAGTAGTCCGTCGGCATCTTCGGCGAGTGACATCCCTCCTCCAGAACGAGAGCGACTCAGTCCCTCGATGAGCACCAGCAAGGGTTCCCCTGTGTCGTCGGCGGCAGCAGCGGCCGCTGCCGATCCTGCCGGTAGCAATCCGGAGTCGCCGGCCAAGCCTGAAATGCACCACTGGTGCAACTTCTGTGGCTATTCGTCGAGCTACAAGGGTAATGTGGTTCGCCATATCAAACTCATTCATCGGGATGTTTTAGCCGGAGGACTGACGGGGCTTGGCCAGCAGCCGATCCCAGCGCAGGCTCAGGCACAGGCAGCGATCGCAGCTGCTGCAGCAGCAGCTGCTCAGTTCTCCGTGATGAACGACTTGCTGAACCGAAACAACAACGAGCTCATCAAGAGGATTCGAGGAGACGTCGACGAGGAGCGTGGGGTGAATTCTACTGCGAACGCCGGGAGTCCTTCTGACGCCAGCAGCGAGCTCGGAACCGCTCAAGAAATCAAGTCATCCCGAGCTGACGGCGAGAAAAGTCCGGGTGAACCCAATCCTAAGCATTGTTCCGCTTGCGGCATCTCGTTCACCTACAAGTCATCCTATGTTGCTCATAAACAGTTCTATTGCAAGGCCGCGTCGAGTCGACAAGAAGCAAACGCAAGCGAACCCGTGAGAGCCGAGACGCCCGTCAGTCAAGGAACTCCTTGCCAAACAGCTTCCGTTTAGGCTGAGGGTTCCGAACGCTATCGGCTGATGTTTCTCCTGTAAAAAGAAAAATGGTCAGAAAAGAAAACTAGCGTTCGTCGAGAAGTTCGATTCGCGATCTGCGAAAACGATTGAGATCACTTCACGTTTATTATGTACATAGCAGCGGCGCCGGCTCCGCGAAAGGGAAGGCGCAACCCTCATCTTATCAAACCTCGTGAAGGGAGGGAATAGTTCTCACGCGTTAGATCGACTAACACATCTAGAGTAATCAATGTGGGCAAGAATGCAAGAGTAACTGCTCAGTTCCGAAACAGTCACACATCAGAATGGAGTAGCAGAACATAGTGATAAAGATCCTGACACGGAATCGTCCCCGACTAGATCCCAGAGTGATAGGATATCCCCCCCCCTTTGGACCCGAAGCCGGTGATTATCTTCTTGCTTTTGAATTCGATTCAGAGAAAGAGAAAGGAAGCGAGGAGGATGCGCTGCAGGATTTTTGAACGCGGGTCGAGTGCAATGATAGAGCTCGTTGGGATTTCGTTTTCTTCTTTTGCTGGCGCAGAGGAGATACAGCGGCATCTGACGAGCAGCAAGTGCAAATGAAACTGCAATCGATGAGGAACCGGGCTTCGTTTCGAAAATTGATTCGCTGGTTGAGTTCGACAGATTGCTCGATGACTTCCATTAGAACCAACAGCAGCGAGGAATTATTTCTTAGCACGCACATTTTCACGCAACCAGACGCTCCACGAGCTGTTATGGTGAACATCGATGCGGTGAAGCTGGATCAAGGCTCAAACGGTATTTGGGATGGAGTCGGATCCGATCGACATCTTCCCTTTTGATAGCGACATGCAGAGGCTTCGATTCGGTTTGACTTCAAAATTTCAGAATCCTATCTTTTCTGCAGGCTCGACGTGAGCCGGTGAATTCCGAGAAATATCTAAATTGAGATTCAGGGCATCATCGTGTAGTCTGAGCCTCACGTGTTTCCCACTTTTCCCGATATGATTTTCCTCGACACCTCGAATACCCATATTCTAGCGACATCACCTTCCCATGAGCAAGTGAGGGGAATTCGATTCTTTGATTATTCTTTCTTTTTTTCCAATCTCAAGTCGTCTCCAATCTCAAGTCAAGAGCTCCGGGGTGGTTAGAACTTGCATTGAGCAGGTCTTCCGGAGATGCCCTTGCGAGGTTCGGGCTTTTGGGCGATTCGTTCTCTCATCATTCCCAATTTCACGAACGTTCACCATTGAAATTGACCGCCTATGATTATCAGTCAACTGAGTACGTGTTTCCGCTCTGCAATGCTGTCATCTCATCACAACCAAACCAAACTTTCCCTAGTCGATGCCAATATTGAAGTAGAAATAGAATGACACGGAAAAGGTCTCACAAGTATAGAGTCCTTCGCGGAAAATAACTATAGAGATAAGGAGTATTATTATTACTATTATCATAACAATGTCACGGAAATCGATGACTGCGGTAATAATGTCGATACCGAAATCCTGATTCATGATGACGAAACGAATTGCTCCGAGTGCAAACCAATAATAAAGTTCGACATCATCATTATCACCCTTCATCACTGTGTTCTTCGTCTTATGAGTAGAGTGCGAATGTTGATGCACTAAAAAATTCCGAATTATGCATGCAAATATGCTCTAAAAATCAGGGAAATATGCATCATTATGCTGAAAATATGCGTCAAAAATTCACTGAGAAATCGAGTTGTGGAGGATATGCATCCAGGGAATGTATGAAAAAGATAAATGAGGGTTTTCCGGTTTCAGAGCTTAGTTTTTTTTTTTTATTTGGGGGTTTCGCCTCCCTGGAGAGGCGTCCAGCTTTTTCAGGGGAGACGCTGTCTCTCTATTGGGTCCATTGAACTCCATGGCAGAGGATTTACGGGAAGGACATCGAATCCCGCCGGATTTCGTGGTAGGAGAAAACAGGGGAGCGCGAGTCGGAAAAGGTTCGGAAACACCGTCGTAGAGTGTGTACGCACGTTTTCCGGAAACTCGTCAGCCACCCTATGCATTCGATGGGTACATGAGTTCGCTCTGTCCGGAATATTTCCAGAGGATTACGCCCAGCGCAGCAGAATCGCCTTTGTACCCATTGTGGAACAGACTGAACTATACAGTACTTGCTTGTTCATTGGCTCCGCGAACTTCGAAGATCAACCTGGCTGTTTGCATGATGCAGCTGACAAGTTGCTCTGGAGATTCGGCCGGAAAAATGTTGTAACTTCCGCGAGAGAATAACTGCTTCTCGGCAATCGTCTAAGCTTCAGCAACAGAAATTCGACCTATTTATGCGAAATTATGCTCCAACGACCGAAATATGCGTTTGAGGCCGAGATCGCCCAAAATATGCATTTTTATGCAAAATATGCATTTTGCATGAAAATTCGCACTCTACTTATGAGCAACATCTTTGTTAGCTTATGTCGTGGTGTATTATGAATAGAGCTTGGAAGTTTGAGCTCTCAGATTCGGGCATTTCAGGCGCCGGCATTCCAGGCATTTTAAGCGAAGTCCTAAGGAACCTGGGTATCTGATTTGAAACATTTTCGACGAAAAGGCATTTAAGGCGGAATCTAGGCTCTCTAGGCGATTCAGACATTGCACCGAAACTTCAAAGCTCTAATTATCAGCGCCTCTCTGCGAGCCGCGACTGAAGGAGCTACTGTACATTCACGTCATCGCTTACACCGGGGGTTCTCAAACATTTTTGGTGGCAGCCCTCGGCATTGACGGTCTTCCGACATAGCATCTCACAATCAGACAACAACTAGAGTCTGATTGTTGAATGCTAAGAGGATGTTTTTGAAAGCTTTGATAAGAAATCCACCGACTCCGAAAAGTATGGTCAGATGGACTCTGAAATCACCTCCACGTGCGATCCCTTAGCGCGTCTCCCCGGGTTTATCCAAGAGCTTCGTCCATGCCTTTAAAGCCCATCTCGCGGCATCCACGGTGCCGCGGCACCCGCCGGCACCTGATGACTTGCGCGAAAACGGGAGATGAATGAAGTTTACTCGGAGAAAAGTTCCAAGCATTAGAAATATAGGACAACGTACATTCGATAAGCCTTCTACGTCTTAAAAGAGGTAAATGGAAATTAATTATGACCAAGTCAGACAGCGGCAACGGAAGGAGAAAAAGGCGGCCAAGTTGATTGGATGAATTGAGTCTTGTTCGCGTCTCGAATATGCGATCTAGGAGGGACAGGGAGTCCAGGGTTCATGGAAGAGGCTGGAAGACGAAGTTTGGTGGAAAAAAATTGTTTCAGCTGCTGCCCAATCGCTTCGGCATCCTGGTCTACCCTCTCATCACCAGATTCGTAGAGAATCACATTGCACATTCAGTAATTGACTCTAAACTTTCCACTCTGCAAGGCAACAAATGTCAAAACCTCGCGCGCAAGGTGTAGAACTTCGGCCTCGGAAAGGCGCTCGAATGATCACCTGCGCACCAGCGCATAAGGTACACGGGACCAGAACGTGAGCCAAGGACCCTAGCCGCGGCGCCGAGAACTTGCCCGTCCCATCCAGTACGTAAACTACGAGACAGTATTGTAGTCCGTAAAGTCGGGACAGTACATGTCTGCCCTCTCCGGGTGGACGGGGTGGACACCAGACATTGGAAACGGCCACCCGGCCCGGAGGTGATCTTTATCTCGGACGAAGAAGACGCCATCCCGAATTTGATAGAGACCCCGACAAACGGCACTCGGCCAAGGTACACAGATAAAAGCCCAATCGTAATCCCGGACAGCGAAGGAGAGGCATACGTGACTCCCGACTCTACCACTGTGATCCATGATTCTAGCACAAGAAACCCATGAAAGGCCATTCCTCGTCAAAAACAACAGTTGGACACTCAATCAAATAGGAGTACCAGATCGCTTCGGGTCTGGATAATTCACGGAATTAGACTTCAATAAGATCAAAGGGAAAAAGCTGCTACTCCTCTCATGCCAGAAAGAGAATCGTTGTGCATAGGCTTTCGGTCCGAAGAGCTGATTTCCCAATTTTGAGGTAGGAGTTTCTTCCAGGGATCGATTTCAGCGAATTTGCGAGATTTTAGATGATGCGGATATGACGTAGGGCATGTGACCGGTTCCAGGATTCGCCCTCACTGCTGTTTCGACGGGGTCGCGCGATGACGATAGCGATTTCAGAATTTCTTCGGGCAGAATTGGAAGCTTGGCTTACACTGAACACCAGAATTCGACGAGTTCAGTTTGACTCAAAGTGCTCCTCAGAGGGGGAACGTGGAGATTTCACATGTGATCGTTAAAATCGATGGTTAGAACAGTAAATCCACGCATTGATTCTCACTAGGTTTTGAAAAACCAGCTCTGAGGTTCTGTCCCGGCGATCATAGATACTTTTCGGTGTCACAGCGCGAAAATTCGAGAGTAATCGCATTTATGAGATTTCACGAAGCTAACTTCTTCGGTCGAGAAAAATGCGAAGTTTTCGCGTATAAAGCTTCACCACTACGTTTATTATGAATTTCGACTCACCACGAGATAAGATGCACCCTCAAGTTTGATTTCTCCTCTATTTATTTCGAAAGCTCTCATTCAATACAGAATCATTAGGAAACACAGAAAGCGCCTCTCCTAGGCAGACATCCACCTCCGTTTGGGTAACCGTGGCCACGGCAGCAATTTCGGATGTCTTCTGGCGATCGGCAGCTTCCATTGCAGGCGGGGACGTCAGCAGACTCAGTTCCCTGTGAGCAGAGGGCAGCGATCACCATGAAAATTATGAGCGCGTAGTAGATGAATCTGACCATGGTGAGCGATGAGGGAGGTTCAATGAGCCTGGAAGTGACGGGGTCCTCTTGAAGTTGTGGCGGGAGATGCTGCGTGAAACAGAGAATCGCCACGAACAGGACAGCGAATAGCACAGACACTCACAAACTGGACTTTCAGTAAGACGCGTACGAGTAGTGGGTGAACAGTAAAGTTTATTGAAGAGAGTACGGCTTATAAAGGAGCTCTTTGAGAAAGGGATACAGCATATCTAGCTTCTACCTCGAGCAACTCTATGATGAGCTTGTGTGGTTACAGTAGACCCCTTGTGGGTCTTCCATGAATCTTTGTAATTAATGAGAACGGAGTTCCTCATGAAGATACCATTTGAGGTTCCTCACGGTGATGGTTTCACTTGGGTAGGATTCCTGGTTTTGTACCGACTCCAACTTTCAACGATCTGTTCGACTGCCAGAAATCTCTACGATTTTCTGCGTCTCAACAAACAGTGCAGACTGTGTGTATTCTAAGAACTCTGTGGGCTTTCAAAGGAGAAAACAAGAAGTGCCAGAGAGAGAAACTTGTCTCCGACTTTGGAACTCCTCTGACGAAACGATCAAGTGGACATCACGATGGAACGCAGAAACGCCAGGGAGCAAATCCGGCTCCAATGAAGTCACATGACCTCATATGACGTGTACGTGTAGTTGCCAACATATTCTCCTTCAGCTGCCTCGTTGGCAAGGCTATAAAATTCGAGTTTTTTTCGACGCTCAACATCCGAGGCGGCTACTGGCATTTCCAAATGGCAGATTAAGATCGCCACAAGACGGCATTCGTTATCATGGATAAACAGTACGTGTGCAACGCGATGCCGATGGGTCTGAGGAATCCGCCGAAAACGTTCGCCAGGGGACTCCAGCTCTCCACTGACAAGTTGAAGGAATCCCTGAAGCAGAGGAAACTGCAAAACGTTCGCCGAAGACGGGTGGAAGCTGAATAAGGATAAGTGCCAGTGGCTAGTGGACGAGGTGGAGATCCTTGGGCACACGGTGGCCAAGAACTCGGTGAAGCCGCGGAAGTGTTATGAAGAGGACCTTTTGGGACCTCATGGCCTCTTGGGAGGTTCCAGGCGATCAAAAAGAACTTCGAACGCTACTCGGGTTCGCCAGATTCCACTCGCGCATGATCCCCAAGTACAGCGAACTGGCAGCTCCCTTGACTCGATTGGTGGGCGACGTGCCGTTTGAGTGGACCTCCAAGGAGAAAGTAGCGTTTGAGCAACTCAAGGTGCTCTTGTCAAGTGAGCCCGTCATCCGACCTTTCGACATGAAGTTGCCGATCGTGTTGACAACCGACGCGTCCGGCAGTGGCTGGGGTGCTGTTTTGGAGCAGGAGGGTCAGCCCATGGAATACTGTTCCGGTCGTTGGAATCCCACGAAAGAAAAGTTGAGCACGACTCGGAAAGAATTCAAGACCTTCGTAAACGCCATTCAGAAATGGAAGTATTACCCCGTGGGCACGGAATTCACCATCATCACCGACCATCAGGCCATCGCTAGCGGTTTCCGGCTGGATTGGGACGACCCGGTACTCTATCGCTAGGCTCGCAAGCTGGACGGCTACAGCATGACTATCAAGCATCGACCGGGAACAAGCATTGCCCATGCAGATGCACTCAGTCGTGAGCCGTGTGTACCCCATCGACGGATAAGCCGAATTGATACGTGGGTCGACGAGTGTCGTCAGGATGAATCGCTGAACTATTTGCGAACGCTCCTCGCCGGAGAGGACGCACCGCCACCTCGCAGCATGCCAGGAAATGAGCATCTTTTCTGGAAGAACGAGCACGCAAGGAACTCTCTCGAGCTGAGCAAGGAAAACGTTCTCTACAAGGGTCTGGAGATTGTTCCGCGAAGCATGCGCGAGAAAGTTTTCAAGGCGGCCCACAGTCATCCGATGACCGGACACATGGGAAGTAAGCGAACTTACCGAAGGATCCGCGACTACTACTTCTGGTTTCACATGGGAGAAGACATCAAACGTTGGAAGAAGATGTGCCCGACCTGCGCGAAAAATTACATCAAGAGACAAGACCATGGGGAGCCGAGACGTTCGATGGCCGTCGAGAACGTGCCGTTGTGTCAATGGTCCATGGACTTTCTGGCGCCGCTCCCGCAGACACAGAGGAGACATCGTTACATCCTGGTTCTCTCGGACCAAGTGGAAAGAACTTTATCCGACGGTGTCACAAACCGCTAGTGAAGCGGTAGAAGCTCTCATGGAACTGGTTCTCCGATATTCAGTCCCGAGTTGCCTCCTGAGTGATCAGGGCACGAATTTCTTTGCGGAACTCACTCCGCCGAATATCCGATCGTTGCGAACGAGTCCATATCATCCTCAGACGAACGAGTCGTCTGCTAGCGAGACGAAACAGGTGGGTTTTTTTCCGACTGTGAAAAGAAGTGGGCGAAGGCGAAGAAAAAAACTTTGATGAGTGACGGTGATAGACAATCTAGGTGCCAGCGAAAGGAACCGTGCGGGCCTAGGACAACATCGTCGGTGAATAGAGCACGTATAGGGTACATGAATGAGCGAGCTAAGCCTAAAAGGGTTAGGGCCCGGTTCACCGAATTTTTTTGACCGAATGCGTTTCACCGAAGCTGTTTGCCCGAATCCGTTTGACCGAATCCGTTTGACCGACGCTGTTTGGCCGAATCCGTTTGACCGAATAAACTTCTCTCCTATGCTAAGCTTCTATGATCCTTTCTGATTAACGAATCGGATGAAATGCGGGTGAAAATTTCAGAAATTCGGTAGAAAGAATGCAACGTCCTCTACATTACATAAGCTGTAATAATACGTCGAGTCGTAGTCAAAAACATCAGTTTATGAGCCTCCTGCGACGAAAAAGCTCACGGAGAGCCTGAAATTAAATATGACGGGTGCAGGAAGGCTCACGCTAATCTTTTCGAGTTCATCAAACATCTTCAGAAGGAGCAGGAGATAATGAAATACGATATGTCGCAGCTACGAATCGGAAAGCCTTCGCCTCGCCCCCGGCCGAAAGACGAGGACGTTAACAAGAGCCTCAAACAGTTCGTAGAGGAACTGGATACTCACGAAATAAGTTTGAGACAGTACGTTCGCAATGTTGCTTTTGTCAAGCAGCTCGTCGACCGCCAGAGAAATTCGTGAATTTTTCTAGAGAGTATATCCAGTGTATCGGCAGCTCGCCGTCTTCGATATGACCCGAGCGCAAGCGATATCTCGCTTCGTACCTTTAATATAAGTTCCCAAGATTGCAACATATATGACCCGATTACGCTCGTGACTCAGATAAAACAATAATACGACAATCTGGCATTGTGATATGGAAAGATAAATATGTATATAAATCTGGTGGCAATCGTCATGCCAAATAAAGTTTCAACCAGGTGTCGACTCGCAACCTCTTCATTAGATGGATCTCCCGCTATGCATATTTCATTCGATTCTTTACAGAGTTGGAATCAGGGAGGAGCGTAGAAGCCTTGCATCGGAGAGAAGTTTATTCGGTGAAACGGATTCGGCCAAACAGCGTCGGTTAAACGGATTCGGTCAAACGGATTCGGGCAAACAGCTTCGGTGAAACGCATTCGGTCAAAAAAATTCGGTGAACCGGGCTGTCACCCCTAAAAGTGCGCGTGTGTGGCCGAGCGGAAGAATCGAAACCACAATGAATCAGGAAGAAAAGAAGACCCCGGCCGGAGTCAACACCTTCCTGTCCGCCTATAGTAGGTGCAAAGGACCATTTACACACCAGATGGCACAGGAAGTTAGAAGAGCATGCTGCATGGTATTGGCAATGAACAACATCAACAGACGGCTCGCGGAGGAAAACGACCGGCTTCGGTCAGAGAATACCGAGTTGAAACTCAAGATGATGTCGCTAGGGCCGGAGTGTGTAGATATGAGCGACGATGAACTACTCCTCGACCCGAAACCAGCAAATACCCAAACCGGGCCAGAATCGGGGTGAACAGCTCATACCGGGACGGCGCGGCGCCAACCCGAACAGCTGACACAACAGCAGTCGCGGTGGGAGAAGAGCTCGCCTATTGATATGTTCCCCGGTTATAGAACACTGGCAGCGCTGGAGAACCCCAAAGCCGGAGACCACTTGATGTGTGTTTTCGGCGGACCAGCGAGCACGACCTGAAGGGAGTTCAGGGGTAAGAGCACACAAGAAATGTGCGTAGAAATCAGCAAGATAGTGGCGAGGGAGGGAAAAGCCCAATTCCACGTTATGTGTGTATCAGGAATACTCGACATGGGAACGGCCAAAGAGAATCGACAGCTTCTCGCGGTACATAGGCAGATAATCGAACCGCTGGTACATCTGAAGACCAGAATGGGGTAAATTCAAACCCTGTCCTGGACGACAATGATCCAAGACTACGAGTGCGATTGCTTGTGCAGAAGACCAGGTAAAGACAAAACCGAGCTTTGCAGTCTGAGCACAAAAGGCGTGAAGGTCCTGGAGGATCGAATCGCCCATCATCTGAAGACAGTCACTGGCCTCTCCGCAGACGAGTTAGAGCTGAGGAGAGTGACAAGAGTGAAAGCTCATGAGACAAGAAGAAAGACCTGCTGCGCAAATATGGGACACACGCCTACACCCAGACATCCTAGGCTATGTTCCGATACATTGCCGACGAGATGCAACCGGTGAGCATACTCGTAAATAGAAACGAGGGCTTCCCGGTTGAGGATAGGCAGAGATTCGACCAACCTGGCCCGTCCAGGAGAGGGGAATCCAGAGAACGGGGAAGGAGGACGAACAGACCCTACTACCCGGAGAGAAGAAGACAGTCCCAATCCCGGTCCCGATCGAGAGCTCACCGAAGAATCACCGAGTACTCGGAGTAATCTACGGGATGTTGGTTTCCGCTCCCAAATGCGCTATCCCAAACTATGGTTCCACCGATGCCAACTATTCTATTGATGGACAAACCATACCTGCTTAAAGAACTGTTCGGGACCTAGGCATCGAGATGTCCTCCGATCTCGACTTCACCGATAATGTCGTCTCTACTGCTGCATCTGCGCGTAGGATCATTAATACGTTGTTCAGATGCTTCCTTATACGAAAACCGGATGTTTATGTACGACTCTACAGGTCCATCATTATCCATCGATTGATCTGCTGTGCACCAGTTTGGCGTCAGTTCCTTCGCAAACATTACATACTTCAAACGCCGACTTGCGATCAGATGCGACGGGACTCGGGATTTGTCGCACATTCCGGATCTCTTTTCGCTGTTAGATGATTGTGATATTGATAGCTTGAATGGCATTGTACAACTCGGCCTTTTAAATCACTACCTCCATGTTCGCCCTTCCCATTTGAGGAAGAAATTCTCCATTAGAACAAACTTACGACCGTCAACCGATCGCATTGCAAATATCTTCTCGTGTAGACTTGCCCGTAGGCTGAGGGATGAAGGTATCCCCCGTACCCTACTCGGATGCAAACTCTTTATGCAAATAAAGTGATTGATTGATTGATTGATTGATTGATTGATTGATTGATTGATTGATTGATTGATTGATTGATTGATTGATTGATTGGAATTTACAGAACGCCACAACCTACTAATCCTCAATGCCAGTGTGAAGGAAGACGCACGAGGAAAGACGCAACTATAGATTACCTCCTATGTAATGACGAGGTCATGAAGACCTTCCAGAACATGGTTTTAGATGAGGAGAGAGATATGACACAAATGAGTGATCAAAACCTAATCATCATGACTTGCCAGGTTACGATAAGGAAACCTAAGACAAGCAGACCGAAGATATGCATCACCGATAACAAGGCTGCCGTCGATAATGCTATTAAAATTATCAGGCGGCAGGAGAGAGCAGTCGGCAGAGAAGACTAGAACCCTCTATGGCCGAGGCACTCAGGGTGGGTGTTCAGGCAGCAACCAGGGAAATTAAGCTCAATAAGGAAACGATGTTTAAATCGTTAGCCGCCAGGGAAGCCTTTGCCGCCAAAAAAAAGGCGAGCAAAGAGCTGAGAGAGGCAAGGAAGGGTTGGAATCGAGACGAAATAGCTCAGAAAGCCACCATATTCCATGTCAGGCAAAAACAGCTGGACGAGGCACTCAACGCAGAGGAGCAGAAGCGCTATGATGACATGGATTTAAAGATACTCAGTGGACCGACAAGCGCGCGGAAAATGAGATTCTGGAATCATGTCTCTGTTCACGACCGGAAGCCGTCGATGCCAGAATGGGTGAAAGACCGCTAAGGCAGGGAAATACCGGAGGACAACATACGATGACACCTGACAGAGGTCGGCCATGAGGTTCTGATGGCAGCGGCAACAGACCTGGAAAGGACTCCACCGATATACGGTGGCTGCTCAGGAATAGTCACTACCGATACCGAAGTGGGACAAATCCTAACTCAAATGTCCAGCGGAACCGCAACAGGAGAAGACCAAATCCCGGCCGCGGTGCTGAAAGAGTTAAACAGGGAAAACGCCATCGCGAATTTGATAGAGATCCTGCAAATGGCACTCGGCCAAGGTACACAGATAGAAGCCCAATCGTAATCGTGGACAGCGAAGGAGAGGCATACGTGACTCCCGACTCTACCACTGTGATCCATGATTCTAGAACAAGAAACCAATGAAAGGCCATTACTAGTCAAAAACAACAGTTGGACACTCAATCAAATAGGAGTACCAGATCGCTTCGGGTCTGGATAATTCACGGAAAAATTAGACTTTAATAAGATAAAAGGGTGCCGCCAGCCCGGCTACGGACATCGTATGCCAAAAGGAGATTCATTCTGCATTGGCTTTCGGTCCGAAGAGCTGATTCCCCATTCTTGAGGTAGGTGTATTTTTCCAGGGATCGATATCAGAGAATTTGCGAGATTGTAGATGATGCGCATATGACGTAGGGCACATGACCGGTTACGGGATTCGTCTTCACTGCTGTTTCGACGGGGTCGTGCGATGACGACAACGATTTCAGAATTTCTTCGGGCAGAATTGGAAGCTTGGCTTACACTGAACACCAGAATTCGACGAGTTCAGTTTGACTCAAAGTGCTCCCTAGTGAGGGAACTTGAAGATTCCACTTGTGATCGTGAAGATCGATTGTCAGAACAGTAGCTCCGCTCATTGATTCTCACTAGGTTGTGGAAAACCAGCTCTGAGATCCTGTCCCGGCGATCATAGATTGCATCATTGCTAAGGTTGTAGAGATCCTAGAATCTCTCCGGCCTCCCCAGTTTGGGATCTACTGCATCATAAGATGCCATATGGGGTATTTCAGACTGTGCGAGAGATGTCGCACGAGTGATGCACAGTTTTGCCTTCGGAAACTCACAGCTGATGATCCCCATGTCGCTAAATGTATTGGTTTCGCAAGTTGACGCGTTAATATATCTAATATAAATACTAAGGTTTTTTATTACCTATTTGAATATTTCTTATATGTATATTTTTTATATTTTGTTTATATTTTGCAAGTTCCACAAGGAGATTGGGTAGGGGAGACCGGGGCCAGATGGCACCAAAATCACCTTTGCTGTCATAACTCGGCTATTAATAATTGTAGAATCGAATTCTTCCTTTGAATTGACTCGGCTGGGTCTCCTCTTCAAATCTACAGAAAAACGAAATTCACCCCTTGGCGTGGCAAGGCGCTGCGTTTGGAGCGACCTGATTAAGCGGTGCCAACGTGCCCCGTTGTGGGGGCATGTTGGTACCATGCCTGAGGTATGTTGGCACTATAGCTAAAATCAGCTTTGACTGGAATGAATTCAGATGAGGTCAAGAGAATTACTTTCGAGGCACGAAAACGCAAAATCTTGGAGAAAACCGGCAATTGAATCGCATGAGACCTAACAGGACACACTCGTGGAGTCAACGGCGATATGAAAATTGCCACCCAACTTTTCTAGCTCCCAAAGTAAGCGTTTGCCGGGCGCAGTGCCATTGTTCCCCTGGTGCCAACGTGCCGCGGTCTTCCCTACACGGGGTACATAGAGTATCACGCAGCCAAAGGGAGATCGCCGATTTCATACTTTTCGGTGGTTCAACGCGAAAATTCGAGAGCAATCGAATTTATATTTCTAACCAAGAAATCCGTCCTCTAAACGGGAAGTCCGAGATTTCACGAAGCTAACTTCTTCGGTCGAGAAAAATGCGAACCTTTTGCGGATAAAGCTTCACCACTACTTTTATTATGAATTTCGACTCACCACGAGATAAGATACACCCTCAAGTTTGATTTCTCCTCTATTTATTTCGAAAGCTCTCATTCAATACAGAATCATTAGGAAACACAGAAAGCGCCTCTCCCAGGCAGACATCCACCTCCGTTCGGGTAACCGCGGCCACGGCAGCAATTTCGGATGTCTTGTGGCGATCGGCAGCTTCCGTTGCAAGTTCAAGTTCAAGTTCAAAGTCTCTTTATTGCACTCAATAAAGGGGGTGGGATTAGTTAAACAAAGACTAGTGGGGAGATCTTTCCCGAGGACGCGCAGTGTGCCAGTCTCCACGTGAAGGAGTTCTTGATGGCTTCGGTGCGGGCAACCGTCGGAGGACGAACAGTAACCAAGCTTCGGAGATTGTTCTTCTTAACAATGAAGACATCATTGAGGAGTCCAGCGCGCTTGAGCGCGAAAACCGCAGCCAAATCACTCTTGTCAAACAATGAGGGAAGGTCAGGGATAACAACAGAGTCTCTATGAACATCACATCTTCTGCATAGCCGGCGGATGAAATATGACTGAACATTACAGATGGCGGAAATATGTTTTGCAAGGTGCGGTCGCCAAACCGCGACACAGTACAGAATCTTAGGAATAACAATAGCCGTATATAGGCGGATGTAGGGCACAGAGTCTCTTGTGGCGAGACATCGAAAAATAGTATTGACAATGACAATCGCAGACGAGGCGGTTCGGGAAACATGTGTAGAAAAATCGAGATTGGCTGACATATGTACACCAAGGTCCCGGGTAACGTCAACGCAGGGAACCTCAGATGCTCCAATGAAGTACTTGAGCTCATCATAGCCTCTCTTGAGAACAACACACTTGGAAGAGGAGAGAGACATTCCGTTGCGCTCACACCATCGTGTCACACCCGAGATAGCATCCTGGAGTGTGTTTTGGTCGGTGGCAGAGTCAATCGGGGAGTATGTCTTGACATCATCGGCATATTGAAGACATTTAACACCATCAGGTATATACATTTGGAGGTCAAGAACAAAAATCGCAAAGAGGATGGCGGATATACAACCTCCCTGAGGTACACCCGAAGCTACCGGAGTTTCGGGGCTGAAAGACTCATCAACTCGGACTCTAAAGGATCGTCCAGAGAGAAAATTTCGTATCCATCGGCGGGTTTTAACATGAACGCCAATAACCTCGAGTTTTTCAAGGAGAAGGTTATGATCGATACGATCAAACGCTGCTTTTTGATCATAGTATATACAATGAAACGGTCTTGCATCATTGAGATAACGAGACCAATCATGTGTTTGCAGTAAAAGTTGGGTAAGAGTAGATCGATTGGGAATAAATCCATGCTGCCCAGGATCAAAGAGCGAGTTGGTTGATAAATGATTGACAAGTTGTTTAGCCAGAAACTTCTCAAACAGGAGAGAAAGAATGGAACATTGAGATACTGGTCTGTAATTGCCAGGATCAGAACGTTTACCCTTTTTGTGAACAGGGGTTACGACGCTTCGCTTAAACATGAGAGGAACCTCACCAGTAGCATAGGATTCATCGAAAATCTTGGTAACAGGTTCACAAAGAAAGAGAGCAAATTCCTTATAGAAGATAGGCGGGATGAGATCAGGCGTGATGCTACATTTTGGTTTGAGGGTAGACATGTATGAGTATACAATGGATTCAGGGAAACAGAGCGGTACGTCAGGATTAATCACGTCCGCGGAAAGAGCGGTCGCTGGAAGAGATAAGTTGGCGTCGTTGAAAACAGACGCAAAGTGTGAAGCAAAACAAGATGCCTTTTCAGAACTATCAGAGACCTTAACATCGGCCAAGCTGAGAGTAGGAATTGAGTTGTATGATTTGATCCGACGATTGGCGTAGCGGAATAGAGATTTGGCATCAGAGAAATTGATGTTCGCTTCCGTGATAGATCGAAGACGCAGGGCAGCTCTGAGCAGCGCCTTATCCGGAGTGCATCCATCGGCAGCGAGACGAGACGTTTTGGCGGATATTCTTCGCAGGCTGTTGGCGATGGCTGACCGCTTGGGACGGGAGTCAATGCGCGGAACAAACCTGCAGATGAGTGATCTGCATAGGTCAGCAAACTTTTCATACTTTGCAAGCGGGAACGTCAGCAGACTCAGTTCCCTGTGAGCAGAGGGCAGCGATCACCATGAAAATAATGAGCGCGTAGTAGATGAATCTGACCATGGTGAGCGATGAGGGGGTTCAATGAGCCTGGAAGTGACGGGGTCCTCTTGAAGTTGTGGCGGGAGATGCTGCGTGAAACAGAGAATCGCCACGAACAGGACAGCAAACAGTGCAGACTGTATGTATTCCAAGAACTCCGTTGGCTTTTAAAGGGAAAACAAGAAGCGTCAGAGAGAGAAACTTGTCTCCGAAAGCGCACCGCGACTGTGGAACTCCTCTGACGAAACGATCAAGTGGATATCACGATGGAACGCAGAAACGCCAGGGAGCAAGTCCGGCTCCAATGAAGTCACATGACCTCATATGACGTGTACGTGTAGTTGCCAACATATTCTCCTTCAGCTGGATATCGAGTGGAAGCATCCCTGAACGAGTTCTCTTTCAAGCATGCGTTCCATCGCTATCTCGTTATTTATCAGTGGGATGATGAACTTTTGGCACTGCACTCAAAATTGAACGCGTGCCAGTTTCCCAGTTCCCGAATCTCCAAACATCCTGATGTGTGACTCCCATATTTGTAGCTGTTCATGTCAACGGATTCACTACATATATCTTTGCTATGACCCCAGCCGGGGAGTATGAATCTTGAAATAAAAAGCCCTCCACAGCAACGAGCGTCCTTCTCAATCTAGTATCTGTATCTCCAGTAGAAGCTCGGGCTTCTACAATTCCAAATTCATCCAATCATCCATCAGACTTAAGATATTTCGCTCGGAGGGAGGTTTAGAGATCTTCCCAACTCATTGACACGAACCTCTGAGCTATCCCACATTAAGAGCTCAGGTATCCCATATTAGGATACCTTTTTGTTTTGGGGGATTCTCCGATCCAATCACGATCAGTGGTTTTTCTCGGAGGATAGAAGGGGTTTAGGGAAGCTGATTTCACTCTTTTGTAGCCCGATAGACAGGTAGTTCGAGACATCACGCCAAGTTCCAGATATCGTACTCCGTTCGTCCACAGCATCGATCTCGAAAAAAGTATCCCATATTTGGGTCCCCTCCTCTACGTAGATGCTCAAGGGCAACGTATTCCTGTCCTATGAGTTTTTCTGGAGCCGACCAGCAGAGTACCCTAAAATCCCGCGTATAACGATCCCCAGAGATAACGGACCCCTCAGATAACGATCCCCACAGATAACGAACCCCTCAGATAACGGACCCCTCAGATAACGAACCCGCCAGATAACGGACCCCTCAGATAACGAACCCCCCAGATAACGGACCCCTCAGATAACGGACTTTGAGCTGCTGGTCTTGATGATGTGAGTGAAAACTCGATTGGAGGGGGCTGGAGTAATCAAGGCAAGGAGTAAGCTTTCGAAACAGAGTAGGTTTCGGAAAACGCAGATACCGCTGGGACCAAGCGGTAATGCCCCTCGAAAACGATGACGTACGGGATCGCCACCAGAGGTGCCATCAAAGAATGATGCGCAGGTAATCATACGAAGCTGGGTGAACAAAACAAATTATTATCACTCTACCGCCCCAAACCTGAAATCTTACAGAGGAGCTGCGAACGGGGAGAGGATCCGTGTGAGACTATTTAGAGTTCGCCAGCTACTCATGGCAATTCCTCATCCTCATCTGAGTCGCGGGTTGGGCTGACCGTCCCCTCAGATTCCGCAGACGAATCGGAGTTCGCAGTATCGTCGGTCTCCTCATGATCTTCGGACGATGCAGCGTCGCCGCTCAATTCCTTCTCGTCTCCATCACTATTATGGTCTTCCGAAGAAGATTGGAGATCTGGATTCAGCGCCTTTCGGATACTGTTGACTATGGTCTCCCCAGGAATGGGCTCGCAGGCGTCTTTGACAAGCGATCTCAGCATAGTTCATAGTTCCATTCTCCGCAAGTTGTCCTTGAAAATGATGTTACTTGCCGATGATGTTACTCACGAGCTTCCCCTTGTGACTTTGACCATGGACAGATGTGATTTTCCAGTCTGGCTTCTCTGGATGAGCATACGTCCTGTACAGGAGTCTCGAATGGAGCATGAAGATAGTAGAAGGTATTGTCTATTATATGGACGACCGAGCGGACACGAAGCATTCGTGTAAGTGGCTCAAGGATACTTAAAAGACGACAGCTCAGGACACCAGGAGTCCCGTACCTCGTGTCTAGGATATCCAAGAGTAGCTTCGGACCCGAAAGCACGAAAAAAAATTGTGACCTCGTGGTTGACGTTTCGCAATCCGTGACTCCCATCGTTATCTGAGGGGTTCGTTATCTGAGGGGTCCGTTATCTGAGGGGTCCGTTATCTGGCGAGTCCGTTATCTGAGGGTCCCGTTTTCTGAGGGGTTCGTTATCTGGGGGATATTTCGCCGGAATGAAAGGTCCGTTATACGCGGGATTTTAGGGTATGCAATATTGGCCCGGCAAGGCGCCATTCCACGCTGTGAGACTCATGGTGACGAATTCGACGCCTCATCAGACCAAAGTCTCGGTTCTCTGCAAATTCTCCTAGGCTACCTCTTGAGCCGAAAATAGTTTCCACGCTGTCGGAGCAAACTCTGCGAACATGCCAGAACTCGGATGACGATTCAATGCAAAGCAGTCAAAAGACGGAGAGTTACGTTGGTAGCACTACAAGCAAGCCCGACAGGAAGTCGAGGCTTTCTCACCACAAACTATCGGACGTGCTTATTCTGTTCTCCTTCTAGGACAATCAAGTCCGATTACCGCTTCCAGCGCGGTCCTTCTATACTTCACCCAAAGCGAAGGGCGTTTGGAGTTCTACTCTGTTGTGACTCCGCTTGGAATTGCTGGTTTGTCCGCTTGTTGTGAAACTGGTGTGTATTTGCTAGTCGGCTTGAAGAGAACGGGAACCAATATCTGAGAAACAGAATGAGTATGAACGCTTCGCTCCGACTCCCCACTTGAGACTCTGTCAAATCTGGACGCGAGGCGAGCACGTGCGCTATCTCTCGTGTTGGTACAACACCAGAGTCGTGATCGAGTGCGGTTCTTCACCCGATTCTCAACCCAAATAGGTCTAAACTAACCTCTGGAAGAACCGAAATTCGAATTAACGACCGGACCACCGAAACGCTTCGGCCGCATTCTCTCTTTCGGAGAACAGCTCGCTGCAACGGTTATCTGACTTAAGAGTTCCACCAATTAGCCGCAAGTAACCCCCAACTGTCTTTATGGTAACGACCGAAAATTTGAAGCAGGCGAGGAATATTTACAGCGCAACGATTTGCTGCTCATTGTGGGCTGACGGCGGCTTTTGATTGCTTCGCCGGAAACCGATCGAGCTTTCAGCAAAATTTCTGAACGAGAATCTGTGGGATCGAGATAAGAGCTCGCGGTGATCGCCTGCTTTGTTTGTTGTTGTTGTTTCCATCAGCAGTGAGTCTGTTTGCTCGCTCGGATCTGTTTTTCTGTGATTCTGTTTCGTTTGCATGCATGCGCATACGAGGTTCGGACAACACGGAAATCGTCCATCTGAACGAAGCAGCCACAGATAACAACTCTGCGACGTTCGATACCTCGTAAACGAACAATAAGGTTTTGCTCAGGACCACATTGATCGGTGGGCGTTGGTGCTCTGTTATGAAAGTCGGCTGTTATTCTTATTTTTGTTTTCGTTTTTTCGCCACGTTTCTGCTTTTCCAGTGCCTCTGGCCGCTCGACTATTGTTTATGTCGGCCTTTGGAGTGCTTAACGCATTTTGTGGTTGTCTGCACGCCTGTTTTCTGCTACGTGATCTCGGGTAGAAAATTGTAACTTCGGAGCAGTTAATTACAACTCCAGCGGCAGCGAAACCACCAGATATGAGCGATCGAAGAACAATCAGGCAAGGCCACAGAACGCGGGGGCTTTTGCCTGCATTTCCACGACGGCGACAAATTCGATACGGCGCGCCGTGTCCGAATCATTCAAAACAGAATGTGAGTTCTGCTCAGGACTTGAATTTCGGCGTCAGTTTCGTTTACGGTGATCGTTTTCTTCATGGGTTTCGAAATGAAAAGTTGCTCTGTCGTCCTGTTGATGGATCCAAGGAGAGTGATGGTCAATGGAAACGAATTTCCTGGTTTTGGCAGTGTAAACATGAGGGAGTGAGACACAGAAAACGAGTCTGTGAAAGAGAAGCCGAGTCTGCTTCCTCCTCCGCCTGTTCGAGAGATTCATTCTTTGATGCGATTAAACTCCTCCCTAAATGGACGGAATGAATTCATGACTGTGCAATTAGGCATCGATAATCACTCCGAAAGAGCACTACGGACAAGATGGAGTATTCAAATTAGGTATATGTATCTTTCTGAATACGAGATACCAGGAATTGGCAAAAGTATAAAAATGGCGCAGCCCATTTTGCTGTTCACATGGATCTTCTTCTGATTGTACGACAAGATCCTCTATCCTGAATCATCATTTGAAAAAGCATTCCGGTTCTATTTTTGTGTAGAAATCGTTTGCGGATAATTTCCAGGAATACCGCAGGGAGATCCAAAGACAAAGCGAGAGTCCGAAAGATTCCACGCTCTTGAAAGATCAGTGTTCCGACCATTTGGTCCAGATGTCGGAGTGTCCTCGAATAGCTCTCATGTCCGTGGTCAACACCACTTCGGGGACATATCTTTCTGCATGTGTGGGAGGACGAGTTCAAAGCTCTCATGTGCTGAGCCCTGACCAACTAAGCTAACATGAACAGTTCTGAGGGAACCCGAGTCCAAATATTTGGCAAAGGGACCCCGTTAACAATCAAGCATGTCTGGCAGCCGTCCTAGAATCTGGACGGCCGCTGTTATTATTGTCGTTGTTGATGCATGCTCTGGAAGGGGGAAACCACGTGTCCTGACTCGCGTTGGAGCGTTCAAAGCACAACTACACGGTGACATGTGGAGCACATGCCGGACCCCTTCTCTGCAGCGCCTCAAGCCAAGGCCATCTGGACCCAAGGGGTATCCGAGGCGCGATCGAATGTAGTGTCAAAGTGTCGACTTTCATACCAAAACCGTTTACTCGGAATTCCCGTTAGCTTCTCGAAGAATCAATGAAACCAGATGCAGATCAATGACTGCGCCGAGATAGAGCAGAAAAGTGAGCGTGACTGCAAATTCTGAACAACCAGAATACGCCGCTTATCTAGCACTTCGATGCGGATGTAATCATGGCGAACAGACGGCAAGTTTTGTTAAACTTCTCGGAACTCGCTTGATCTGATATCGTTTTTCCGTCGAGAGGCGTAAATCTAACACGTTGACAAGAGACGTGAAATCCGTGGTGTTGAAGTGTGGCCATGTCTTTTGGACGGTTTCAGATTTGTTCATGCTCATCCTCGTTTTGCAGCATTGTCATCCGCTTCGACGGGAAAGACAGAGATTTAGTGTCACGCGACGAGGTGAGCGAGAACACGCCGGATTCTCTGGAAAATATATTCCCTGAAATAACCTAGAAATGACGGGCCTAACAACTCGAAACCAGCTTCGATAGCTGCGAGGTTAACGCTTCCTTCCATGGAAAAACAATCTTCTCAATTGACTTCCTGCTTACTCCACAACGCTCTCGATTCTGATCGTCGCAAGAAACAGGGGAGATCCTCGTTCCCGTCGTTGAACTCGGCGATCTCCGGGTTCCGGAAAACCCGTAGATGTAAACTAATGCCGAGCTAACATCGACTGACAGCAGCGGGAGAATCGAATCCTCATAACACTCTTCTCCAGGCTGTCTTCGAGATCGTTCGCTATCGCTTCTTCCAGGTCAAGCCAAACTAACTCGTTCAGTGCAGCAGCAGTAGAACCGATCATCAGCATCGGGGAAATCTCGAGATTTCTATCTCATGAAGGAATCATACCTTTAGACATCCTCGCAGTTTTTAACAATTCTTCACTCTTAGCTAAGATCAGTGTAAACAGAAATTCCTTCCTGAATCGCCGACCGACTTAACGCACAATGGCAGGGATTATCTTTGCTGAAGATAATCTCGAAGTGTCACGGTCCGTTCTCATGTCTGCTTCCCCTCTCGCTTGCATGGTCACTTGCCCTCGGTTTTCGTTCTCCATTTTACAGAATCTCTGGAAACGATCTGAACAAGTCCAGAACGACCAAGCAATCGTCTCTTCTTTTCGCGCGCGCAGACCACGAAACATAGACTTTCGTTCATCTATCAGCTAGTCGGTTGACCGCGCCAGACACCCTCGAACGAAAGCAACCGTGTCGATCTGAGAAAACCACGACGCGCTCTCACAAAATAACAACATCACCTTCCCTGGAGCCGGCGTTTGCTCGCCGGATTGTTTATGGTCTCGCGATCCGATCGATACAGCGATGGAGTTGCGGATTCATGGAGATGGAGAACAGGAACCAACCAGATACTCTTGGCGAGATACCAACAGACCAGTTGATCTCCGATTCGGGTCTTCGGAACGCGATCAGAAGTAATCGGATCGAATCCGATGAATAATGGAACACTCGAAGGATAATTATCGAGCGGTCCAAGTTTGGAGCGGTCCATGACAACTGTGACTCGGCCACCCGTGACGGGTTTTCAGGAGCGTCCTTGAAAATTCAATCCTTCAGAGAAAACCCGTGTTTCGACTGCATGCGAGCGCGGACGTGTTTACACGAGCTTATGTAATTTACGTTCAAAAAGCCAGGTGTCTATTTTGACAGCGACTCATAACTATCAGCTGACTGGCGCAGAATTTCACTCAAACACCAACGTTTCACACAGATCATGCATCACACCTGGGAGGGTACGCGAAGCGCGGCTCTTGGATGTTTCTCCTGTTATGAACTTTGTGAAACCTCACTTGAACGATCCGATGCAAACACCAAAGATCGCAGCTGTGCCACGATCGGCGGAATCGAAGCGGGATCGACGCATTTTCGGAGCGCATCCACAAAGATTTGCGAGGATAGACTGCTTTCGAGTCGACTCCGACCTCATCGCTCGGAGAGAGGCTCAGCTTGAACTTCCGAGTTCGTCGATCACGGCCGTCGGTCGTGGGACCTATGCATCACACCCTGCGGGAATCATGCTCACGGCAGCGTAGCGCGGTCGGAAAAAGTCAAGGGTCCGCTATGCGTGCTCGTTGTTTGAACAAGTCGTGTTTGATGTTGATGTATCAACCACTTCGGAGCCCCAAAAGTCCGATTCGGATACAAAACAAGCATTCGGATTCATTCGGCCGCGCGTTGGTTTGCGGACACACCGACTACGGGTAAAGGGCAGCCTGTGTTTGACTTGGTCCACCCCCGCAACGAGCATCTGTTACTTGCTTGCTTAGCCGCCTTCCTGTAGTGGGGGATTAGACCGTTCAGAGACGGGAAAAGTTCACGACGCTTTCGCGTTTCGTTCGAATAAGGAAAATTTTACAACAGACAGTATCGCCGGTATCAGCGTTGTCGATCGGCACCGCGTTCTTCTATCCGGCAAGCCTCACGAGAGCTGTCGACTGACTACCACGGCGACAACGACAGGAGCTTCAGGCCAACATTGGATCGACGCTCGCGAGACATCAGCGGCACGTACCCCGACCGGAAAGCTGATCGAAAGGTTCAATCCTCCGCCAAGATTTACACAAGAAGTGATTCCTCGGGGGCAAGAGTGGCATCTGAATTATTATGTATCCATCCGAAATGAGGAAATATATTCAATTATAATATAATATTGTGTTCGGGTTCAGCCCAACTCCTCACGTCTATTCAGGTTGCCCAAAATAACGCTATTAGAGCTACCCTTGGTCTCCCTCCCCGCACGTCTGTCCGATCTTTTCTTAAGAAGCTCGGGATCCTTAATGTAGCTCAGTCCGTTCAGTATCGTTTAATGTGCCTTGCTTTTCTCAATCTCTGTACAGCTCCGCCCCCGCCTAGTCTAGTATTTGGCAGACGCCAAATCACCTCCGAGCGACGCCAGAATTCTCGTGACCTCCTCTCCCCGCTTG
>JAJSRV010000090.1:319366-455288 GCA_021527715.1 Neoseiulus cucumeris | reverse complement strand
TAATATAATATAATATAATATAATATAATATAATATAATATATAAAGTATTAGTCCTGCCCAAAGCTTTGAAAGGGCATTCTTAGCCGCAACGAGAACCTCTCAGGCAAGTCGGAAGCCCGGGACGAGATCTGGGAGTTTCATTCCATCGTGCAGCGCCCGCGCCGCGCCGGTGGAAAAGCTTGCATGCGGGCGGACTGGTGATTCTTTGGGACAGGCGTACACTTACACTTAAGGTCGACAGCGTACCGAGGTGGGTGGGCGTTAGGGTTGGTTGATTCATCGGTCAGTCAGTCAGTCAGCCAGTATTGTATCGTTTTCTATTCGTTTATCCAAATGTCACCGCTGCATGCTTGATGTGATTGAAAATTGGCGTGTCAATCCGCTGCTCGAGGCTTTCGCAACGCTTTGTTTGGAAATTTATTTACAGTGCGCAAACGGCCCATGCCGATCACCACGGGCTACGCCAACAACGACAATGAACTGGAAACTGAAGATTCGCTCGGGGTCGTTTTCTAATGTATGCTGCGAATCCGACAGCTAGACAAATTCGATAGCTTTGTTTCCAGCGACGGCGGTGGCGCGGCTTCCTGATGCTTTCGCTGTTTGATAGATTTCTTCCTCGATTTAGAAAACAAACTCATTTGTTAAGGGAGCGGGTCCACTCCGAAAGCCATTCCGATGTTTGTTTTGAACGAGCGGCTGTAATTTGCATGATTTCGATTGACTGTGATAGTTTTCGAGAATCGGCTGGGGCTGCGCAATCTATTGTACATTCCAATGGTTTGGGATTTCGGAATTCGCTACTTCAGACATCGATCTATAAAAGTTTCGGGTCGACGCCTACCGGGTTCTGGAACTCCGGTTTTCCTCGAAGATTTACGAGAGCTCTGCGGAACTGACTGAACGGATAACTGAAGTCTATCACAAACTCAAGCAGTGGAATTCATCGGAGACGTCAAAATCAGGTCGATATCCAGTGAAACCATGGGCATCGAGATTAAGGGAATTTCTCTCGTCGGATGACAGATCGCGTCTGTCGCAGTTAGAGATGGCGGATCAGGCACCGACAGGAATGAATGACCATTTTTCCGTCGGCGGACAAATCATTCGAGTGAGCGAGGCACGAGTTTCCACGTCCGAGAATCTTTGGGCATCATTCAGGCGTTTTATCCGTTTCCGATCGAGAAACATATCATTTGTTTCTGTTGTATAATTCTGACTTGTTTGCGGTTCTCGGGAAACTGATCACATTCCAAAGAAAGCCGTGACATTCATTCTTCAACGATAACAGATAAGGAAGGATACTTCGATACTTTGATTATTTGGGTGAAATTAATTTCTTTCTGGTTATTTATCCCTTTGGCGTCCATACGTACAGTTGACAAGGTTTCATTTGATCTTTGAGACGGTCTGGCCGTCGCTGAGAAGAATTCAAATTGGGAAATTCCTCAGAATAACGTACGCATGTTGCAAATCATGTCAATGTCAGTACTATCCTTTGTAATGGTGACTACACCCGTTGAATTGTGAGCGTCGCTGGAGTTTTTGTAAAAAAAAAACGTAGTTAACTCCCTGGAAACAATGACGGGCTGAGCACTGTGGGCTCGACTGGTATTGTACAATCTATTACATCAAGCCAGCTGTGGAGCCACGCGATTCGAACAGCTTGTGAGCGTCGACGCGAGAAGTCACCGTTGCTGACTATTATTCTGATTAGATCAGTTCTTTTCTCCGATGAGATGGATTCCTCAGTAAAGCTAAAGACCCTCGCTTCGATCCGACCAGAAGGAGCTGTGGAGAAGCAGACAGAAGTTTGCTGACCCCGACAACTCCGCGCCAAAGTTTCAAATCCGATGCGAGTCTGTCTTGAGGAGTCCCCTCCATCTCAAACCCGATAACCTTGGCCTGGAACTGTGACCGTATTTCGGTGACGCTGAGTTTCTGGCGTCAAGGATGAGCCAGGGCGGCTCCGCCCTCTTCCCCTGGGATTTCTGTCCGAATCATAGGGATCCATGGTAAAGTTTATCATCATCCCCTGCTGCCCCCCTCCAAGATGGAGTTAAAAATGGTCTTCACCCCCCTGCGAGATAAAATCCTGGCTACGCCCCTGCCCCCTGCTGCTGGGTAGTGTCCGTGAAGTTGTCCACGCTTCGAAAACATCCGGACGTACTCCCGAGACTCTTACGGAACACTCGATCCCCAATGGAGGACCATCAGTTTACAAACAGCCCGACCATGAATGTCAAGTACAGTTGAGGTCTTCCAGTGGAATTCCATCGATCGCTTTGAGTGAGATTTTCATGCGGGGCTCATGCTCACATCTCTGGATTCCGTATCCGAAGCCACGGATTGAAGTGAGAATCTTGGTCTTCACAGCAGGGGCAGACCTGTGTGTCCAGATGATGTTCCTGAGCGAGAAACAGATCAAGAACGGGCAGGACTGACGGGTTACAAGGGAGTTTTAGCTTCATCACTGCGGAAGTGTTTTCTGAAACCATTTCTGCAGCGACATCAGTTGACATGATGAGACCAAATGTCGGAGGTTGGTTTTATACGATTAACGACATCACACAGAGGCTTTACTTCGGTTTCAACTGATTTCAAGCCGGGAAACAGACCGCGGAAGGCTCAACGTTGTGGAATACTGCTCTAACCAGATCGAAGGTCTCGGCCACTTCCAATGCGATGGTCTGTTCTGATTCATCGGATATTTGGAACAAGGCGAGACGCCTCGGTTTTCGAGTGGGATGTTTCGGAAGTTCGCTCCGACGGCCTGATTCCGTCGGAAGTTCGGCTGTTTGGAGGTCGAGTGTCGTCTATATTTGATACCGCTCGGTTTTTGAGGAGCTTGTCGACGTGAGCGGTCTAGAACGGTTCCGATCAATGACTGAGAGTCTAGGAACTCTCATTTGCGGCCGGTTCCGGATTCGCGGTTCTGCTTGACTCTGCGGGCGACATTTCAACAGAACATTCATCAGTTTGATCGAAAAAAAAAACGCGACCGATAAGAGAATGCGTATCAAGATTCGACAAATCCAAAAGAGTTCTGTTCGTGATAGCTCTCTCACGGCTTCAGGGTCACTTTCTGATGCAGAATACGATTTTATCGAGTTGGTTAGCCAAAATCAAAGCACTCGATGAAACGAATTGCTGATAAAGACCGATCTTCAAACCGCTACATCAGATGACAGGAATCAGCTGGCGGAACAAAAAAAAAGTTGAACGCTAACATTGGATTGTAAACGCGGACGGGAGCCGGAGGCAAAACAGAATTCAGCGATGAACTTCAATGGGAAGACACTGGTCCGTCTCGAAAGTGTCTTCATCGGTCCACACGCTCATCCTTTCTTCGAAGCGGCCGATTATCGACTCGGTGGCGTGTATTCGCAGATGCGATAAGAAATCAAATTGAGAGATCCTTCCAGAAACTGTGTCGTCAGATCGCAGCGGTCGCACTTTTCCGAAATTCCGCTCACAATCATCGATGAACTGATGGCGATGTACCTGTTCGGCAAATACCCTTTGACTCCGTCCCTTTTTCTATTCTGTACTGAATCCAGCAGAATTACTTGTCGCATATTTTCGTCGGGAAGCAACATTTTCAGTGCCGACTTTGATTTCGGCAGACGAGGTTCTTTATCATTCCCACTCCACCAGAAAAGTAGTTAATACAAAATCGATTCCGACGGATTCGCGTGGGTGATTCTTGTGATCTTCATGAATCGCGAGAAATATCCGACTATTTTTCGTTTTTTGAGCCGTTCGAAACTCAGTTTTTACAATCCGATGGCGCAGAGCGGAATTTTCTGATCAATAGAGAGACGCTTTGGACAACCGCCCAGTTCTCCAAGAACACGGCCACAAGTGTCAAGAAGCTAGTTGAGCGACGTAATCGTTGCTTTGGCGTCCAGTGAGTGAATGCGTAATGATCATCTAACACGAGTGTCTGAAAATCAATTTGCAAGTCCTGCGCGAAACTTCTGGATGTGACAAACGGTCACATTAAAACTCGAGCGTCCGTTTTCTTCTCACAGAAAACCAATCGTCGCGTATCCTGCTTCGATTATCACTCAGCTCGTGTGTTCGTCGGAACGAGGATGAAAAAAAAATAACAACTGTGTCGCCTGACGTAAGCTGCGTTTTATTCGGAAGTGTTGACAGATCCTGAGTGGTGATGGTCACGAGTCGTTTATCCCGGTTACCTCACGCCGATTGGATACCTAGCTCTCGAGCCACGCCAGAATATGGACCGAGTTCATGGGGGTCACCTCGCGTTTCCGAACAACCGATCTCGTGATGAGACAATCTTCTCAAACCAAGTTGTATCAAGACTGACCCGGATGACGCACTTCTTCGAACTTCTGAGAAGAACATCATGAATACCCCGATGTCCGTTTTTCATTCCTGAAAGTTTAGAGCTCGGGACTTCGATCCAGTTCCTTGCAGCTCCCATCGTCGGAGTTTTTCAGCACTTGGCCGTTATCGAGTACGTGTTCCCACGGAGAAATCACTCGTGAGACGACAATACGAAGCGCTCAACGCAACCCCCTGTGCAGAGACTGAGTTTTCTGCTGGGGCACACTGTAGGCTGTTGTTGTTTGAGAGAAAAGGAAGGAGACAACACGGTCGAAAGCAGGCCGAGCGTTATCAATTGTTATCGCGAACGGCAGGTCGTATCTCGCGTCGCCAATAAAGTTCGGGAAAAGCTTTCTTTACTTCAAAGTTTATTTCATTGATAAATCCCGATGATTGGGAGAATCCCCGAATCAGCGGAGCTTTTTAAGCGAGCATCCATCTCGGAACTTTTTGTGATTTGTGAGACTGTCGAGTGACCATAAACAGCGTTCGTTGACGGCTGAGCTCTTCAACTGATCCTCGGTTCTTACGGGTTTCTAGCTGAGATGAAGTCGACTAGAACAGAGGAAAACCTTCCCAGAACCGACCTCTGGAAGGAACTCGGGTCGGAATCCAGGATTCAGCCTCGAAAATTTCGTGTCGTTTTCTTTTCTTTGGATTCCACTCTCGGCGCGTTCTTCGTCTTTTCACCGGTTTATCGAAACTGCGTAGAAATGATCATTGCCTCCCGCCGAGTTAACATCGGGATAGTAAAGCTTGTCACACGCCGTGAATGTTTTGAGTGTCCGCTGATTGCCGGCGTGTTGGTGACGGCGAAGCGGCCGCGGCGTCGCCACGCAGTCTGGTTGGGCGATTCTAAGTGTGCATCGGGCCGCCACCTTTTTCTTTCTTTTCTGGTGACACGACATTCACTCGGTGCTGTCTGTCCTCGCTGCCTAGATGCTCGCCCGCCCGCCCGCCCAAAGGACTCACTCAGTAAAGACAAGCGCGGCGGGCACACCCTACAGAGACTTTAACAACGGCCGCACGCGCATCGCGGCGAACTCGGTGGCGAATCTACGGCGGCGCTGTCCGAGCCCCATGCTGACGTCTACGAGCGGTTGTTCGGTCGGTTGTTCGTTTTTCTGTAATCCGGTGCCGTTCTGAACCTATGCCGGTGGATCGGCAGTTGTCAGAGGTTCAAACCGCTGCCGCCAGACGGCGCTTCGAGACATCTAGAAGAAAGACGACGATGAGCTGCTGCCGGCAGCGCGGCGACGACGACCACGACGAGGATAGGGAAAGAAGGTTTCGCGGGGGCCCACAACAAGACAGCCGCTACAGCCAGAGCGAGCAACGCTAAAGGACTGCTGACTACTAGCGACGCGGGGTCGGCGCATCTCTGAGCGCTTACCGTCGTGGTGTTCTTCTCTGATTCGAATCAAACGAAAAACTGTTCGTGTTTCTCCTCTGACCGGTTCTCGGCTCTCTCAAGGTTCGGAGCTTAGCCGCCTCCGCCGGAGGGTCTGAAAACAATTTTGGGCCGCGTGGAGAAGTTCTTGGAGTGAAGTGAAAGTTCAGAAAGCCGGTACCCATTGGGGGTTTTAGCAAAGTGACAAACGTTTGAACGAAATTGTTTCGGTGCCCTAAGGATTGACTTCGGCACGCAGTGATCTCCTGAATCGACCGAAAGGATAACTCAGCGGTTTATTGACCAGCATAATTTTGTTTCCCTGTTTTTCGACGCGAAGGTGGGTTTCAATCAATCCCGTTTGTAGACATCCATTCTTATTGACTAACTGAATCCTCCTTCTGATCTTAAAGTTCAACAGGAGGACAGAAGAACTCATATCTTTGTCAAATACAGGATTTCTGGGAAAGATTCCGTGCGCGTTGACAAGAGCTGAAATCGACGAAAATGAAACAACGATCAGCGGAAGAGAAACTTCGTTGACTTCTCTCCGTTTTCGAAGAAATCGAAACCGTCGTGTGTGAGCTGAATATCAGGGGAAGACGCTGGAGTATGACGGACTTTATGTGGAAGCAATCTCGTTCGTTTGGATTCAACTCTGTTGTTTTTAAATCTGTTTCGGCGAACTCAGAAAACTCTTCTCTCGATCTTCGAAGGCTGAAATCTCAAAATTCTAGATGCAGGTAGGCACCACGAGAAACGGGTCCCTAATGACTCTTTCTTGAGGTGAGCAGGTGCTGATCGTCTCGAAAAGTGCGTTCACATTGACAACGCTGAACTGTCCGAGTCGTACTTTCATTTCTGTTGCTGCTGCTGCTGCTGCCGCCGCTGCTACGTCGTGTTACGGGTCGCTGATTCTTTTTTCCTTTTGTTTTTTTTTCATTGTTTTGGGCGTTCCGTGTCATTCTCAGCGTGCACGCCGACGAGAACGCACATTAGCCTTTCTGTCGCTGATGGTGGCGACCATGATGTGTGCCTCTTCCGCACGTAGTAGATGTTCCTTACTGTCGCTGTTGCCCAGATTTTTGTTTTTTCGTTTGATTCGACTTCGACGTTTGTTCGGCGTGATCTTTGTCGATCGATTAAGCATGGCCAGCGCGCGGGAGGAGCTCCATTGTGTCCGAATAGTTTGGCTCCTCCGTGAGCGAATCCTCATGTCACTAGCATTGCTGTGCTGTGGTTTTCTTCTTCTCTTTAGTCGGTGATTGAACGGCATCAGGCCGCCAGACGTTGCTCGGATTGTGAACGAAGGCCTCTTCGCTCCACCACCACCTCCAGCTTGGTCCGATCTTCTCTTACGAGATCCTCGATACGAGCCCCCGACAGCGCCTGTTTCCCGACCGGCCCGCCTCGCTACGATAACGGTCGTCGTCGAATCGCTCAGATCGACCGACAGAGGCACCGTCGAGTGTATATGAGTCTTACTCGAGCAATCTTCTCATTGAGTCACGCAACTAATCATAACATTGATGAAGATTGAACATTGAAAGGCACTGCAGCCGCTGTCCACTGGCACCGACAGCACTCGACAAGAGAGAGCTAATTCCTTGTTGTTCGGTGACATTCCAACATTTCTTTTCCAATTTGCTCGCTGAATAGCGATTGTGAGGCCGAGAGTGATTCTCAAGAGATTGACTCTCCTCCATCGAGAGCGGCCACTCCCTCGTCAGAGAGGTTTCTTCTGGTTTCCGTTGTTTCTTCCAGGTCTCCCAATTTTTTGGGAGAGGGAAACGCGGAGAACAACTGACAGCAGCACGAGAGCGAATCGGAGATGCTGCCAACAGATGTCATAAACTGAGGATGAAACGATGAGGGTCATAAGAAACGGGGTTCGGTGTTTTTGGGGTTTTTGGGGCCTCTCTCTCAGAACGAACGAGCCAGTCGAAAAAGAGTCATTATGACTTACGCCTTGTTGTTCGTGTTCTCTCTGGGCACGTTCGTCATTGCCTCGTTCAAAACTGATTTTGGCGGCAGCACTACAACTACGCGATGTACATGGGGGGAATTCGGACCCTCGACGATCCGAAAAGCTTCTGAAACACTCGGCGCAGTTCTCGAGGTTCTCCGTCAGTGCGTGGAAATCTCAGAATCAATGGTGATTCACGTAGAGCGAAACTGACGATGCGTCAGAGACACAACTCCCGAATAGTCTAATAAGACACTCTGATAGATGGATCGATCGATCGATCGAGTGACCAACCGAGCAAGTAACCAGTTGACTGTCCGACCGAGCAAGACATCGATCGATCGACTTACAGAGACGAACTAGCCGATAGTTGCAGCCGCTACCCGAACATCTTCTCGGGATGAGACGCTTGTCGGTCGGAACGGCGATGCCGCCGCGACACGCGTTAGACTCGTTAAACTGTATCACGAAATCATTTTGCATTCGGCAATTCGCAAAAGCCAATTAACCCTTCCATGAGAACATTTTCATGCATAGGTCGCGACCGCCGCCGCTATCGAACAGTTTCGATGCCGAAATGTCGTTTCGAAAGCGCCGCGGCAACGTGGAACTTGCGATTGTAGAACACGGCCCCTGTTTGCTGCACCGAAAATACGGCTGACCGTACGAGGTCACGGAATCTCGCTCGAAAAAGTTCAAAAAAAGCTGCTCGCTCATTATTATCGGTCACGTCCATCTTTCTTTTACGTTCCTTATTATTATTAGTAGAAGTATTATTTTTATTATTATTAAGAATCAAGGTCCCGCGTGCGAAATCAACGAAGTTTCGTAAGGCGTCTCAATTTCGGTGAGAACTGTTTTCTCGTTAACTTTTTTTCTTCCCCGTCTCCGTGTCGGCGCCGCTGGAATCGAAGGTTTCTGTGTGAGGGATTCTCCCACGGGGTTACCGCACCATTTACGCTTCTCGCGTAAGAACGAAAATAAAAAAAAACGGTCCAGTTAGAACCGAGGGAAAAAGCTTCTCGACCGACCGACCGACCGACCGACCGAACGGCCGATATTCCTCGTTTGGAACTCTTCTCGAAGTACGTAGCGGCTGAATCACTCAAACTCTCTGCGGAATAGCTGACGCCTTCGATGAATGGACAGAACTAGCCGAGTGTTTATTTTCGCTCTTCGACGGCTTTGAATGTCTGCGTGATCTGCGTGCTTCGTGGAGCCGTGTTAATTGATACCAAGCACGTACTTTGCTCCTCATTTGTTTATCTGTCCATGTGTTTACCAGATGATCTCCACTCGTCGTTAAGTTGAAGTTCGGCTTTCAATTTAGATGCCAAGGTTGAGTAATTTGTCTCACAAATCAAGTCGATGTCGGATCATCGATCGCGTGGATCAGTCTGGCGCTGGAATCGGATACAGTTCGGTCTACGTCAATGATCGCGCTCCCTTTGAGCTTTCTCGGCCCGGAAAAGTGTCGTGTTTTTCTCTTTCTCTTGTTTCCTCCAACGTCAGCGTCGGCGATTGCGATCTTTGCTGCTTCTGGTTTCAAGCGCGCTGACATCTTTGTTCGCCGGCACACGATCGTGGGCGTTCCTTCCAAGATATATTCGCTAATTACCGACGGCGATAATTCTTGCTTTGAAACACGAAGACACCGATACGACGCGCCTTTCACCTTGAGGTTCGAGAGAGGAGCGCCTGCGGTTCCTTAGAGCGCGGGAGTTTCTCGTCGGTGAAAATCCGAAACAATAGACTTCGAGTCTCTCTTCTAACAGCAGAGACCTTTTCACCAACAACGCTCTCGAGAGCGAGTCCTTGGCCAAAGTGGGTTAGCGAGCAATCACGGCCGTCTCATCGGGATTTCTTCTCGTGAATGGCAATCGACGAAAAAAGGAAAGAACCGTTCGTTAGGATGTCCGTGATTCAGTTCGAAGGGAATCGAGGATGGAACTAAATGAGGATGAATATATTTTTCGTGATACTATCAATTTGCACCAATCAGTAACTTTTCGCTCGAGGGATTTCCTGATAGCAGCGGACAGACCAAGAAACTGTTCGTCGTTCTGAACGCCATTCAGTCAGTGTCTGGCAGTCGTGCCGTGTACGTGTGTTTGACTGTGGTGGTCGTCTTATCATCGTCATCGTCGTCATCATCATCATTATTATTGCAATCATCATCAGCAGTGTCTGATCCGATGATGATGTGGAAAATAATTGCCAGTGTTGATGCTACTGCCAGTGATCATGATATTCACGGAGTTCGTCTTGCGCGGCGTATCACTTTCGTTATACATGATAATCTACACTAATAATGGTGTTCTTTATTTTCATTCGGTCCCCAAGGTCCTCAATACGCGAACCATCGATCATTTTTCAAATTGTTTTGCACTTCCTTCAATCCCACGCTTGTGGATTCTGGGAATCGCATCTCTTGGACGTCGATCGCTCTGATTTTGGCCGAATTTTCTATCAATCATTCATCGATAGATCGATCGTCATCGACCAGTTATCTGTTTATCATCGATCCATTGTTGAGATTATCTATCAGTCGAGACTGGCTCGGATCGTTGGATCTAAACGGTTCGTCGTAGGGCGCAGCTGGTTCCTTTCGAGGTCGCGTTCGGAGTCTCTGAATGCTTAACTAGGGTCGTTGTGTCCTTCCCTCTGGAGATCAGGGGTCACGAAAAGAGATTATCAGATTCCTCTTGTGGAACATCATCCAACACCGACCACCGAGCTCAAGCCAAAGAGCGAAGAAAGTTAATTGTCCGCGAGAGCGATAAGAGAATGTTCCCGAAAAGGATTTCTTCAATTCAGGAGGGTGATAATCTCGGTCGGCGATTGTCCTTTCGCAAACGCGGACGAAACCGATGCAGCGATCTGTTACGCCAACAAAACGGGAAGTCCAATCGAAAGGGGAGAATACGTAACTGAGCCAATAAATCTAAGCGTCTGATGCCTGGGGCTAAAAAGGAAGCCTTTCGAAAAGTGTCCAAGTGAGTGTATGAGAAAAGCTTCTTTCTTCTCATTCTTCGCTCGCTTGTTTCCATTCTATTCTTAGCCGGCCAGGCTGCTGGCCTGAAACAGCCACAGGTTCGGCTCTCTAACTGTCAGAGGCACAGCTGGCTGGCTGGCTGGCGCTCGTTCTTTGTCTCAGCCACTCAGACCCCAGGTCACAGCCAGAAGTGTTTTGGCCCGAGAGACCTCCGCACACCCCACTGTTTCCTTGGGCAACACATGGTCCTCTGTCAGCCGTCGTCGTCGTCGTCGATGAACCAGTTCGGGCCAGCATCTGATTTCAACAATAGATTCGATCACTGCTAGCGAGAATTTCGAAGTCATGGAGCAATGTTATCGGCGACGACCGGAGTTCGAGCACCCCTGCATCGTCCGTGCCCTCGACGGAGCTTCATTCGAGAGAAATTAAGAAAGGAACAACAGATCGCATCTTTTGAACAGAATCGTCCCCGGTTTCTGTGTCCGAAAATTCTGCCATCGATGGATCGATCGATCGATTTGATGCGATTCTTCCTTTCTATTGAATAGAACATGCCAACCTATTGACCGTTGTTACGTGACGTTAGACCGTTACGTCGATTTGAAGCGTTGCACTTCGAACCCCGCTCACAGAAATTCCGGGTCGGTAAACCCTAGAGTTTTCTGTTTTGTGTTTTCACATTTTTCCTCTCGTGAAAGTCAGTTTGTGTGATGCAATGCACTCGGCTCGTGGTTGGTGTTTTGTTTGTCGAATGTATCGGATATTCTCTTGTTTCTATCTCGGTACGGTTTCCTCGTTGTTTGTTTGTGTTACGATGCTCGTGTGTTCGCAAAACTTGCCCCACTATTCGGTGAGCGGATCGATCCCGTGTGTCCGTCGACATCCACTGGACGACGACGACGAGCCGGTGGAACAGGGCGGAAGGCTTTCGTGGTGTCGCCGGCGCTTTTTTCATGCGGTCGTCAACGAACGCGCCGCCGCATCGTCGCCAAAACCTGTTCTTCTGTTGTTCTAAGCACGAGTTGTCCGCTGCGCCGACATCGCGATCCGCGTTCACGGCGTTGGCCTAACGGGCGAGCGACAAGAACTTCGCTGGAGCCGCCCAAACGCTGCCGTACGGACCGCGATGACGAAGTAGAGAAGTCGTTTTGACTCTAGTTCTCTCTCTCTCTCTCTGTATCTTCGCCTGCGAATCTCGGGGTTTTCTGGCGCGAATCCGACGGAAAAAAAAATTGTTTCCTCCCTTGCCGTCCAGCTAACGGCCGAGTGAGTTAGTCGTCAAGTTTTCCGGATCCTTTTCCCGCAGCGAGCTGCATGGGATGCGTTCGAGTCATTGAACGCTCGCTCAAAACACGAGAAAAGTTGAGCATTTTCGATGGGAGCCGCCGAGGAAAAACGACTGAATCTTGTACCTCTTTCCGACTTCAGTGTGCTTCACCACTTTTAGCTTCTCGTTCCCAAGTCCCGTCGTTTCGTTGTCGGGTCATTTGTGGTGGACTTGCGACGCTACATCGGAGTCGCAAAGTGTTTCCCACGTAACATCACTGCGGTCTGTCACGCAAAGCAGAAAGTATGCGGCGGCCGACGACACGAGAGAGGAAAAACGAAGCTCAAACGCAAGCAAGGACCACCACCAACGCCCATTTGAAAGCTCGCTTGCATTTGATCATTTAGTCAAACGGAAACTCAATGAACAAACCCCGCAGTGCAACCAACGCAGAAGCAACAACACTGTTGGACGATGAGGACAGCGGCGCCGCACGACCATTTATTCAGCCTTTCAGTTCAAGAACAGAAAAGAAAAAAAACCGAAGAAGGAGATCCGCATAGACCTCATTGAACTCGGCGAACGGAGCGTCGCGGATGTTGTGCTCATTTGGTAAAGCCGGTGGTTGTTGTTGTTGTTGTTGTTATAGTGTGTCACTCTGTCGAAAAATTTCGCTTCTAGACGGGGTTATCGCGAAGTCGAGCCGCCGGACGACGAAGAAACTCGTTGATTTCTCCTTCAAATGGCACTAAGCCGTCTGTGTTCGTGCCACAAACCACAGAAGGCAGCATCCAGTCCGTTCGTCTCTTCTTTCCGATTGCATTTGCGAGAGCATGTAACGGAACATTTGAACGGTTGATAGCGACGGCCGCCGACGTCATAGTTGCGTGGATTTCTCTCGCGGTGACCTTTTCATCGCGTCATCGGGTCTTTTAACAGTCACCGAACAAGCGAGAAATTCGATTGAGGAGTTTCAACGAAAAGATTCATCTTTGTTCGGATGGATCCTCGATCAATCGAAGTTCACAAAGGTTCTCCACACACTCTACATGGGAAAATTCTGCTCGCACAAGAAAACGCGCACTTCCGTCCATGAAATCCCAGTGAATAAACACTTCCCACCGGGCGTCTTCCAGCAGCCGCGAACATAAAAGTTCGTCGTTCATGTCATCGATCGAAAATCGACGCCTGATCCGTTCTTCCGGTTTCGATTTTGATCGAAATTCCGCTTCCAACCTCATTCATTCGTCTGCTCTCGATCCGACCTTGAATTCAAAACAGATGTGGAATTGATTCCATAAGAGTGTTCGGAAATGTTTGTTACACTCCGGGACTCTGTGAGAACGACGATCGAATTCGATTCGAAACACGAATCTCGCCGTTTTGTTTTTTCCCTCTTTTGGCCACAAGGCGAAGGACGATGACGAGGATGACTGATTGCGAGCTGCTTTTGGCTACGGTGAGGTCGAGAGCGGAACTTTTCCCGTAACGAAATCCCTTATCCTCGTTTGGTCCGATCGACCGACCGACCGACGCTCGAAAAACGATCTGCATGCTGCGTCCACGTCAACACGGTCCATCCGTTTGCTCGATCGCCGCACTGACTGCTTCGCTGGTCAACTTGTCAATGTTTGAGATAACGGCCGTCGAGCAGCCAACCGTAGTACGCTTTCTTGTCTCGTTGGCTGTTTAGAAAACAAAGCGTTGTTTATTGGACACCCTTCAGGCATTCGGGAGGGGAGTGATCATCCAAAAAACGAGAAAATAAAAAAACAAGCTATCAGTGAAGTATATCGCTGACGGTCCTGTGACATCCAAAGTGCAGAGGATCAACTACTTGGATCCTGGCGTGATGTCCCATCGAAATCGTTATTCCTCGACACATCCGCTCACAAGAGAGACCCATAGGAACTCGCACATATTTAGAAAGAAGAAACTGAAGAGGTATCGCCAATCTTCCCTGATTCTGTTCTGTTCGCCGCCGTCGTCGACGCCTTCCTGAGCAAGAGACCCCGATCTCACTCAGAGAGCCCGAGGCTCGAGAGTCCAGCAGCTGGAGTCATCGAAGTTCGTTTTTTTCTTTTCTGTTCTGCGTTTTCAAACCTCGTTGACTTGTTTGGCGTCGATCGATAGACACCACAGTTATACTACTGCTGCGGGTCGTAACAGTTAATTGCACTTAAGTACAGTCCACTCCCTTTCGTTGTTTCTGTTCAAGAGAAACTCAAGAAACGACGGCGAGTCACACCTGTATCGCGCGGTCCGACGGCCGTTAGAAGCAGATGTCTGCCGTTAGGGGAACACAGACCCCTGTTTAGTTTGAATACAGGACGGAGAACGAAGCGAAAACTCGAGGACAAGTGAGACGTACATCTATCCACCTCAAATTTCACCTGAATTCACCATGAACTTTCACATCGACTGCGTTTCTCACTTCTAGCAGACGGATTTGTACGGCCGTGTGGAAGTGATTCGAAACGTTGAAAAGTCTAATTTGTCGGAAAGTTGATAATAATAATCGAAGGTGACTTCAGGCGGCTGAGCAATTAGGGTCTCTTCCCTGTCAGCCGATTGACAGATCAGATCAGCACCGGCGTTGCTTGACGACAGTTACACAGAATGACACCCAGAGCTTGGGGCTACGAATCTTCGCCGATCGATCGATCGATCGATTTGTGGTTTCGCTACGGGAATGACGGACCAGATACGGTAGGGGGTAAACGCACAGATCCACAGGATCTGTTCGCTTCGCCGCAAGTCACTGTTCATGGTGATAATGATCCGTTGCCCAATATTTGAATATCAGCTTCCGAAGCGAGCCGGTTTGTTCTCGCGAATTTCCAATCGGACAAAACTGGTCGTGTTCAACGCGATCGTTTTTAATTATGATCAGCATTGTTCGCTTCCGAAACGGAAGCGAATCCGACCGACATAGGGTCAGCGAAGACGAGAACCGTCTCGAACTCAAGCCGTATAAGATTCTTCTCGTTCTTTTCGTTCATATTTTTCGCGGGGAAGGCGAAGAACTCTGCGACTAATGTGACTTAATTTGTTTCGTGTTGCGCCCAATGCGATTGAAGGCCACTCCGATCCTGCTGACCCCGGGTCTCATTCGACTTCAGGCTCTTCTTTCGTTTTCAAAGCATCGACGGCCACTGTTGCTTTTCCCGAAGAGGTTCCCGCACAGTGTGCGAACGCGTTCACCGCCGGAAAGGAAACGAAAAAGCAGAAATCATTTCCGTACTTTGTTCCCACTCCGACGAAGACGATTTCCCGCGTCCGCTGAGCCACCGAAGTTTTCCTTCGTTTCCTCCGAATTGAAAAACGACTGATCCCACTGGACGCTGTTGAAAAACCGCTCGTATCAAGTGTACACAGATTCGAGACGAAAAGCCCGTCCGAGGATCGATCTAATCGACGGACGATGGGAAAGGTTGTGGTTTTGCAATCGTATCGCGGCCGAAATGTCTATTCCGCGCAGCGAGACGTTCCACACGGCGATGGCCATACACGGCCGAGAAACCAGTGGTGGTGGTGGTGGTGAAGAAACTCCTGAATTTCGCGAGCGGCGCTTCGGTTACCATTTAGGAAGAAAAGTCGCCAAAAGAAAGAAAGTAATTGTCATCCGCTCCGACTTCATTTTTCCGCTAGAACTCGCGAAATTGCGTTTTGCCACAACATGGAAAAGTGATTTCTCCAGAGTCGGAAAACGTCACGCAACTCACGCTCGATTCTCGACAGAATTCGCTTCGAAAGTCAACGCGCGCCGTCGAAAATAAATCGAGCGACACCGTTCACCTGTTGAACCCCGGAGCCGTTGCCGGATGTACGAAACCGGTACGGAACAGATAAGCTAAGAATCTAAAAGTCACTCCAGAAGCGATAAGAGTCGAAGTCCGATTTATGAGCGGAATCCCTCAAGACGGTTTTCCCGGAGGGTTGAAACGGAAAAAGTCGGATCGATGACATCTACTCGTGGGAGTCTCGCGAGAGAAGTCGTTGTCGATTCGGCGGGAAATTCAAAATAGTCGACGCGTTGGTTTCGCCGAGGCCAGGATCTCCGCTCGGTTCGGGTTTGCAACATATTTTGAACCGGGGATTTCAGTTTGTTTTTCGATGGAATCCATGACGCGGAACGCTTGCAGATTAGTAAATTCCAAACACGCGCTCGGCTACCGGATCTGCGGCGATTGAAGGTTCTGGAAACGGAATCAGAACTTTGAAACAAAGACAAATCCGTCAGCTTTTCGCTTAGGAATCATGCATGGCCGTCAGAAGAAATTCCGTCGGGGACAAGGCCGGCCTTAGGCCGCTCTTGGGGCAGAACTTATCGCGAATGATCGAATTAGTCTGAGGCTCTTGAAGAAAAAAAAATTAAGACAAACGTGAAATGCGGCTCGCGGTCGTCGATAACGTCGATCTGGCAACTTTGGCCGTCAGCGACATTAGGGACAGCGGTTTCATTCCTCGCTTTGACTTGTGAGTTTCAGCCCGCGGCTTATCCCTTTCATTCATCTCGGTTTTCTGTGTCGCTTTCTCTTCTTCTTTCCCTCGCTCTTTCAGCCCTGATAGTTTGAGACAGATTTTCACTTCTCTACAAGGGTTGTTGTGCCGACGACCACGACGGGAAATCCTTTGAAAAATGATCCGGACGCATGAAATGATAAAACCGTGGGGCTAGCGAACTGACTGACTTCCTTAGCGACAGGTTGGCGGGCGGGCGGACAACTCGTTTTCAAAACACCCGCGACACCTTGAACCTTGATTCGCGACATCTGAGGATCTCGTTCTGAAAAATCTGCGCCTCCACTTTGGGACATTTTCAAATTCCGCTGAGAAAAGCAATCAGGGACGAAGGAGAACGGAGAATCTCCCGCGCGTTCCTCTGGTGTCGAAGAGGCCGAAATCCGGCTGCAGAACTATACTTAGCAGATGAAATCCCCATCTTCGCGCGTCCGCACCCCTTGTTGCTGCGGCCGCTGTTAATGCCGAGATTGGAGGCCCATGCCTAACACCACCCCCACAACATCCGTGACCGCCGACGCCAGTACCACAGCGTCGACGGCCGATAGTTCGGCTGAAAGCTTTCTGAGAAGGTGGATGTTTGAGAGGACGGAACGCTTCATCTCTCGCGACGGCAGCGGAGAGATCTCATTCCGATCCTCTGTCTGAAAATAAGAAGAAGAACGGTCGCTTTCTTGAGCGAAATTCGTTGCCTCGATTCTTCCGGAGTTGCTCGTGTTCCGCTCCGTGGAAATGGAAAAATAATGAATCGTAAACTACGTACGTAAACCTCACGACAACAACGACTTTCGTGCCGCGTCCTTCCCGTCCAGATCCAGACGTTTAGCATTGCTCTTGATGGCGGCGACGTCTGTTACTTTTCAATGTTCAAACGCATCATAGCTCAGCCTTAGTTCGTCCAAGCAAAGACGAGAATCATAAGGAAGTTACAGAATTCAAGAAATTCTCGTTTATGCCCCTTATATTCATCTTAAATGAATCCAGCTTCTCGATCGTAACTCCGGGACGATTTTCAAGACGCGAAAGACGATATCCGGGATATCGTACGATATCGGCGTTAATGTCACTTCAGTCGCGTCTGGATATGTGGATGAGCGGTCGGAAGGATCGCACCGACACACGCTTGGTCACTTCTGCCTCTTCTATTATCTTCGGTGGAGCTGTCGACGGTAGCCGTGGGGTACCATTGAATCGAACTGGTTGTGAACGAAATCGAAAAGAGTTTGACAAGCTTCTCCCATCGAAACTACGACGGGAGCTTCTCATACAACGCCACGTGTGTGTGTGCGTACGCTCGTCAACGTCAAACAGCCGGAAGTGATCGAGTTTTTTTTTCTCCGATCTACGGTCACTTAATTGAATCAGGCTGAGCGCCCACGACACAAAACGGGTTGGGTGTCGTCTCCGGACTTCTTCTTGACCGTCGATCGTCCACTCGAGCAGAAAGAAGGTGTTCCGGTACGAGAATTTGTAGAAAAGGTTCGAACAGTACATTTCGGCGAGGGTTAATCTTGAGAAGTTGATACACCGTAGCTGTGTTGACGGCGGTTCCTCTCGCGAATTCTGTATTTCACTTTTTCTGTGATCGCGGAAGAAGCGTTCAGGCTGTTGCTGACACCTTTCCCAAACTCACGCTCGTTTATACCGCGAAGCTAACAGAAATTATTCTTTAGAGCGAAATGTATTCACAGCTTCACGAAATTAAAACGAAACGCAACAGGCGGCTTGCGAAGGGCCGTAGTTCCTGATGAAGTGCCCGCTGCTCCTCAGTCCTCAGTACCTTCTTCTGTCTTTCTGTTTTCCGCAAAACCGCGTGAGCCACTCTTGGATGCGCGAATAGTAATCGGCGAGCTACCGTTGCTCGGATTTCTTTGGCGCGTCGTCGTCAAACCGGAAATATTCTTCAATTATTTTGGACGTTCGACGATGACGCCGAAAACAATGGCGTGTCTTTACGTCACCGTCTCGGCTTCGGTTCACCGGAACGTGTCAATGATCGGGTCCGATTCAGAGGTGAAACTTCCACCACCGGACCTTCTCGGAACGAACTTTAGGGGCACTGAGCAATGCGTTGGCACTCCCTTCTCGGCAGGCGGTTTTGTCGAAGCTAAAACCTAGATGATGGCGCGGGGCGGACGTTCTTGCCATCCATGACGAATGTAGGAGATTAACTCGAATGCTGCTTGTGACCAGAGATCAATCGATTGCCGTTCGAGTTATTCTTGAAGCTTCATTGTTGTCGCGTCAATGATTTGTCGTTGCTTTCTCGGAAGGGAGTTTGTGGAATATTTTCGATCGAACGAGTAACTCACCTCACTCTCATCGGAGTTGTAAAATGACGTCATCCTCAGGGCTCAAAATCACTAGAGCGATTTCATTGTTTGCTTGGAAACAATTAGATCGTCTTGTTTCCACTTCGCCCTATCAGTCATGGACGGCGATGGAACCGTTCCGAGATCGGGAGAATATCAAAAATCTCAGATTTCTTCTTCGAAATCTCAGTAAAGTTTCCCGATATCTGGAGGTTCGACTGCATGCCACACTCCTCCCTCGTGGGAATTGTGAGGATTCCTCTCCGAAATGAAACGAAGTGACAGTGGAACACGAAAATGGAATTCTTCGGTTTTTCCATTTGGAATCCATCACTTTCTTCATTCGATTCCTTCCGTCGTTCCGGCTTGGAAACTTGGTTAACGGCGTCGTCGGTAATTTGAAGCAAGCGATCATCGAAGCCAGGGTGGAGTTTCGGGTGTTGCTGCTGCTGACGACAAATCAAAGGCGGCAGCAACACTGCGAAGTCAAGTTCCCCGGTTGCTTCATCGGTCCGTGGGTCCAATCCTTCAATATCAAGTCAAACCGGTGGCATCGCCGCGATCGCACCAAAAAAGAAAAGAAGAACTACGGTTGGGCGAAAGGATAGGCATTTCGGCTAAAAGCGTTTCCTTAGATTCAAACCACGGAGCTCCCGCCGGGTCTAAGTTCGATTTTCATTTCAACGCGATGCGAATATTGTCGTCACGGCGACATCAAGAGACACTAAATCCAGCGGTCTTTTTCCACTCTTTGTCCGTCCGTGTGTTCGAGCGGCCGATCGCCCATTCGTCTGTCAAGGCAGAAGACAGAAAAGCACGCGGACTTACCTCAGCCGTGAGTGAATGCGGCCAAGGGACCGACCGCATGGACTTAAGGGGCCCTGCCTTCATGAGAACAGATCGCTATCTGACCGCCCTCTCGCGACACAAAATGTCTTTCTGCTCCGACTGTACTTTCATATCTTAGCGGGTCATTCAGCTATTGACTCAATGTAGGACGACATCGAGCTGAATTCTGTTTCTCTGGTCGGCGGGTGTCTGGGATTTGAGTCCCCCTCGCTTTCGCCAACGCCCCCGTCATGCGCTTCTTCGACGGATTTGGTCGTTCTTCGACACTTCTTCAAACACGTTCGAGAAAACAAAGAGGTCAACATCTCCCTTCTTTTCTCTTCTTCTTCTTCTTCTTTTTGACATCCTGAATCTGTCATTTGTGATCCCCACCCGTTTACCCCAGTATTTCACTCGGTTCGCTGAACCCGGGCCCGGGCTCTTCGGTTTTCGGCTGAAAAAAGTTCGGGAGTCCTGGACAAACAGCGAAAAGGCGGCGCTGAACTTGTACGTCGATAACGTGATGAGTCTTTCATCAATCATGCGGCTGTGCTTCGACGAATGAATTGAAAAGAATCGCTCAGAAAACGCGAACGAGCGTCGTTCAAGAGTCGGCTGAGCTCAGCTTCGAAGGCGAAGAGAAAAGCACTCGACTTCGAATCGAGAGGTTCCGGCGAGCTGACGCACTCTTTGAATTGAGTTGAAAAGTGCTTTCGATTCTCTTCGTTGTTCGATTGGGCGGACGGCGAACATTTTTCAAACCGCCGAAGTTTATCCATCCATCCATGATAATAATTTCCTTCTTCGACGATATTAGACTTCGAGAAGAAGCACCTGAAGAACATGATCAGAGTGTGCTTCGTCCTTGAAAATCATCATAAGCGATAGAGATCTGAAAACGCTGAGTAATCGAAAGCGGTGGCCAAATTACTCAGTCAGTGTGACTCATTCTTTGTTTCAAGATCACGCTTTCGTCCTGATCCTCTTCGTCATCCCGGAAAAATTTCCACAAATTGGGCGAGGGAGTCCGCGCGGAACACCCAAACCCGTGAACGGATTTGTGAATGTTGTTCTCGTCCCGGCTTTTGTCATTTCCATCCATTTCGTTGTTTACCTCAACGAGCAGCGGCAAACTAAACGTCAGTCAGAGCAGAGTGAATGTAAACAGAACAGAAACGTTGAGTGCTTGTCTGACAGTAAACAGAACAGAAACGTTGAGTGCTTGTCTGACAGTAAACAGAATTTCACAAAAAGAGAGAAACGAACTGAATAGGTGGAGGAAAGAAGAAAACTCTTCTGAAACTTTCAACTCCAACAGGACGAGATTCCAGATGAGGCGTCCGGTGGAAGTTTCGGAAGTTCCGGAACAGTTCTTCCAGGCTGAGTACGGGATCACGGAAGCGGAGCGCTTTGTTGATCCTAATTGCCGTTGTCCGACAATTCCCTAATTTTCTCGCCGCGGGAAGTGTCGGAACTTGGAAGAAAAAAAATGGAAGATATTCCAAGACAACAGCAACTCCCCTATTGTGTCTTTGCGAGTTGTTGTCTAAATCATTGTGACAGATTAGGGGCAACACCTTCCTCTCTTCCGTCCGTCCGAAGCGCATGCCGTCCAAGTTCCACAAGTCCGGCAGAGGTTTCTTATGTTCGTTCAGTGACCTTTGGAACGATCACGTCTTCGGATCGCTCAAACGGTTTCTCCTTGTTTAACAACAAATGAAGACGGCGGCTAAAACCGCACTACGGCGTGAACTAAAACAACCGTCACGAGGGTAGGGTCTCCATGCGCTCCTAGAAGACGCCGGCTCGAGTCTCGAACGTCCAGCTTCATCGGTATGGACGACGGCGATACAGAAAGCCGGAGAACGAGGAGGAGCAATCAACGCCGCGCCGGCCGGCCAGCCGGCCGGTTGTAAAGATGCAAAGGGAGGGACACAATCGAATCGGATGAATACATTCATCATTTCGAATCGAACGGCAGCTCCTCTCGAAATAGACACACGACCCATGGACGTGCTGACAACGTCGAACAGCACCGGTGACCAAGAGCAACCCACATCACCCGATTACATCTGATAAGGTTCTGTTCCCGTCTCGTTCGGTTTTTCTTCCTTTACCGTCTCATTTGCTGTCTCTGCCCAACCGATTTCGTGCCTGCCTCTCGCTTGATCGGTGTAAAGAGCACCACCGCCGACGAGAGAAGCGCTTTTTCGGCAGAAGACGAAGACTCCGTCATCGTCCATGGGGAGCGTCCGAATAATCGCTCGTGACGCTTTCTGTTATGATATTCTCTGGTGGACGGACGAGGAAAGAGTTCGATGCGTCTAATTGTGACCCGTATCGATGCGTTTTAAAATATAACACGCCAAAGACGAACGCTGCTGTCAGAAAGCCCAAATGATTTTCGCCGTCGAAAATCGCGCGTCCACGAGCGAGTCGACGACCGTCGGTCGGACAGATCGGACTTCGCATGACGAAACCGTAATTATCAGTTGGTTGGAGCAGTCGCTTCCAATCGAACAGAAACGTTGTCTCGTTGTTCTCACTCACATCAGCTGACAAATTTTCGGTTTCATCGTGATTCCGAAGGCAAGGCAAGGAGATGCTGTGTCGGAACGAAACCGACAAAGACAACAGGACCGCCAGAAATGACAACAACAACAACGGCGGCGATGAGGAACAAACACGGCCAGAAGCTCATTGGCATTATCTAGCCGTATATAGGGCATTCACACTTTTTCATTGACTGACGGAGCCAGACAATTAGCCGGACATGGTAAGTGACCGCCGCATGAGGGTGTCACCCCACTGTCCGAGCGGTCCATGCGACCGACAACCGTCCGCAATCAACGGTCAAGCAAACCATTCAACTGACAACTGACCCAGTCCCGATGAATAATTCGCTGACGCGAAAACAAACGTCCGTTGTCAGTTCTCTGTTGCTCTCGGTGACTCGAGATAGTGGAATTTGAAACTATTTCCTTCCAGAGGTCCCTCCCTAGAGCTCATACTTATTGTGACTTTGCGGATTTCCATAAACTCTCGTCTTGTTCTCCCTGGAATTGAAGTCGTCGAAGTTCGAGCAGCCGTGCGTACTAATCCAGTTCGAGAAGGCGACATCCGGAGTTCCAAGAACTGCTAAAAATATATATCCGATCGGTGGTGGATAACCTCGATTCGGTTTCTGCGGCAACGCATCCGATCGATTGATCGATCGATCGATGGAACGGAAGTCGACAGGATCTTCTAAAAATTGAAACTACATCGATCCGTTCATTCGGAAACGGAAAGGTCTACCGACGCGTTGTCGATACTGAGCCGCGAAGATAACGTTTCGGGTCAGAAAGAAAGCGAATAACGCGCTCGATCTGATCTCGTTGTTCCATTCCCAGTAAGGAAGGAAGGAGACGACGAAACGATAAAATGTCGAGAGCTCGCCTGATGTTGTCTTTGGCCGGAAATTCGTAGTTTTCCAAGTTTGACTTTCGTGAAGCAGATACACAGATATCCGCCGGCAAGGCGTGAGTTCGGAGCCTCCCTTGCCCTGTTTTTCGACGCCATCGTTCGTGATCAATATGATGGACACGTATTCTAGGCGGCGGCGCCTGTGTCGATAGGTCAAGACTGAATTCTGGGGCGAAGAGTTCTACGTGACGTCTATTTTGTTTCAAAGTTGCAGAAATGAGAAATCGCGACGAGCCCAGCCCCGGGTCCGGACCCGTGTTATCGCGGGCGCGTCTGACAGTGTGGTGCGCTGTTCCGCTTCGTTTTCTGAACAAGTCGTCAATGCCGAGTCGAACGTATTGGCTTTGCGTCGACCATAAATTGTCATTACTTTGGCTTCGACGATCGACCCCAGTCCGTGTTGCGAGTTTGGATCTTATCGGAACGCGCGACGGAAAGACTTCGTCGCTTCCAGGTTTTCCCGGGGAGTTCATTCTGACTGAGTGAGTGAGAGAACGAGTCAGAAGAATCACTCACTCGGAGGAACAAAGATTCAGGAGTTTTCGAAGAAGTCGATTCTGGTCGGTGGACGCACGAACTTGATGTGTGCGTGTTGTGATTGAACTGACCTCTGGCCTCACTCGCTCGCTCGGGCGAATCGTCTTCCCATGAATTACCATATCAACAGCGCTCTGCTCCATAAAGTTCATATCTGAATCGGATGAGTTTGTGCGCGCGGCTACTTTCGACTGGACCGAGATGAACAGATACTTCACGGACCCCTCGAGTCGTAACGACGCGCACTATTGTCTCTCGAACAAACGCGGTCAAAAGCGACTTTTGTTTCCGAGATCCTTCAGCGAACATTGTTGTCGTCGTTGTCGCTTATAGTTCTTCAATCGATTCCCCGGTCATCGCCATCGGCCACAAAACGGCTGCATCGATACTTCACATCGGACCTCCGAGGATTCCTTCCAACTGCTCCTGAAACTCTCTTTTTTCTTAGATCTACATTTTGGTTCCCCGTTTCCCTCTCTGAATAGATTTCTGTTCGGTTCCAGGCAAAACACATCATCTTCGCTCGAATCGGACTCTTCATGACAGTTTTGACCGCCATCGATCGTTTCTTCTGTTACGACTGCTGCCGTCGATGATGCAGGTAATGTGACTCAAGTTTTTTCTTTTTTCACTTCAAGTCGAGTCGAGAAATGTTCTCTGTTTCCCGTCGGTTCAGATCGTGCAGCTAACGTCTCTGGAAACTGAAATGAAATCTTTAGCTCCGGTGACAGAACCGTGTTCAGTGAGATTTTCAACGTTTCACGGTGAATTTTGTGAGAAAAAAGAAGAAATCATAAGAACTGCGTTCGTTCGGCGTGCCGGTTGCTGGATGTCTCGATCATGAAAGACTTTTCCACCCTTGGGTCAGTCACGTTTCCCGTTTTCCAAGATCAGACGCAATCTCTTTTCTCGTGTTTTTCGACAGATCCCGCGAACTGCAGAGCTACGTAGAAGACACGAGACGTTGGAGATGAACGAAATTCGTGTAAACCACAGTTCCGAACGAAAGGGAAAGTGGTCCGCGATCAAAGTTCTACGAAGCAACGCTGAAACTTTCATTCTACCCTCATAACAAACAAACTGAGACAAAGAGGGACGTTCGCTTCTCAGTTTTCTATCATTCTCTCTCTCTCTCTCTCTCCCTCTTGTCAAAAACAAACAAACAAACAAACAAACAAAATAACAAATGAGAAGAGAAACAATGAAGAATTGTGAGTCTCTGCTTCATCTGACTCAAAAACCTCAGTAGTCGAGCTACAAGCAGCACTGCAGCGACCGCGATCTGGGACGAAACTGAGAGTTCTTTTTGCTCAACGATTCCACAACGATCTGAGAAATCCCCTAAATCGAACGAGGGATTGTTTCCGATCAGAGCGCCACAGGATTCCTCCGCGACAACTTTAGGGGTTACGGCGGCGCTTTCAGCTAGTTTCGCGGACGACATGTCTACATCGAGGTGTGGCGCTCGGGCAACATGGCCGGCAGTTGGAACCTACCGCTGCGCACGTTCCGCGGTCCCGAGCGAGCAGGTTAAGTCGTGAGCCAACACGGTCGCTGCATCAAACCAGCTGAGACAATAACGCTGCTCGGCTGAGTGAAGATTTGGGCGTTTAGATCGCCCGCTGCACCTTTGAACGAATGCATCGCTCGTTGGTGGATCTTCTTCTTTGACTTCGACGCAATCCGCTGCCCGTCGTTTAGAGTCGAATGGAGGAAGGAAGGAAGGAGGGTCCTCCTTTTCAAAAAGACGACGACGACAACGACAAATCCGATCCGCTCTGCCCACTGTCTTTGGCGCGCTCCTCAAGAAGAATAAAGCTTCGTCGTCTTCGCTGCTGCTCAAGTCCCTTGGAGCCCGGGAAGCGAACGCGGCATCTGGTTTCACCCGTCCATGACACATTCTTCGTCCCATGAGGACTTCGCTTCTCAAACAGAAGCTCCGTCGCCCCGAGAACAGAGGATCCAAGCCAAGAAACCTATTTTTTCTTCTTTTGGTCTACGGAAAGAATCAATCTGCTGCTGCATCCACTGCCGGCCTGCAGGAAGTTTCACTCGATTGATCTGTTCGTCCAACAGGGAGGAACGGGCCTGGCTGTGACCATCTATCGGCGTGTACCGCCTCGGCCGGCTGACAATTTGTTCACGGTGGTGTTCTATGCACTTTTGTTGCTACAAATTGCTCGTTTCCTCGATAAATTGGATCCCCAAGCCAAACTGCCTGTCGCGAAAGCGTTGACATCAAGAGCGATGATGGGCTTCAAATGAGCGCCATTACCCAGGAGATCTATCTATCTATGTTCATATTCCGCATCCAGGAACTCAGGAAGTTCCCGAACTTGAGCTCACAGACCTCTAGAGATCGACGATAAGGCTGAAGCGGTGTTTGTGAACTCGATAGTTCCGCTCGATGACAAATCACTCACTCGCCATCGTCGTCTTGGATGTTGTTGTTGTTGTTTCTGCTGTCGACATCATCAAACAGAAAGCGATGATGCTTTTTCGACCGGTTCACCGATCATGGTAATGGCGGTCATGATGATTACGACGATGATGGAAACGGAGACGAGGCTGGAAGTTGTCGCGCAACGACGACGGTGACAAGCCCGTCCGGTGTAGTTCCTTCCTGTACGGGGAACGATGCCGCCCAACTTGCCAATGGGCTTTTTCTGTCGATGTCGTCTGGTCAGCGGTGTATTAATGAGGACGGTATTTTGAGTGACGGCGCGGCGGCCGCGCAGTGATATCGGCCTGTTGTCGTATGGTTTACGCCGCATCTGCTCCGTCCGTCGTCGTAATCGAAGCTGTTCATCAACTTCTAAGCCAGACCGAGATGATGGTTCATCGGACGACGCCTCCGGCTGGTGGACACAATTCAAGCTACTGCGCCGCCGCCGCCGGCCGGTAGCGATGCAGCACGACACCGCGCTTAAACGACACCGATGCCGGCGACTTCTGCTATTCTTCAAACCTTCGTGTTCTTCTTTTTCCCTGCTCCTCTTCGTTCCACTGAGCTGTCGATACAATTCAGGGTTTGGCTTTGAATGTGTGTGATTTGCACTGCGACGTCAAAGCAGTTGGCGTAACGATGACTTTTTGCCTCGTCGTTCGAGATTTATTCTTTGCTGTGACAAGTGGCGGCAGTGAAAGATGCTGATGGAGAAATAGCCCACTCTCAGCGGCTCTAGTCGAAAATCTTCGCGGCGGAACCACGTTGACAGCTGGTGATCCTCGGGTGTTGTTAGCGTCAAGTTGCGCCTTTTTTCCTCCCGATTCCTTTTTTTTTTGTTTCGGCCATCTTTGAGATTTTTTAACGTTGCGTTGCTCTCGACGTCGAGCCAGAACATGAGTGGACCCAGTGCTCGTCCTTAGGGACGCCGAGTGGAGTTCATCGTGAAATTTGATTGCGGAAGAACAAGAGAAATAAGATCGATCAATAAGATTGTTTTTGTGACATCTATCCTTACGGAATCGATTTTCTCGTCGTTCGAATCGTAACGTCGCGTTTTATCCAACGACATCAGATTCGCGACTCTTCCAACACTGCTCTTCGACAGCTGATCCGCTTCGATTGATCCGAGCTGGCGGACGATTGAGTGAGAGCTGTCACCGCGCCGGCCGGTGTCAGCTTTCGAAGCCGTGCTGCTCGTTTTGGAGCGAGTTGACTTTTGCGTAGCAACTTTTAATGAAATGACGAAATATCAGACGTGAAGAAACTTTCTTCGCAAAGTGGATCAGACTGGGACTGTTTCGTCGAGCCGCCGCTACCTGTTTGGCAAAGATCTGCGAGCGAGCAAGTTTTCGATGTGAAGGCCGAACAGAAAAATCCTCGCGGTGGGAACGGTGCCGGCTCAAATTCGCAATCTGACCGTCGACGTAACGCTGAGCACCGTGCTAATAGTATCAGATGGATCAATGATTGCTGCGGAGTCGTTTCGAGAGAACAGAGAGGGAACTTTGTAAGTTGGCTTCGCAGTAAGTGGGAGGGAATCGGGATTCTGTTGGTTCTTTGTTGAAACGTCGGCAATGAATTGAATTCGCTCGCGTTGTTTCCGCTTTCGTCGTTCGTATACTCGAAAGCACCCTAATCCGCAAGAGAACTTCCTATGTTATCGGAAAAATTATATACTTTGGAATTCGAGCCATGATATGAGCGGTTCGACCCCGTCCGTTGACTTCAACACAACGGCGACGAAGAGCGTTGTCTAGAAGCTTTGTGAGGTCTCCAACAGCAGAAGAAAAGCTTGAATTATACTCGAGCCCGACTCTAATCCCTGAATTTGGTTTCTGAATCTGCGCTTTCAGGGTCTGGAAGAGTGAGTTTTTTTCTCTTTTTGATTGGCAGTATTTTCTGCCGGACTTGCGGTCGAAGCATCAGTCAGTCGATTATAAAATTGCTTGTTGGGCTTGATGCCAATCGAACGGCCGCGCCACACCCTTACGCGGCGGAACGTGTCGAGACATTTTGCGCTTTTCCGGAGCGAAAACACGGCGCGATTATTTTTTCTTTCTCTTCCATTCGCGACACTACATTTCGCTGTGAGCGTCACACGGTATGCCCGTAAAACTAGCGTCTTGTGCTTTATACGGACGTGTACCCGCAAAGAGAAGAAGACGCCTCGGCGGAGCGATTTTCGTCGAACTACTAAGAAAGCGAGTAAATTTTTTTTCGGTACTAAAAGAGACACAACAAATACGGCCACGGTGTTTCAAGTCAATACGTGGGAGTCGGCCGCTTGTTTGGTTAGCTCGGGCTTGGAAATGTCAATTTATCTCTGAAGTCTTCATTTCTTAGAGAAACATTCATTTCCGCTCGATTTGTCCCAGATTTGAAGTTGATCTTAATCGATCCGGTGGCAGCAACAAGTTTAGCCGTTCGTATGCGTGAACGAATTGCTCGCTTCTGTGGAATGTTATTATTTTATTATTATTATTATAATGTATAATCGATGTTATAATTGATGACGACTGTTCTGTTTGTCAAGGAAAAGAAATCAATGAGCAAGCAAGGTCGATCAAGGCGAGAAGCGAGCGTATGCAAACGGAAAACGAGGCGGGTGCTGTTGTAGAATAGCGATGAGAACGAATTTATGTCTCGAGACTCGGTCTGGAATTTTGGCGCGCTTTTTAAACAATTTGTTCTTCTTTTCCCGTGCTTTTTTTCTCACCGAGAAACGTAGCGAGCTTTTTGGGAGGGATCCCCTCCCCAAAATGCACCTTTTCTCAGGGCACCTTCGTTCAGGGACGGTGTTCGGCTACCAAAGGCCTAATGTTATATTCATGTTGTTTCTCTTTTACCATGTTAAATAGATTCAAAACGCTGTTTTGGCGCAATTTCACGACGACCCGACGAGCGTAAAAGTACACACACATTTATATATTCGTCGGTGTTGTAGCGCGACGAGCAGAGCACGACGAAATCTGGACGCACCCAGTGGGCCGCCGGTTTTCCTCAGAGAAGTTTGGCGTTCCGAAAAACTGGACACGTTCTCTTTCGCTCACAGAGATTTTTTTTTGCGCTTCATTCGATTTAATGTTCAACCTGGTTCATGCTTGTCGTAAAATATAAAAACGGTGGCTGCTGATGGAAAAGTAGCAACACCAGCCGCTCCATCAAAATGCTTTTCCGACACTTTTGACGAAATTTGTCAACGTGCCTGACAATTTCCATCGCTCGTTGCGGGACGCTTCATTTCTCGTCGAAAAGTAACTTCCAGCCTCTTCGAAAATCCGTTGTTTCCTCGAAATCCCAACGATTGAAGCCGAGCTCGGATCGATCGCTTCGAAAAATCACTGATCGACGACCCGGTCAGGAGTCAGAGCGGGTTCCGCGAATCGCGCGCCTCAAACCGCAGCAGTCACAACACAGGCTCTGGTTGAATTGTTGCTGACAGCGAACACGCGACTCATCTTCGGGGTGGCCCGTTTATTCGGTCGAAGTGATATTTGTTAACAAAATCCCGTGGATAGAGCCCAGCTAACATTCTCGGAATTCTCGCCCGGAGTCGATCATCTGATCCGAGAGCAGAACTGTTTGATTAGCGCGCCCATATGACTTCTCCGGTTGACTTCGTTCGAGGAAAACTTTCGTGATCGACAGCGTTTTGTTTCCTGTCAGAAATCGAATCGAGTTTCCAGAAAGACGCCGTTGACGAAGCCGCTTGCTTATCAGGCTCGGAAGAAGTCGATCTTCACGTTGGGCGTGTTCCGGTGCCGACCGTGTTTTTCTCTCTTCGCCGGACATGGGGACGAAGATCTGGTTTTTGTTGGCTTTTTAGCCGTTATTGCGACGAAATGAAATAGAGTTCCAATGATAGACCGTCCGATGATGCCGGATGCGATAATACATTTGTGCATTATCCTACCTTATACTTTTGGAAACATTTGTGACTGTTGCCGCCGCTTAATATGTTTCCTCGTCGGTCGATGCATCAGGCAGGGCAGAAGGTTCTACCGTTGGGGTCGTCCGAACTGATAACCGAAAATCCGGCGTCTTTTCATCGCTTCCCGATAAAAACCCTCAGATACACTTCGAACGCCCCAGAGTATATTATCATCATCAGCTTCGTCGAACCAGGAAGGTTCGAAGCAACTCTTTTTTTTATTTATTTTTTCTTCTCCGTTTCCGCGAATTGAAACAGAAAGAAGAACACGGAGTCACCTAATTTTATGGTTTTGTTGTTCAATGGTTCCGCGTTTCTATTCTTCATCTGCGAGCGCAACAACAATCGATCCTTTGCCCCGCGGTACCCTATGGCCACTGGAAGTGAACTCGGCTGAGCCAGGGTAGCCGCCGATGCGACTTCATGATCAAAGTCGGTGGCTTGTCCGTTTGTTTGATCGCTTGTTTGTGAACTTCCCGACAGCATTGCATCAAAGACATCTTCCCGATCACAGTCACACGCTCGATGGGCCAATCGGCGACTAGTTAGAGCGAAATGAAATTGAATCCGATACTTCTACTTACGGTCCCGTACGAATATGCAGCGCTTCAATACAGAAGCGTCGTCTGCCTTTCTGCTCTCTCGTTTACTTCTGTTTCTTGACGCGAAACAAGTTCTGAAGACGACGTCCATTCTGTGCCGTTCCGACGAAAGGTGGGCGGATCCGATAACTCAAACGTTATCGACTGTCGATAAACAGCGAGACAAGAAGAAAATAATAAGAAACTATAAGTGATGAGCGTCCGCTGCCTCTGCGTTGCTCTTGTCTTGAGAGCCGAGATCGAAGTCGGTCGGACCGTGTTTCCGTGTAACGCCGCGAACAGGTGGCTGTTCGAATGAAAAGACCGTTCTTCTCGTTCGCTTCCCAGAGTGAATCGGAGATTTCGAAGTCGCGGACGATTCCGGCGCCGGAGCTCGAGATGGTGACCATTGTGCACGAGCGTGCATTGTAATACCGAGTAGCGAAGAGCTCGCTGGATGGTACCTGACGATAGCTAGTCGGACACGAGTCTGAATTTGGCTTATTCTTGTCGCCAGTCAGCCGTGAACCTTGAGATGGATATCTTCGCTAGAAGAAGGCTTCGAGAGCTCTCGAACTGACGCCGCGTCGCCGTAGTGGAGCTCAAGCTGTGACCAAGAAGAATAATCATCATCGTCATCATGAACGCGCGTGGCATTGTAAAGCAAAAGTCTTCGCTTCGGATAATATGAAATGTATGAGCTCGTGGCACAGAATCCACCGCAGTCCGGGCGTAGAAACTCCGATCGACAGAGACAGGAAACACTTGAGGTCCAGCCAACCTTTGTGACGGAAGTAGTTGGTCATCCCGGCGAAGAGCGACGCCTCCACCGGACGTGTTGTACGGGTGGTCTTTGACGTGATTTTTTCCGTATCGCGTATTTTCTTCTTATTTTTTTTTCTGTGTTGTTGAATCCTACGAGTGTGGGTCGCGCTCTGTTTTTTATTCATTTGGAGCTAGTCGTCTGTGATCTTCACGAGTACGCTGACGATCCGAATCAAATCCAGGCGCAGACCTCCGCGGAGTCGGAGTTTCTTGAGTGAAAACGTGGCATATGTTCCCACGCGAAGAAAAAAAAATTAATTCCGTCTCTAGTCGAACTGTTTTCCTCCCCGACACAGCAGACAACCGAATCGAAGATTTGACACTGGCGTATTTCGAACTCTTCGAAATCCCAACAGATCTCAAAGATGATTTCCCCCGCTCATCTTCGGATCGCTTTCCCATGACTTCTGTTTTCGAGATCGTGGATCGATTCCGTCTACTTGGAAGTTGGGAAGCTCCGGTGGAATCGTGATCAGTTGTGCGAAGAGTCGCCTACAGAGAACAACGGGCCGTATGTTGGAGCGTTTTACAATTGCGAAACGACAAAGGCCGGAGTTAACACTGCAACAGAACTCTCAATGCACATCCAATCTGTCAGCAGCGTGCGGGGCATTGTCTGTTTCACCCTAAGTGATGCATGCATGTTAGCTTTCTTGGCGGCTTCTTCCCTCCGTTAGTTCTCTGGGTCGTCGACGACGACAACGCTCGCTGCCCGGGTTTTCTTCGCTTGTGGGAGGACGCTCGTCGTTCTGGCGCTAGACTTCTTCTGCCGCGCTCGTTCGTTCGTTAGCTCGCTCGCTTGGGGCTGAGTGCCCCATAGGGTGACCCCCACCTCCCCCCGAAGCCTAGCTCCCCATCCCCCACGCACAATCAGCGCATGGAGTGCCCTCACCAGTTTGGCCGCGGCCGCGTCGGCACCACCACGCACCACAGCCAGCTCGCTCGTCAGCCAGCTAGCTAGCTCGGATCCGCTCAACCGAACCTAAAACGAACGCTCGAAGCGCGTCTGTATTCAGTCCACTTCTGGCCTCTAGCTTAGTGGTCGGTAGATCTGTTGACCGGACTGCCTGCCTGCCTGTCTTTGGATCTGTGGAACTGAAAGTGTTGCTCTTGGCCGCTGGCGTCGAAAGCAGCTGTTATTAAGTTTGTTGTTGTCGTTAGTGTTGACGTTGTTATTAACGCTCGAGCAGCGTGTTCCGCCAAGCAGTGTGATGTCCACCCGTTATCTAGTGGTAGGTGTTCCCGAGGAGTTCGTTCTCCCTCCGATCGGATATTCAAGTGAACCCGTCGGCCAGATCCACCGAAGCCAACAAAGTGCGCAGCCGCTTCGAAACTACTCCTTTTCGTTTTTTTTTCTTTCGTGGTGAAAAGTTCCAAAGTTCCATCGAGGGAAGAGAACTTGAGGAGCCTCGGTCTTCAGGTCTCAGAGGAATCTCGTTCGACGATGCCTCGGTCGGCTCTTGAGACGAGATCCGAGGATTTGTGCGGAAACCTTAATTCGTTAGGTTTCCAGAGATATCTCGAGGAAATTACCATGAATTTGCGAGAATCGGGTCGGTAGTCGAGAGCGATTCCGCGCAGGGATGTTTCTGGGAGTTGAAGTACCGATCGTTCGTGCCAACAAGTGGCTGGTTCACCCACTCGCTCGCTCGCTCGCTCGGTTCTTCTTTTTCTCCTTCCTCGGTATCTTCCTCTCGTCGAAGACATGGGTTCGAGCCTATCAGCCGAAGTGACTGTTAGTTAGTCAGACCGACGGCTGGCTGGTCTCTCGTTTTTATGCGGGCGTCGAGCCGCTTCTTCCCGATGTCTCGCTCGCATAAGGGTTGGATTCTTTGGTGGATGATTTACAGCTAATCGTAGTTCGCTCGTGTGTACGTGATCCTCGGTGGCGGTTTGCATTCTACAGAAAATGTTGAAACATTCAATTAAAATGTAAATACCTTCTTCATTTCAGGTGTAAAACCGATAACTTCCAAGGAGTACACCCTCCTCCTCCTCGATCACCATGTCGTTCCTGCAGGGAGCCGTTCTAGGCCTCGCGCTGATCCACACTCTGACACGAGCTAGTCATCTCGTCAATCAAGACTGTGAGTGTTCTGGCTCAGTTTATTCTCGAAAATTCCAAGTTTGTGGCGAAGTTGGAGCACTTCTGAACGAAAACAGAGAAAACATCAGAAATGAATTCGCTGTCAATCACTTTGCTCACTCAATTTCCTTCTTTTTTCTGTCGCCATCGCTCGAAATCGACGACACGGAGTTTTACCTCGAAAGTATTTGGTGATTTCTCTTCTTGGCAAAGTATGCAAATTTACTGGAACGGTACATGAGCCGTCATTCAAAAAGTTGTTCTCGAAGTGCTCGCCCAGGTACGAGATCGAACGAACGAACGAACGAACAAGGTGACAGACAAATTTGTCTTTTCGCTGAGAAGAATTATCGCATGAATTTCGGCGAGAACCTTGGGTTGAAATTCAATTTCTCGACCAGATTGATGGAAACTTGATTTGCGTCCCCGATTTTCGGCGGTGGGTGATCGTTGGCTGTAATGGCGACAGAAGATTTTCCGTCTGCCGGACACAGATCGTGTAGGCCAAGATGTGATTATTATTTGCCGCATATCGTCGAAGATATAAAGCATCACATCGTAAAATCAAAACTGTGACTGGGTGTGGGCGACTGCATCGTTTCCAGAGTCGTAAACCGTGAACGGAACTATTCGATGCCATCGAGCGCTCGCTTGAAAATTTATTAGAGCCATATTCTTCGATGGCGACTTCGGCGTTTGTCAATTAGGCGAGGCTGGCGATGTCGCCGTAATCGTTTTCGACGAGGAAATCGCATCCTTCTGCAATTTTCGGAGGCGTCTCCGCGTGCGTCTTTTCCTTGTCGGGACTTTTCCTTGGAGCAAGGGGAAAACTCTCCTGATTTCGGCGGAGTTGTTGGAAAACTCGGGGTCGAATCGAAATTCTTAGGAGACCACGACGCCTGTTTGGGCGAAAGTCCTCGAGACGCGATGCGTATCATCGGAAGCTTCGTCGGTCGGTCGATCGTTCATTCCGGCCGGCCGACTGATGGCACCGCTGAGCTACGTCGAGAAAATTACCCGGACGGTGGTCGTGGAGCCATTCATTCCGACGCAGAATCACTGCAATGGTAATCAATAGCAGGAAGAGAGTCGGTCACAGAAACTTTCCCTCGGAAGACAATTCCGGCCATCGATATTGGACATTATCCCCACCGTCTGGAAGAATTAAAGCGACTTGACCCAGTTGCGATCGCCCGCTTGCCCGCCCGTCTGTCTGTCTGTCTGTCTGTCTGTCTGTCTGTCTGCTGGGAAGACACAAACACAACCTATGTATCTGCCCCTCGGTTCATTTTCGTTCGTGATCCGCGATCGTTATGCTCATCATTAAGTCGAAATATATCCGGAGTGACATCGGTTTTCGTTTTGCAGATGTCGAAAAACAGCAGATCCGCTTCTCTCAGCCCGACGTGGAAGACTTCACCCAGCTGTTGGTGGATGTCGACCGGAGACAGCTTCTGGTCGGAGCAAGAGACCACATTTTCCAACTGGATCTCAACTCTCTCGAACTCAAGGACTTCAATGAATGGTCTCCGTCCGAGAACGACATCAACTCGTGCGTTCGGAAGGGCCAAACCGCCCAAGACTGTCGGAACTACATGACGGTCATGCACGAGAACAACGGTACCATCTACATCTGCGGGACGAACGCATTCGCTCCGGTTTGCCGGAGGTTCTCGGGCGGCAACATCAACAAGATCCTGGACGAGGAGAACGGGAGACTCAAATCGCCGTTTTCGCCCCACGCAAACGTGACGTCCTTCATGACAACTCAGGGCGAGCTGTTCGTGGGCTCGAGAATCGACTTCGTCGGAGCCGATCCCGCCTTTATTCGAAGCGGCGCTCGAACCCAGAGCGTTCTGCGGACGCCGCAGTACAACCCGGAGTACCTGAGTAACCCTCAGTTCGTGAATTCGTTTGAGGTCGGCGATTTCATTTATTTCTTCTTCCGCGAGAACGCGATCGAGTACAGCAGCTGCGGGAAGAACATCTTCTCTCGCATCGGACGAGTCTGCAAGAACGATCAGGGAAGTCCGTACAATTCGAAGAGTTGGACAACCTTCCTCAAAGGTCGACTCAACTGTTCGCTGCCGGGAGCGATTCCTTTCTACTTCAATGAAATGCAGAGCGTGGATTATCTGCCTCGTCAAGGAATGTTCTATATCACCTTCACAACCGGAGAGTGAGTATGACGTCATCTTTCAATCATTTTCTGCTTCATCTTTGTTCTCATGCGTGAAATCGTTAAGATATTTAAAACTCCAACAACTAATCTCCCGATGAATTCGTGTATCTTGCTGAACTCCCGACTTATTCCGTTGGAAAAGCGTTGACTCACGAGTGATTTCAAATTTCCAGGAACAGCATTTACGGTTCTGCCGTGTGCTCGTACTCGCTCGATGAGATCAACAGAGCGTTCAACGGCCCTCTGACCGGCAAACTTCACAACTTTGCCAAGGGCAAGATTGCCACGGAGCGCTTCCAGTGTCGTAAATCCGACGACCTGATGACTCACGAGGAAGATCTCGACGTGAAAATGTATCAGCAGACATTCGAAGCGGTCCAGTCGCATTCGAAGCCTTTGTACAACTCCGAGCTGGAACGTTTGACTCACATCCAAGTCGACACGATGCTCATGGATCAGACTCACGCCGTTGAAGTGATGTTCGTGGCCTCGCTCGAAGGCGTTCTGAAGAAGATCGTCCACAAACCGAGCACGAACACTAGCTGCGTCATCGAGGAAGCGAAGCCGTTCCGAGCCGGCGAGAAGCTCAACAAGCTGCAACTCATCAAAGAGAAGCAGGTGTTGATAGCTCTCACTTCGATGGGCGTCGTGCAGCTTCCGTTGAGCTACTGTGAACAATACCGAACGAGGAAGACTTGTCTCAGCGCTGGTGACCCATACTGCGGTTGGAACCACGTGCGAGGCAAATGCACGACTGCTCCAGAAGGCAACGTCCTAAACTCTAGATGGGAACAAGGCGCTCCGTGCTCGGTGGATGTTTCGATCGTCGATGGGGGTTGGGGCCGATGGTCCGAGTGGAATATGTGCGGACTCTTCGAGGGCGTTGAAGGTGATGGATGCATGTGCAGACAGAGACGTTGCGATTCACCCGCGCCCCTCAACGGAGGAAACCAGTGCTACGGGAATGACGTGAGTGCAGTTGTTGGGCAAGAATATCACGAACTTCAGCAATGTGTCAATCGGACGATTGTGCCCCTGATCTAGAAATGTAAGAGAATCTAATTCTAAGCCAAACCTCATCTCCATTTAGGTCCAAGTTGCCAACTGCACTAAACACGGAGGCTGGACAGACTGGAGCGAATGGTCCGCGTGCAGCACACCTTGTGGTCCTGGATACCATCATCGATCCCGATCGTGCACTAACCCGAGACCGGCTTTCGGTGGTCAGACATGCATTGGAAACGAACGCGAGGAAAGAGGTTGCCCGAACAACCCGAGCTGCTTACCAACGGCCCCTGTCGTCAACACCAAGACGATCTGGGGACATTGGGGCGAATGGTCCGCCTGTAGCGTTCAATGCGGCGGCGGCTTCCAGGTGCGACAACGCGAGTGCACCCTCCTCGACAAGAAGGACTGCGAATTGGGCTGCTCGAGAGAATACCGGGAGTGCAACACTCGTGAGTGCCCTGAAGTCAAGGGCCGTGCCGAGTGGACCAAGTGGCTGATCGTCAATCAGACCGGCGAAGGTTACTTCGAGCAGAGATACCGCTACCAATGTGTAGCCAGAGTGCCTCACATAAAAATGGATCTCATAACGAAAGTTGATGAGCGCTTCTGTCGTGACATCAGTGACTGTCACGATTCGGCATCGAACGTGATTCAGCAGAACGCCACATGGTCTCCTTGGTCGGAGTGGGGCCCGTGCAGCGCCACCTGTGGGGGAGGTTTCCGTCGTAGACAGCGAATGTGCGAAAGTCCACGACCCGAAGTGGACTGTCACGGCCTGTCGATAGAGGAAAGCCAGTGCAACACTCAGATGTGCCCCACCGAAGGCTGGTCGGAGTGGACTCAGTGGTCGGACTGCGACTCGAACGGCGAACAGCACAGAAAGCGACACTGCATCGCCAAAGACGACTATCAGAGACGTTGTTTGGCCGGCGTCCACACAAAAGAATCTCGAATCTGCTTACATCTCGGGGCCAAACTCGCGGGCACCGGGATCCAGTGCGCGGGTGCCGGGGGTCTCGCACTAACGATGGCTGTCGTGATCTCATACATCGCCGGTCTTGCCTCGATGATCGTCATCGTTCGTCTTTACAACAAACGAAACCGAGCCAACGCAATGCTCAGCGCTTCGTCGATCTCCACGAGTCTTCAGACGATTCCCGTGCCGAAAAGGCTCGGATCGTTGCCGTTAGTGCCGGTTGAGAGCAACACCTACGTGCCGACATCTCAGTTCAAGGGACAGTTCAACACCTTGCAGTCGACACCGGTGAAAGCAGCCACGATCAAACGTAGCAATACTTTCCGCGCACAGTTAGGCGACGATCAGAATTTCTGAGCTCGCGGACGCTGGGTTCTTGCGGAAACCCTGATTTCTAGTTCAGACGAATGGCTTTGCTCGCCGTTTTGAGATCGAAACGCACAGCTAAATCGAGTGCGAGACGGACCGTCGATGCGTTCGACGAGTCCAACAACAACGAAATCCCCATCTGATCAGCCATAATGCATTGTAAATATCATCGGAGTTTGGAGCGCGGCTCGACTTCCGATCTGCTCGCTGTAAATATAGGTACGAACGGGTTTAGGTAAACATCGTCGCAATATTAGGAGAGTTGTGATCCTCCCGATCTCGTCGATGATTCGAAAACGAGGAGTCGCGAAAGTCGGGGCGGAAAAGTAGAACACACTGAACGAACAACTGAAAGACCAGCTGCTCGGAGGAGGCGAATTTTCGGAACGAAAGCAGCGCGCACAAAATCATATCCAGAATCGTTAGAATTAAACGATCGAGGAATTCCAAACATCACCTGATCAATGAATCAAATCTTAATCACTCAGACCATGTTGCTCGCTCTCTCTCTCCTTTTTTCGCTGATGGCGGGCCAACAGCGAAGTCGATTTCGAAGCTCAAAAGTCGGTGTCGACAACTTGTGTCTCAGTTCGAATAACATCGGTTTGAGGGAGAGTTTTTCATTTTCGAATGGGGCCGCACGAAATTTGATTTCGGAAAAATATCAACCCCATCAAGTGACGTCACCAATTGTAATGTGGTCGGTGACGATGACAATGACGAAAACGTTTAGTTGACGCCTTGCACCAGACGATTGGTTGTTCGAATATATTGTAAATAAGAGAAGTATGTACGTTGGAATGTCGCAGCTCACTCAAAGTGTGAATGTTCGGAAGTGTTGTAGTTGTACTATTTTGTCGAGGGAGGAGCGAACGAACAAACGAACTGCTCAGTTGGACGCCGCTAGTTGAGCGAAGAAAACTGTCTTGATACCCGATGTGTCTCGTCGCGATGATCGTCCACTCACGTTGGAAGAGGGAACGCTCCGATTGTACATAAGATTGAGGTTTCAAATCGTTCAGTATTTATCGCGGAGTGGAATGAGTGTCATGAGCGAGCTTGAATATCGGAGGATTTGTGAAATGCGAGCGAAAGTGGTGTATGGAACGGAAACACAAATGTTTTTGTGAGGCAACGAGTGCCTCAACGAAATTCCTCGCTTTGTTTATGGATTTCCGAGATGCTTCCAATCATCATCATAAAAGGAAGCCGAATTCGTATTGAGAATCATATATTTTTGTATCGCTACCGAATGTACCTATAATAAACGGTATTCTGAGAATTCACGAAGTGTTCATCCTTTCTTCGATCATATACATTCTTGAGTTTTCCTCGATCACTCGAATCGGGCTCTTGAGTTTTTCTACGATGGACGGGCGTCTTGAATGAGTTTTGAATCTGACGTCCTCGGTCATCGATTCTCGAATTGAAAAAGTTTTTCGCTCGTTTGAGCTCCCGAGAGAGGTGCACCTGTTTTCCAGACAGTTGCGGACAGCGATATATCGTCCAGTCATGCGGAGCGTTATCTTGTGCCCAATATATGTGAGGGCATCTGAAGTCTAGAGCAACGAAGTTCGTGAGGAAAATTTCTCTAGGCTTCCGCGAGGTTCATCATGCACGGGCAGAAAGAAAGTTCCAAAAAGAAAAGCAAAGTCCTTCATACGCATAGCGATGATCCGAACGTAGTTACCGTAGATCAAGATGTGATTCTTAAATGGCGAAAATATTTCCGAAGCAGAGCTCAAGCAGCCCAACTCGATCGACTGCAGCGGAAATCAGTACAAACTGAGAAAGTTCTGCCGCCTTGTTTCTCCACTATGCTTTCCTTACTGATATTTTGCGCCCTCATCCTCTACACTTACATGTTGAATGGACTGGCCGAGAAGATCATCCGCTATCAAGCAATATGGTGATAATGCTCAACGATTCAACGCATTCGGATTCTGCGGCTTGATTTTGATCGTAATGGAGCGTTTTAGGTCAGTATCGTGAAATTCTCAGACCTATCTCCATATTGCTCATCTGTCAAGCTCAATGAGGTCGACGGGAAGGAACCAGACGCGGAATCATTCCCAAATCGATGAACTGAGAACCTCCGAGCGATCCTCAAACGCAGCTTGACTTTGCTCGAAATCTGCCAGAAATAGAAAGTCGATAGATCAGATTTCTCTCAAGGAGTTTTCGATATCTTCAATGGTTTGTCATATTCTAATTCATCTATTGCGTCTCATGCAATGTCAAGGACTCCGGGTGAAGCACGTCATGCGCCAATCTAGGAAAACTACTCTCGATGCCTGAGCAGTTTCAAAACGCTGAAAGAAAGAACCTTGAGAAGGGAGTGGAGGTTGCGCTTCAAACTGTTTTCCTGGGAAGGCGTTCCGTAGACATTGTGTCGTTGGATGATTTAGAACTGTTTTCGAGTTCTGGATTCAGTGGATCCGCCGTTTTTGCATCGAACAATCCGATCGTACTGCGGTATTTCTTCCTCGCACAAATGAACAATTGTGTAGAAACTTGATCACCCATGGTCATGGATCGGGAGAAAATTCATTTGCGAAAGACATACTGGGATCGTGGACCGACTGGAATTCACAAAATAGAAATCTATAGCAATGATGTTCATTCGTTTAAAAGTTTGCCAGCTTTGTTTTCTCTTAATGGGAATGAGTGATGTGGGATTCTTGATAGCCTGACCGGCAAGACGCCGAATGGTCAGCGCGGTCTACTATTGGATTCCCGCAATTGCACTGACGTGATGTCCCGCGGGACATCGGAGCGTTGTACTCTCGGTGGGTTCCAGTGGGACAGCGGGCTGTTCCGAGAATTTATTCCCGTTCTCCTGAGAATCACTCAGCCTACTCTGCTTCGAACCTGCACGGCGCGGCTCGGGCACGACAAGTCCGTCGAATATTTATTTATATGTTTACCATCAATTTCCTCCAACGGATACAGCTGCAGCTTCACATCTGAAACGCGAAGTGCGACCTCCGTGGTTCGCGTTGTTATTTCCCATCCGAAAGAGAGACCCCATCCCGCCAGCGGCGACATCCGAAACAATAGAAGCCCGAGCTTCTATTGGAGCGGATTCGGGATCACAATTGGGATTCCGAGTCTAATCCTCGGTTTCGGCTTGTTTTTATGTTTTCCACCCGACTTTCATTGCCTTCTGAGACGTGTTCAGTACACGATTATCAGTCTGTGACTATTAGCGAGCACGGAGCCGTGGCCATATCGGGATAGACGTTGGTCGGGTTTTCGGAGAGCGAAGAGAGACTGATGACGTCATCCCGCGACACGCTGTCCGGCTCGCCGGTCTGCTGACGGCGCAAGCAGCCGCAGCACTCAGCAGCAAGCGAGAGTCCCCAAAGCGCCCACCAGTGTTCGCAAAACCCTCGCGGTACGGATTCTTTCCCTTCGAGGGAAATTCCCGTTTCACAGTTCGGCATGGGCTTCATCCCTGTTCCTCAGCAGCAGTTAACCCGAGCCATAATTGGACTTTTTGATCAAAACTCCTTCGTTCCGTGCGCGACGCATACGCCAGTGTAGGGAGAGAATCCGCGTCTTCGTTCCCTGTTACGGAATACTCCGGACAATGTATGAACTCCTTGGAGCTCAGATTCCTCAATCTACAAAGTGATGAACCGAACCGATCTGAGACTTTCCTGCAAATCTCGCAAAAATGCAACACAGAAAAATTTACGATTTTTCGAATCCGTTCTGTAAGAGGCCTATACTATGGCAGAAGGGTATTTTCTGAACCTCAAACCGAATCCGGGACCAAGACAATTGAGACATGCCAATGCTCTTAGTTTTATTTATCGAGATTCTCCACATGCCCTCGAACATTCCTTCGCTGTAAGTAAAGAGAGACCAACTATCCCGAACTCTTGCCACAAACGAGCCTGTTCGAAGAGGATGAAAGACGAGAGGTTTCACTGCGCGGTTTCTGCAGGCCGAAAAGTCTACATATGTTGAGGCGTTTTGAGGCGAATAAAGTTGGATTCCGAAACATCTCCATTTCGATGTTCATGGCCAATGTTCATGGCCATGGATGGTGTTCAAAGGTGAGCTGAATTTTCCATGTTCGGAAGTCGCTAGTTCGTGCATGCCAAGCCTGACTCTTTATGGATTCGTTTGACTGATTTTTGTTTTTTCTCGACTCAAATCGAGAACGTGGTTTCGCAGCAGAAATTTTCGGTCGAGTATCTTTTTCGATGAACCGCATGTTCAGTCGCTCTCTTGAGGTCTTTCCTCAAAATCGTTCCAATGCAAGGTTTCCGGATACCGCGGCACATCCGGATGCGGCAAGGGCTCCGAAGCGAGGAAATCACTTCTGTCTAGAGCTGTGCCGTCATTGATTGGAAAGAGTGAGGTCCGCATGTTACACGACGCCAAGCAGCTAGGGCGTTCTTGCCTGCGTCATCATCCTCCGGCAACATTGGAAGTCGTTTTCTACACATTCCGATCATAGGTCTCTGGAAGAGTACAAATCGCTAAGGCGCCATCGAGTCTGGCTTGATCCGTTTCCGGTTCAAAGCGTCGCATCTTTACACCAGAGATCAAAAACACTAGTCGTCACAGACCAAGCCTTTGACGTAGAAATCCGTCCTTCTAATCGATGATCCTCTCTTGAACGGCTATCCAGGATATTCTATGATAATCAATGCTGAGCGCGTTGGTATGGCATCTCATGTTGAAATCGAGTCCTCGCGTGGCAAGGACGAGGCTCCGCTACGAGAGTTTTCAAAATTTTCCCATCAATCCATCGTTGTAAACTCATTTTTGACATGAGTCGTTTGCGTGACACGACTGCAGACGCTTCATCCTTCCGGGAGCTCTCTTAGCGATACGTGAACCTTGAAGAAGTCTGTCGAACTCCCTTGGAAAATGTCTGCGAAGGGACAGAACGACCTCCAACCGACTGTGCTGTTCGTGTTCATGGGTTCGATGAATGTCTGACTGACGAATCGGTTGTCTTTGAAAGTTCGAATGCCTCTGGTCACACTGAATCCGGTTGCGTCGTTTCGAACGGTCACCAGTATCAGTTTCTTCAAAGGCCAAACACTCGGATCGCTCGTCACATGCGTTGAGCTGGCGACCCCTAATCCGACCCACAGCTTGTTGTCCCTTGTGTGGATCTCCAGCCGAACTTTCAGCGGCACTCCGGACACGCACAAGCGTTCCTCGTAGTGACTGTTCGCAAACATCATCCATTGGTGATACGTAAACTCACCATCAGAAACGGCTCCAATCGAAGTAGGCCGGTTACAGGCGCCAGTCTTGAAGAGCTGTTCTTTGACGATGTTTAGTTCATTCTGTAGAGCACTTTGGTCGTTGAGAATTCGGTAGGAGTCCGAGTTCTGTGGAGTGTTGAAGCAAGTCCTGAGGTCCGGCGTGGTGCGTAAGTGCTGTCGGATGTGTGCCAGAGTACCTCGAAAACCACAGCCGCAAGTGAATCTTGCTTCGTATAAAATCTCCCTCGAAATTGTTGACTTGTGCACAAGCGCCCAATCTGTACAGGATTGACACCAAGATTTTCGGGTTCCGTCTGCGCACATCTTGGAAACCAAGAGACACGCCGAGCACATGACATGGCTCTGTGTTGCGCATTTGAAAAACTCGAAACTCACAACCCCACAGTACTGGCAGACGGGCCATTGACCTCGAAGACTTTCGTCCTCCTTCAGGTTCACAGCTCCTATACTCAAATCCACAGGTAGACCTCGGAAACGCATTCTGTACATCAGAATAACCGTAAATCTCGCACTCTGTGACTGATATATCGAATCGTAGCCGCGAATTCATAGACCGAAAGCTGGGTTATCTGCGGGCTTAAATGGGATCGAGTTAATCAGTCAGAGCTATGCCGCGGTGATCTGAACAGAAAAACTCGCCTCTGCATCATCCAGGATTCGTTGGAATCGAGCGGGAAAACCATAGGCGAAAACTGGAGCTCGTTTTTCCAATTAACTTCTGAGATTTTTAGAACTCCGAACCGTGGCTTTTTCTTCTTTTTTGGTTTTGTTTTTTTCTTTTAATTTTCCTTTTTTTTTTATCCCTTTTTTTTTTTGTTTTGGGGTAATTTTAAAATTTTGTTTTCTTTTTTTTTTTTTCCTTTTTTAATTTTTTTTATGTTTTTTAAAATTTTTTTCTAATTTTATTTTGTCTTCTTTTTTAAAACTTTTGTGATCATTCCACAATTGTCTGTGAGGAATCATATCAGAACGTGAGCTCGAACGCGCCTCCTGATCCATACGGCGCGAAACAAAATACGGAGTCAAAAAACAAGGCAACGATCAACGATCTTGAATTTGCAATTCCCTTCAAAGACGTGCGATCAAACCCTCAGCTGAACCGTGTCTAGACAATTCGAAGGAGAACATCGTGCCCGACCATCCAAGCCGGTGACGTTCTTCAAAATTCGTTCCTTGGGAGAGCGCGTCGAGTTTTCGGGACTGGTGTCTGGTTAGTGATCATTCGGAATTATCTGCGGAGAAATAGCTCATCTCGCGAATGAGAATTCGAAGCTGCATGGATCGCTTGCAGGTTCCCTGGCGCAAGTTTGAATCGGAAATCCACTTGCATGCTTTTCTATCGAGTTCTGATTTCACCTTAGGAGTCAAACATTCAATATTTTGCAGAGCGGCTTTCGGGAAACCCGAAGTTCCCCCATCACGAACACTTCATTGAAGGCGAGGCTCTCGGGCACCTTCAAGCCAATTGTGAGGGATCCGGCGCTGTCCCTCTCTCATGACTTCTCAAGTATTTAGCTGTGGTTCTAGTAGGAGTTTCCGCCTACGTCTTTCGCACTTCTGAGACGTTTCGCATGCTCAAGAATCTGTCCGCAACGTCTTGCCACGACGCGCATCGTCGGCATCCTTCCGTTTGTGACAAGTGAAAACCGTGTTCGTTGAGACGATCCACCATGCAGTTTCTACCGATGCGGGATCCTCGAACCCAGAGTTGGTTCGGTGCTGGCGACTGGATCTCGCTCGTCTACATCCTCGGCCTCTACGTGGGCACAGTGAAGATCCTCCTTCCAAAGTACATGGAGAAAAGGAAGGAGTTCGATCTACTTGGTTTCATACGAGCCTACAATCTAGCGCTCGTCGCAATCAACGTTCTCTTCTTCTACCAAATCGGAAAGCGCTCCTACTTCGGCGGAGGCTACAGCTGGTTCTGTCAAGGTTTGGATTTCGAGGGAAAAGACACCGATTTGGTCCGATTGAACTATCTCTACATGTTCGTCCGGATTTTTGAGTTTCTGGATACGGTTTTCTTTGTGCTCCGCAAAAAGTTCAACCAAGCCAGTTTTCTGAACATTTCCCACCACTGCATCGCCGTCGGGTTGCCCTGGTACGGTGTGGCCTACGGAATCGACGGTCAGATCTGCCTCATGGTCCTGTTCAACATGTTCGTGCACGTGATCATGTATTCCTACTACTTCTTGGCTTCGTTCCCAGCCATGGTGCCCTACCTCAGTTGGAAGAAACACCTCACGAAGCTGCAAATCATCCAGTTCGCGGTGGTACTCGTCCACATGTCCATCCCCATCTATCATGATTGTGGATATCCGCCGCAGAACTCGATACTTGTTATTTCAATGTATATTTATTTTCTCGTTATGTTCACCAAATTCTATGGAGATTCTTACAATCGGAACAAAAAGGCTTTATCGAAAAACGGCCGTGCGCCAACACTAGATACGGCGCACAAATGTCATTAGGAACTTAAGCAAGGTAAACAACGCAGCAAAGTGCTGAATATGCCTGAGTGAAATGTACCTACTAGAACGGGAGTCTCGTTTTTCATTGGAATACGTCTAGGATTTGATGGAACTTTGTTTATTCTATTGTTACTTTGTCGATATATTGTATATGCTGCGATTTATTCCAACATGAATGGACCAGGCTCGATTAGCTTAATCACTCATTTTACTCGAATTGCAGAAGTAATAAAGAGTAGGCTGATGGGCCATCAATATCTGCGGATTTCATTGATTTCCACCATTTCATATTTATGAGTTGACTTGAATACGGAAAACTGAAACGTTGATCGTTTCTCCAAAACGCTGAAATCGACTCGAGAGATCTTCAAGCTCCCAGATAGACAGGATGGCACTTTCCCCTGTGCGAACATTGTATGGCAAATGATATTTCCCCATCACTCGAAATCTCCGCCCATCCCTATTCTCGGACAAATTGTGTGCGTCTCCGAAAACCAACTCGGTCGCGCCTGAAACACAATCAGAAGCTTTAGGAGTCGGGCTTTGAGATGGCTCACTCAGGTTCATAAAGCTTCGAAAACCGAGAGGTTTTGTTGTTTTGCACAAATGTTCATTTCGCGCCCGGGATGGGTCGATTCTCATCGCGACCCTTTACTCTAAAAGCCAGAACGACCGCCAAACTCCTGTTTACAAATCTCTCTTCTTCGGGGTGGATTCGAGGGCGTCACACAACGCTGGATCCTTCAACGTTGTCCTTTCTGTTTCCTTCGAAGAAATTGCTCCTGAGTGACGCAGATTTCTTCCTCTTCGAGCTAACTTCCATTGATGTGTAGACAGTCAGACCATCGTAAGATCTGTCGTCGGGAGTTCGAGCAAATGAGAAACGAGGTTATTCTCTATCCTCCAGGGGTACATCCCGTCGGTCAGACTCCTATAATCACCTACGGCGCCGCAGTAGTGAAACACTCGTTGATTCCGGTTAATGTTTGTGGCCCCTTTTCAATCTCTAAACCTCTCACATGAGAGCCAGAAACATCCGGTGATCCGGCTATCGAGCTCTTTAGACGAGGTTATGAACTTCTTCAGCTAGCCCACGAGATGTTAGACGGCTGCATGCGATACGCACCTGTTGTTTACCACAAACGAACAATCGCAACAGTGGTGCCAGACCGACGCGACGCTCCCTCAAGCTAGAAGTCAGAAGGAAAGCGGTGAGCCCACCGCTCGCGATCTCATTGTCAGTTGAAGCATCATTCGCACTCGCGGGGTTCGAGAAAGACTTTGCGTTGAGAAACCTCCGGCTTTCATCCGTTGCGGGGGGCAGGATGCAGCAATAAAGAAATAAGCTGCAACACCGGGCCTCAAACAGCACTACAGGAGATGTCCAACTTCTGTTTTCGAAGTCCACCACGATCAGTCTCTCGTCATCTGAATCATGTAGTGAGCGTTTTCCAACATCGGTAACTTCCACTCCAGCAGCTTCGATTGAAGACGAGCATGTGGAGTAAATTTTTGTCAACAATAGTTTCTGAAACTGTGAAAAACCGGAGAACTCGAGAAGAATGCCGCGCTTCACTGGACTGAGGAAATCGTGAAGATGCCTCCGAGTTGTTACATCATCATTCGTGGACAAGGCTTACCCACACCGGGATCTATGACGTCGGTCAGACATCGTAAGTCGGCTCCTATTATCATTCTGTAGGAGGAAACAGTCCGTTTGAATGCAATTATGAGCAAGAGCCAAGAACCCGAAAAAGTCCGCATCACTCTTTGCTTTTGTGAAGAAGCATCCCCAGAAAAGTTGCTTTCCAGCGAAAAGGATACTGTATCAAAAATGTCTGTAAAGTCTCCAGGTCACATCAGCTGCATCTCCAGAGCTTCCTCAGTGTACGAGCGCTCGGAATTCGGCGAAAAGGTCAAGAATCCCGTTTTTCGCTGCGAGAAACTTCCAGAAGTGCATCGTTTTGATCCAGAGATTCTTTATTCTAGAAAGTTTATGGAACATTCACTCAAATACGGTCCTCAAGGATTATTCACTTCGATCGATCGCCGGATGTGGCAGCTTCGGTTCTTTTTCGCGCGTGACTAGAGGATACGCGAGCGCCGTCAGAGCGGCTTTGAGTGGTCACCTTCCATACAGAACCATCGGAGACCGAGTGCATTCGGTGTCGTTGATTCGTTCCTCCGCACAGACACGCAACGACATTGGCAAGCAAAAGCTCTAGCGCCCACTTCCGACGTCAATTGAGATTTCAGATTTCCATCCGGGACGTGATTGCGGAGGAACAGATGATCCGTGTTCGGTAACCACTGTTTATCTGCGAAGGGGAAGACACCAATCTCAGAATTTTGTGAAGAATATTTCATTCATAAAGCTCGAGGAAAGTTTGCAGCCTCGCCCGGCAGTTTCGTGGGGATCGCAAATCTTCTCTTTCATCGTCATTTCGACTAAGGGCATTGTCGCAGCTCTCAGAGGCATCTCTACGGCTAAGAGCATCAGGGTCAGACCACAATCGAGCTCATTCAAAAATTCGGTCTCTGAGCCATGATCGACTTTATTCACCGAGATTGCGTTGGAATTCATCTCTTCTGGGACCGTCTTTCAGCTTCGAAATCGTGCGAATTCTCAGAAGAAAAGTCTCACCTGGAAAAACCACAACACCGAAGTCGCAAGACGCGCAGCGCAGCCTCGAACAGCATCTGGGACTGTTCGGAGAGGAAACTCCATTCGTCACCGACGTTCCGGCCAACTGAACTGGTGTGCATTTTCCGCGATTGACATGCTTTGACTCCGATTGAGTTGTTTTCTGTTGATTTTGGTTGTCTTGCTTCAGGAGCTCATTGACGAGATCTTCTATCTCATCCTCAAGCATGATGGGCGTACTGGCGAACCAGTTGTTTAAAGAAGCACTGTTGCTGTATCCATGGCGACGGATTCGCGCGGTACAATGGAGTTTGAGTTTCCTGTTCGAGATGCTGATTATGCCCACGGGAAATCCGATCGAAATTCGCGGCTTCGAGATGGCAAATCACGGATAGTTTAGAACTATCGAATTAATCTTCGTTTCGCTCCCCGCAAAACCTCTCGTGGCACTTGTGTAGCTTATCTAAACCATGGTGGCTGAGCGGGTCATGGCCCCCCTCTCCCACACTTCTCGCCTCATATTTTCTGAGTTGGAGCTTGGTATGTAGCACTCGATTTTCCGAAAATTTCCCACTGCAGCTCCTTCGAGAGAAAACTCTTCGGCTTTCTTCGAACTGAGAACGTGGCTGCGTGCCTCATTGCAAGCGGTTATACATTAGATGCAAGGCACACAAGGTGGAAACCGTGGGAGATGAGTTGGAAATGTCAAGCGTACCGTCATATCGACGGTGGTAAGTCTGATACGCTTTTCCGATGTATTCAATCAATGATTCTTCGTCTCCCTGGAGAAAAGCGGTCTCGAATTGGTGACTTCTGAGGCAACCCGCGCGACCTTCTGGAAAAGGAGGGAAATATCAAATTTGCATCATTGCGGCTCCCTCTCCGTTTTGATGCGACAAGGGACACGACGTTTTTCTTGGAACAGCTGGACCATTGCTCATATTTCGTCATTTCCCAAGCTTCCATCGGGATTCCAAGAAGCTCGAGTCCGATTGTGAGTCACGAGGGAGATCCCGCCAAAATTCGAATATTGTAAACAAAGCAGAGCACCGACGACAACGCTTTCGTTGAAAGTTCCACAAACGGGCCCCGTGTTTGACTGTTTTCCTTCTGCGCTGGTGGTGGCATAGTTAGATAGTTTACTACTTACGGAAGATCAATTCGAGATTGTTCTGTGCTTCTTGTACCCGTGAACAATTCAAATCGACTTCCATCAAGGCAGATTCAAATTGAGTTCTGTCACAGCCAAGACGGTGTTCGATAACATCTCATTAGTTATGAAGGAATAGGTTTTCTTCGAGAAGTGTTTCGAGTTTCCTCTCGATTGTTTTTCAAAGATGTCTGCCGTACCATCGATGATCCTCTGAAACCCATTCTCAACCAGAGCGTGAGCCCATCCTCCGTAACGGCGAAACCAATCAAACAATCTAATTCTAATCTGAACGGCGGAATGTCGACCATAAGTCCTTGTTCGGATGTGTCTGACATGACAGAGCTCCACAAAAGTTTCGGACTCTACCTGAAACCGATTTGCAGATCCAGCATAACTCTTCTGCTGCCGGCGTCTCTAGCAAAGCAGAGCATCGCGATATCGAACTGGGATGTCCAGGTCTGTTCTATTTTCATCTGGAGTTCGCGATGCTTTGTTTCGCGTATCCATTTGAAGCTAACGCCGCGAAATGACCGAGATTGATCTCTTCCCGTTCCTAGGAGAAACTCCTTCAAGTTGCGAAACCGCTCAAGTTCGAATCGATCAAAGTCGTCAAGACGACGCTGGACGCACTAAAGTTCGAAGTGGAACTGACGAATAGAAAGGAACTGAAACGGCTGATCAAACAGATGTCGACAGTGGGCTCCGTCAAAATTCAAGGTAGGCTGCCTCCCGTTTTTCCGGCAACGCGCGACTATTGTATTGTGGAAAACGTGGTGTATATGCTCGAGAGAACGAGTTTGTCGAACATCCCGATTTGAGACAAATTCTTTCTACAGGATGGCCGGAGCCTGCTCGCTTACAATGTACCGAGGCTAAGATCCCGTTTCCCGTGAGGCACGATTGGGAATCGTTCTTTAGGGATGCCAAAGGTCTGGATGAAATGAAACCAGGCCAGAGACCAGACACGCTGTACATCAAAGGGCTTCCCATTAGATGGTGAGTACTCATCGGAATGAATAGATGATCTGCAAAACTGTTCGGCTTCCGATGAGCGGATACGAAAACATCTGGTGGAGAAGAACTCTTGATATCATCCTAATTTCAGGTTCAAGGATGAGGATAGTTCGACGGAAAACCCCCAACCGAGTCTCACGCGAGTGCATCAAGTTTTCAAAGCCTTCGGTGACGTGCGCATCGTTGACATCCCGATGCTCGACGAGAAAATCACGTGAGACGAATTCGATTGATTTCTTGAAAGTTTTTTTTTGTCATCCAGGTGTTTCCAGATTCAATTTCCTCGGGTAACATCACGTTTGTAACCTCTTTTTGCACTTCCAGAGATTCTCGGGACAATAGTTCCGCATTTGGGAAAATGTCGGCTACAGAACTGGTTTTCGACGCGTACATACAGTATCGAGAGTATGTCGGTTTTGTGAAAGGTATCTGCGCGCCTTCCGATCTTTTGTTACAGAAATGATCGCCTCAATTAGGCTGAACTCAAATGACTGCTTTGAGCGTTTCTTGCAGATCGAGACCTAACTCGTTTATCTGTTTCTCCACAGCCATGGACTCTCTGAGAGCTCAGAAATTAGTTTATAAACCAAGTGATGACTCTTGTAGAAATACAATGTACAGTGCAAACATCATGGTCGACTTCGACAGGCAAGTACCGCAACCGAAATGCCGCGATCCCAACGAGGAATATTCCCGGTGTAACGCAAAGTTCCGATTGTTTTGCAGAACCCAACATCTTTCCGAAACGAAAATTCAGAGACGCGCTCATGAGCTGCAAAAAGCCCGAGAGCTCGCGCTGAGAAAAAAGCGAGAACTTCTCAAAAGGTCTTCATCATTTGTCCATCTCCTGAAACTCACGAATGTTCGCGCAAATTCAGAATCGGCTTGCCCCGCTAAACGAAACACTAGAATGATTCCTGACGTTTCCTTGCTTTTTCTCGATTTCAGTAAAATGCAAGAAGAAAGAGAAGAACTCGAAGCCGCCCGCCGGGAGTCGAACAAGAAAAGAATTCAAGAAGAAGCTGAACGTCTTTGCCAAAATCTAATCAACCTCGTGGCTGTGAGTTCTCTCCGAGTTACACCAGTAGCACTCTGAGCTCGCTCGGCTGTGAATTTCATCTGACTCACTCTTTGTTCGTATTTTTAGAAGGATGTGGAAAAAAAAGCCGGTAAAGAGCATAGGACGAAGACGAAAACTGATGAAGAATCTCATGACTTGTCGAAGATGCAGGCTGAACACAGGAAGGAATTGCTCTTGGTGCAAGAACAACTTCTTCGGGAACGTTTGCTGCGGCGGATGCAGGAAAAAAAGGTTGGATGAAAGGCTAACACCATCTGTGATCCGGAATGAATTCTCAGCTTGATATTAAAGAGATCGAGCGTGTTTCGACTGGGGATTCAAAGAGGAAAATTCTCGCCTACAACATCTTTTCTCTTCCAGCTACGATCTGCTAACGGGAGCTGAAACGACGAAGACTATGCTCGTTACTAAGCGCACAATTATTCATAATAATGAAATGCCATTTTGCTTCGGCTCGGAAGCACTTCTGCGACGTCTATGTGAAATCGACATCGACAGTGAATGAATGTATTGGAAAGTCCCTCTCACGCTGGGCGTAAGGGAAGTTCAATAAATGAATCCCCGGCGTGCCTTGAGCCGTGAACAATGTTGACCTATCGATTCCATGTGCTTTCTTCTGAAAATATGGGTTCAAGCTTTGAGGTTATTGTTCGGCCATTAGAGTGGGTATGAGGACAGAGCTCTCAAGAGCGATCTGTTTCGGTTGTACCCCGATATACCTTCACATTGTTCCGCTCAATCAATTGAGACCCAGATTGTTCCCGAACATATCATGTTCCGATTTTATTTCCTCGCAATCCACCGGGATAGAAAACTTTCGTTCAGCTATAGTTGGCTTTTCCATTCCGAACGTTTGCAAGAGTTGAAGTTCTGTTTGGAAAGAACTCGAGTCGGAAATGGCACTGTTTTTGCGTAGACACACTGTTCCTGACAGTTTTTGCTTCCCTTACCCCGGAAGATGATGCAATTTGATTCGGATGAACGACATTTCATTAGGAGTTCTCAAGATTCCCGAGCTCAAAGGAATCCACGCGATCTCCACCATATCTCCTAGCGATACGCCAAACGAAGAAGCGATATTCAACGTTTAGATTGATGTATGTAGTTTATTCCGTTTATATCGTTTCAAGTTATTAACAAGGCATTGTACAGCAATGTGCGTCTGGCTGTTTTGAAACTGCAGCGGTGAATTTGATTGGAACTTCCAAATCGTCGTATTCTGGAAACTTTCATCGAGGATTTTCGGAGAATTTTTGTTGTGACCGACTCAATTAGTGATTTGAATGTTTGGGGACGAGCTTCTTTTCTTTATTCCTAGCAAATCATTCCGTGAAAAGCTCATAAATGAGCAGGAAAAAAATCAGATGTTGAGAGCCTTCCTCGGTATTTCTCGTTTTGCCAAATGCAATCGGACTCAATGCCACAAGAAGTAATACAGAATAAAGCCTTCTCACATTTGCTATTAATACATCAATAATTTAAACTGGAACATTCCGAGTATTTGGACGGAAGTTGCTTTAGTGTCCATATTATCTAAGAGTGGTGTGCACTGCGTAAAAAACTGAGTTCTGAGGTCGGAGATTTCGCGATGTCGGCACACGAATATCTACCGGCATGTGAAATGGTTGCGCAGGGTTTGTCGCGTTTCGCATGAATCTCCGGAAGCCAAGCCAGCTGACTTTCGCCCCTAGCAGCGGTTCTAGAATCGTTCGCTCTTGTTATTCCTTAGATAGAATTTGATTCCGCAGGCCGCTCGTCACTCTTCGTCGAGCACTTGAACATGTCGCAGTTCTTGGTAGCGATTGCTTTAACCAGTGGCTTCAGACCTAACGGTTCCGCCCATGCGGTATCGTAACTGAAAAAGCATTTCGTCAAAAACGGCAAACACTATGCTGCTTCCGTCCCTGTTTCATATCTTCAAACGAACTCGATCTTTTCGAAAAAAAAGGGAGGGAGGAATAGGAACGACGAGGAATTTCGAAGGAGTTTACCTTTTTGCGAGTATCTGCATCCAGCTCTGAGCGGACAGCGTTTCACAAGTCAATCTTTGAACGCAAGAAGGATTTTCGAGTCCTTGGAAGCCGTATTGGTGGATGGCCTGCATCGAGGGAAAGGAAGCGAGAGTCATGGGAGTAACTTTCATGTTCTTGAATTCCGCCATGCATTTTGAACAAAAAAGATTGGTAACAAATGCAGGAAAAGGGATCGATGTGACGAATCAGCTTACTTTTATCACGGGGTTCGCTTCGAGAACGTTAGCGAAAGCGTTCAGTGTATTCAGCCCAGATGTGAGGGAATCGATGGGGTTTGTGAACTGAGGCTTCTCAGGGGCGTCTTGAATCGTGACGTCCCGACGACGACGGCGACCGACCACCTGGGGCGGAGCGATGTTCTGCACCGGGATTCCGCCTTGGGGGAACGCTGGAGGTTTACCGAGGAACAACGGTGAGAAACGGAGTTCGGACATTGATATTCACTTGGATAGCATAATACTTACCTGCGAAGGGCATGCTGTACAGAGAAGGAACTATGCTGGCGAAGAGAAGTCCCAACGGAAGCAGTCCTAGGAGGAGAGCGAGTGGGCCCTTGCTGCTTTTGTGATGATGACGATATGGAGGAGAATGATGATATCCTCCATGGTAACCTCCCCCGTAGAAATCATCGAATCCTCCAATGCCGCCGCCGCCGCCGCCGCCGTAGGATCCTCCTCCGCCGTACCCTCCATAATACTCGGAAGCGGACGCCTCTGTAAAAGATCCTCGTCTGATCATCGATCGGCAACAACCGAAGTTTTGGGAAAAGTATCGAATTTGGTATATCTTGTTCACTTTAAAGAAACAGTAAATCATAGTTACGCTCACTAATGTGCTCCCCGTTAACAATTTTCCCCTTATGAACAGGTCGGGAGGAAACTTTCGGGGGAGGTCCGGACGCTTGAGAATCCGGGGGCGGCGCAGTTTGTTGCTGAGTGCTGCTGGCTTCGGCTTGGTAGTATCCGTGAGGTTCTTCATAATCTTGCTCGTAATAGGCCTCATATGGTCGCTTGTTCCGTGGTGGTGAGGAGCCGGCCGCCGTATAGTAGTCCTGATTATAGTCCTGCGGATCCTTGAGAAGTGAGACGGACTTCCGGGTAGAAATTCAAGATAGCGAAACCCGCTCCGCACAAAGTGGCTTTTAGTATAATATTTGTACTTCAAAAGCAACGATATACCGATGACGACGAATGACCGTTGGTATTTTCTGAACCAAACATATCGACCTCTTAGAACTCGATACCACCGCTAATCCAGAGGCTCTGGTCACGAAATTGCAGCTGTCAGAAGACTCACCCTATGGTCGGTGTAGGCGTACTTGTGCTTCACAGGTTGAGCGTAGTAACTCTTTCCCTGATGATTTTCATCCTCGTCGGCATAGCCGTAGTCCGCGTACATAGACGGACTTGGGGTACTCGAAGGTTTGGTTTTCTTCTGTTTTTTCTTTGGTATCGGCGTGGGCATTCCGTATTGTCCGTCGAATTTGGGCACTGAGGCAGTCGAAGGTCCTCCGACCATCTCCTTGTCTTTCTTCGTTTGTTGCGAAGTCAACTGAGCCAGGTAATCTTGGTAGGCGGCTTCCTGATTGCGAGAGCCGAGGTACACCGGGGCCGGGCCCGCTTCAGGAGCGTGATTTTGCAAAAGTTCACTTGCATTATTCGAGGAAGCTCCGAACGAAGCATCGAGAGTCACCGCAACAACCAACAAAAACGATATCCAACGCATATTTCCTTTGGAACGTTAACGGGCGATCCGACCATCAGTCACACAAAAGCACTGAGCAGAGCTCAAAACGGTCTAAGAGCCTGGCTGAAGGTGTTTGCTTTAAATGCTCAAATGGGGAGACGATTTCGGAGAGAGTTTGTCCGGCCGGAGGCAAACCGGGGAAGAAGGGAAAAATATCTGTCGCTCCTCCTCTTAAGAATAGATGATGACAACTAGGAGCTACGAATTACAGGGGCGAACACGGCTGGCGAAATAGGCCAGACACGCGAGATGATTCGGTCCACTATGAAGAACAGAATGAAGACCTAGCCGTGTGTGAAGATCCCGTCGCTACGAAGAGCACTGGAGCAGTGCCCACCAGCAGGATATAGAACCGCGCTATTGAATTAATTTATTGTAATCTAGGCGCACTTCGCTGTTAGCTTCGTCGCTGTTTGCAGCTCTGTTCGAAGTCGTCGAAATAATTTGTGGCCTCAGTTGGAACAGCTATTAGTGATTCACTTCCCCGATTCCTCTTGTGTCAGATATTGGTGGGAGAAACGCTTCGAACTCCGAAGCAGTCACAACTGCTTTCAACCAATTCAAATTAATGACGATCAAGACGAAGAACTTGATCTATGAAGTGATAACCAACCCATAAGCGGTTCTTGAACTATAAAATCAATCCGTTTCCGGTTCCGAACGATGACCCTCGAGCTTGAGTCAGCTGCAACTTGTCTGGGTAGGAGTGGCGCTTTTCAAAGGCTCTCTCTCTCTCTCAATGTAAAATCGCTCCCGGACAATGCAAGCGCAATGAAAGCTTCACGATGGCATAAAAGTAACTCTTTCCAAGTCATCGAACGCCGATGTAAGCTTTGCGCGTTCGCCAAACGAATCAATCGGGGGACGACACTCGAGCTGATGAAAAAGTCGAGACATCGGCCGCGCGGACTTGCGTTCAAGGAGGCGTCGATTTTGGCGGCCAGAGGTGCCACACGGCCGTATCGTCGATCGAATTTGTATCTCGATTTTATTCTGGAAAAGCTGAGCATGAGAAGTCTTGATGTCATCAATCCGCTCAATTCGCCCTCAAATCAGAATCCGATGATCCTCGATCAGACGGAACTGTGCACGCTGAGCTTATTCCTAGATCTATCTTCTCGTTCGTCTGTTGCCCGATGAACTCTTCCACCACCACTGCTTTCTAATATCTGTTGATGATTCCATAATTTGTCGGTAGCAACAACTCTGTGTCTGTCGAAGGCGGTGGCAGCTCCGATCAGCTCTTCTTTGAGTCGCGGCTCCGGTTAAGATGTGCCTCAAGTGGACCAGCTCCGTACGGAATGAGAATGAAACAAGAGGCATCGACGAATTTCCCGCAAAACTCGTCTACTTCATGAAAAAATGTCCACACAAGCGGCTCGCTGATTAGAAAGAAACTCAAAAACAATCGAACTGCGGTCTTAAGGTTTGTGTGCCTGTGCGAGGATTTAGTTGGTCGGGAATCCTGAACGGAAGACGGTCGTATTGTCTCTTGAATAGCGGTGCGGCGGCAGAGCAGAGCCGCGGGGAGATCCCGTTTCGAACGCTATGAAATATGACACTGTAAAGCGGTTTCCTAATGGTCTGCTAACGTTGGGTTGACGACTAGGACGACGACGATGAGAAGGAGAAAAGAACAAGAAACAGCAGCTCCCCGTATCCCAAAGCGGCTCCAAAAGAAGAGAGTCATGGCCAAGCGGCAAGTCTCGGGAAGATTTTTAGCTGAGAATAGCAGTCGTCATTGCAAACCGAGGTGGAGAAAAGATGCCACTTGATGCGTAAAGCAAGCTGACCGCACCCATTGGGCGAACATCCGCTTCTTACGTCATTTTGACGGGAACCCTGTCCGGTCGGAGCCATTACCGCTATTTACCTGCCCGATCTCTCGCAGATTCACTCACTTGCTCGGCCGCGTGGTCATTCACTCACTCGCACACACACTTACTTACTTACTTACTCACTTACCTTGCAGCGGAGCAACTCGAATCACTTACAACTAAGTGTATCCATGCGAGAAAAATCGCAACACAACGGCTATAATACATTGTGGTAGAGCCCCTCACGATTTCGAAATTTTTTGCTCAACAAAAGACCAGGGTGTGTGATTTGAATGAGCTATATGTAACTTGAACAGATCCTGCAGTGTCGGGCGGAGACCAAATATCATCCCTCTCGATTGATCGAAGCTGAATGTTTTGTTTTGTCTTCAGTCGTTATCGCTACCTCACTCAGATATCTCGTTTTTATCCCTCTGAAAATTGAAGATGACCTCCCCATGTATCGTCTCGAGGGATTCAAATTCATCAGAGCGGTTCCGATCCTCCCTCAGATCGATATTGTCGGATCATATCCGCATTCCCGGAAGCCGGAATTCCGGTTTTCCGGATATCTGAGGGGGCGTTCGGTTGACACGGACAAGCTCGGGAATAATTGGGTGAATTATATCAAAGAATCCATGTTTTTTGGCGAAGAACAATGCTCGCGTCACTCGAGCGAAACAACACGCAATACGAGTGGTGTATGACGAAACCGTCGGTCACGTTCTAGACTTCGTTTATGATACACAGTGGAATTTTTAATCCGTCTGGCTTCTCTCGGCCCGGAGCTCGACGGCTGATGTCATACTATGATGCGCAAAAGTGCATAGTGCGTCGAGGGCGAAAGGATGTAGAAACTGAGAATGTCCACGTGGTCCCATGGATTACTCTGAACTATCGGCGTAACGCAAATACATCTGTGCCGATGGACTCAAGTCAACAAAACAGCGAAAATCCGAAAATATTTCATCTCATGGAAACTGCAGATTCGAGTTGTGTTCCGTCAATTGAACACTAGCGGAGCATGCACATCACTGCTTCGACAGAAGAAGCACGATGCGAGCGTGGAGTGTATTACATGCAGAACATGTGCACGAGCTCTAATACGCCTGCAAGTCAGCCACAGATGGTCACAAATCTTTTTATTCTCGTTCAACCAGAGCTTCAGGCCGAAAACGGAATCACGCATATCGTCGACTGATTCTGCATTTAGAGCCGGATTTAAAGCTGACATTAGAACTTTTCGAAACCGTCAACAAATGGGGGAGTTATCACGATAGTCATGGAAAGATTGGTACTCGATCATCATATATAATATAAACTTTCAATCACTTCGGTAGACCGGAGGTCTTTGCTAACCTCTGGTACCTCGATGAAGAGAGAGGTTCAAGAGTAGTGGATCGTTTCAGTGACCCCCACTGTACAAACAACGGGATGGAACCTTCCGATATCCCCATTCTATGGCCTGACTCCGCGACATCCCGAACCGCAGTTTGAGAAACTCTAAACCGAACGTCAGATAAATTCATAACGATCAAACAAATATCGGAAGTTCAAAGAGAGCGTTCTGGTGTCGGAGCAGTCGATGACCCTCACACCCCCGTACTCGAACAGAGCTTTTGGAATTTGGAACCGTTGACAGTGATGGAAGCGATCGGTTTTTGATCTGGAAATAGTGAGGGAAACGGTGTTAGAATTGAATAATTCTGATTTGAACGAATGTTCGAACATTCTGCACTGCGATGCTTGAAGCTTTTCGAAAAACTTTCAAATGGGATCGGTTTCACCCTCGCTGACGGCAACAAAGTTTGAACGAATCCACTCATCACGTAACCTGAAAAATTATAAACAGTGACTCGAAAAAGAACGATAGCTTGACAGTTCTCGCGCAAGGTGTTCCTCAGTCAGCTCAAAAACACACAAAGACACCAAATTCACAAGAGGGATCCGGAAACCAGTAATTGGAACGAACAAACGCCGCTGAGAATTGGACAATGAGAGACAGTCTTCCGTAAAATAAGCCGACGCGTCTTCTATCGAGCTGCGTGTTGCCGGGGAGAAAAAAATATTCCCGCCAGAGCCGTGTCGGCGGAGCTCGAGTTTTCCGTTTCATGTGCTTTCATCAGAAAATCGCGGCCCAAACAAACATTCTCCGTCTCAGAATTCGAATTCCTGATGCCGCCGAAGGCTCTCCTCTTAGCTGCGTAACTGATCGAGTCTCCCTTTGTCACTCAGGGCTTATTGATGAACTGTCGCCTCCGTTATATGAACTCTTACTTAATCTTTCTGATTGCCTACTTCATCTGTTGAGGGACTGTCAACCTATATTTGATCGAACGAAGTATCTAGGTGCCTTGCTTCATGGATGTCGGGAAGGGATATGAAGAAAAATTCTCGGAACGAAAAATTCCATGCCATACGTCAGCGAACGGAAACTCCGAGGTGGCAGCGGTAAACTCCATGCACAATGCTACACGTGTCCTTCACGTCGTATGTCACAAGTGAACGTTTGACAATAATCTCCGGAGCGGTTGTTCTCCTGTCGTCCGGAGGACAGCGGAACAGACGGCCGTACGTTCGCCGGCCGGCTGGTCGGCCGACCGTCCGCCCCGTTTGCTTGCTTGCCTGCCCGCCGACGCTACCGCCATCGTGGAGCCCACCAGGACGCGGCAGGCGCGCTTGCTGTGTCCTTATCACCGTCATCCGGAACAAAGCAGAGAACACGAAGCATCAGCATGAATCCCCTTTCTTCTCGTTTCGGCGGCACTCACCCTCCGCTGCTGCCCCTCCATATCTCCCTGACATGTCGCTGACGCCCGCCCCTTCAGTGTCCATCCCGGAGACAATGGCTACGAATCGTCGGAGTGGTTCGCGCATGAAGGGCAGTTGGGGGAGGTGGAGCAAAGCGCAAACGGCATATAAATAGATGAGTGCTCTGTACTCTTTGTCTGTGCTTTTGTAAGTTCAACTGAATAACGTTTTTAGCACGGCGGTGAACTTTCCCCATCGCATGAATAGCTCAGCAACGTGTGGTGACGAGGTACAAAACCACACAGAAGCGATCCCGTGTGACGTCTCATGACGTACCTAGTTCCGATTTCCCGATTTGAAACTCATAAGCAAGAGTTTCCTTCCTCTGGCAGAAGTTTCTATCGATGGCTAATGGAGATATTCGATGCGTCGTCCGTTCCAGCTCGACAAAAGTTTCGACACAGTGGCCTGACGGCGGCGTTGGTGTAAGTTAGAGCGAGCAAGAAAAACGCTCGTTCGTTGTTCTTGCGTTTGCTTGGCGAGCCAAAACGAGGGTAATGGCGCAGAAGGCACCACACGACCTCGCCGTTGGTATCTCTATTAAATTTGTCAAGCGTTGCCCTCGTTAGCGACTCGGGGAGCGAAGAGGGCTCGCTGGCCGGACCGACCGACCGCCGGCCCGTCCGGATGGGACCATCTCGCTCGACCCTGTGCTATTCCCAACGATGTCCATAACGGACTCTGACCAACCGCTAAAGATTGTTTACCAGCTCCCAGTAACGCATTACAATCAGAGGCTACGAGCAACAGAGTTATTGCCGGGAAGAATCTTCCTCGGCTGCACGAGCCCCATGATGTCTGACTTCTAGGAATCCTGCGTGTCGTTCCAGATATCGGAGGAAATCGAATTTCGGCGGAACTTTCGAATCTGACCCAGAGGAAGAGAACTAAAACCGCAAGCAGGCTTCAAAACTGCTCGTATTTTCGATACCTCGAGTGTTCTGATCCTTTTCTCAGCGATGTCGCGAGAATGATCTGAAGGGGTTTTCCAGAATGACGCAAACTCGGATAATGAGAGAAGCGCTTCAGCTCGCTTTGAAACGAGGGATGAAAGCCCGTCCGAACTTTGAGCTCTGTTTGCCGTTATCGTTGAGCCCTGAGCGTCACTTCCATGAGGTGTTAACTTTGCTCTGGGAGCTTGGCGGTCCCCCATCCTATCATCCATCCATCCATCCGTCCAGGCCGTGGCACTCGCTGGCGATACAGAGGCCGTCCGTTTCGGGGGTATGGCCGATGAGTGACACCAAGGACCCATTGTCCATTGCGAGCCGATGGGCCATGACGCCCTCTTGACGTCGACGCTTCTGTTCTTGCTTGCTGCTGAGACAACACATTACCCGTCGGTAACCTCTATGGCCCCCAGAAGGCCCCATCGCCGATCAAGCCGAGCGCGCAAGCAGCCCAACCCTTCGCACACCTTGCTGCTCTCATGAGCAGACGTTGCTCTCTTCATACAGAGCGAACACACATTTTCCTCGAATCAGGGAACCAAACTCAGTCACGATGACACCGGCTGCTTGTTACACTGGGGGATTCCAACAGAAATCGTTCGGAAACAGCGGGTCAGAACATTCTGATTGAGAATCCCGGGTCAGTTCGCATGGTGGCGAAAGCTCCAAGTACGGGAAAGGGAGCATCTTGGGTTTTCGACCTTCTTTTTGAAAACGAGTATTCATCACGATAATCGTTGATAATTGAGTTTTTGTTCGCCGTGCAAAAACACGTTTTCCCCATGCTGGTCAGAGAAGGGCCGTCGTGGCGGGGAATACCTATATATTTTCTCACACATTACCAGGCAAAGAACGTTTCCGGATGTCCAATCGACTTCCGGAGAGATTTACGAAGCGAACACGGATGGGACGGACGGATTATTGCTTCAAGCTTGCCTCTCCATCGCTCGAATCGCGCCGCCGATCGAGTGGAGCCACCCGAGCTTCGACTCACGGAGGAACTACTTCTCGAGTTTTTACCCACTGGAGTCGACGACGAAAGCCTTGCTGGGGGACGCGTCGTCGTCGTTTTTTCCATCGAATATTTCTTGTGAGAACTCCAGACGCCTCGACACGATATGCTCGTTACGACTCGATACAGAATTCCGTCCGGACGTTCTAGAATGGAAGTGGTTTCGTTTTCTCGAACTGGGTGGACTCTCTCATTGTGGACAGAGTTGGTTCGGTGCAGACGCAACACAAGAACAGCTGCAGCTGATTGTCCGACGAAACAACGAGCAACAGCCTGATTTCGCCGATGAGGTATATTCGTGCTCGGTCTTCGTAACACGATTCACATGGTGCAGGGGTGTCGCTTGGTGTTTCGTTGTTGCAGCCTCATCGAAGACCTTTCCGTCCCATCTGATAGCAGTATGTGTATTGACCTCATATCTACGTGCTCGCAGTTGTCTCTTCCTGTTTCCGGACCGAGTTCAGATATGTTCCTCGGCAGAATGTCCGCGAACAACCAGGAAAAATATACAGACAAACAAACTTGGCTACGACCAGTCAAAATCAAACCGAAGTTGATTGCAGTAAACATCGAAGTGAAGCCTTTTTCTGGAAGAATTTATGATTATCGACGTTTCAAGGAATTCATCATAGGAAACTGCACACTACAGCGCCGGCTAAATGATTAGAGGAATGAAGGATTCCTCTGAATTAGCAACATTTGAAAGGAATCCCAAACGATTCTGAGCTAATCGCATCACCATAACTTGTATGTAGCTGTTCCTCGGAGCTCCGATGTGAACGTCGGGTTGTATTGCAAATTATAATTGAATGTCCTGTTCCGACAGGTTCTGTTGTCACGTATGTGGCTAATGTTGTCACATTCGGAGCGCGCCATTTGAAATGGGGAGTGGGTGAAAGGCGAGCTTGAGAGGGGATATAGAGGTGAACAGCAGAAACGAGCAAAGCGGTGGCACGGCGTTATCCGCAATCGTCACGTGTAGCCTGTCTGGGAAGGGTCAGGGCTGAAGTTCAGGATGACAGGGAGAGCAGGATAGACAACAGGGTCGCCAAATGAGTGCTCTGCTCTCGGACGTTAAAATTAGCGTCACTATCGACTTCTATTGACCTTGAGCAGCCACAGTTTGAGGCAACGAAAAAGATGCATGTGACACTTTATGGAATCGAACAGGCTGCGCGAGTCTCACAGTAAGTTCAGCTCAGCGTCGACGAGCATTACATTTAGGAAGTGAACCGTGAACAGCGACGTTTTGCTCTAATTAGCGAAATGCAAAGCCACCGCAATGTCAGCGAAACAAAGCCTTCGTCTCCCCCTGAAGCGTCTTCATTTGTAAACGTCCCGAGCGCGTTTTGTTCTCCAGCGCACTCAGTTTCGTGAAGTCCCGATGCAAGCTGACAAGATCATCGCTTTCAACAGCTTTTGCCTGTAATTCCATTGTGTTTGTGTGTTTCTGTCATGTTGTTCGGTGGAAATGTCGTTTCGGAATCAATTCAATGAAGTCCGTTACAGAGGGAAAGTGAAGAAGACTTTGATCCTCCGTGGAATCGAATCGTTGTCACCAACCGGCGCGCCGGTGGCCATTGTCAGATGTAGGTAGGGTGTGTGAGGGCGTGTAATGCGAGTTGTAGTGAAGTGCTCCCTCCACGGCCTTCAATGAGCGAAACGTCATGAGTATAGAGAGGGGGAGGGGGTGGGGGGCGCACGCGTACAGGAATCAGTGATAATTTTGTAGCCAAACTGCTCCCGGCGGGTCTCAAGCTCGCCCGCGGAGTGCGCGCCTCAGGCGTTCACAGATCCGTCCACCGCCCCGCTGAACTGAGGCCCCTTTGACTTCGACTGTGGGCCCTCGACTGAAGCCCCATTTGGTCCCTTTCTCATCTGCAGTAAATAGTAATCATTACAGTCATCACCATGAGCATCACCATCCCGCGGTGCACTAGCAGCACCATCTCTCTAATAAATAACCTCGACGTGCCCCCTCCCGCTCAGCCATCAATCTCGACTGAGCCCCACTCGGCGTTGCCGCTGCGGCTGCAGCACGCCTCCGAACTGACCTGCGAACTGCGCTTCAATATACATGCGGTGGCTTACGATTCACTCGAAACCCGATCCTCTCGAAATCAGAATGATTAGCAACTATTTTCGCACTTGGAAGCCATCGGAAGACCATGTTTTTGTTCAATCGCATACTGATTTTCTGAAAACTTGAAAATCTTCACTCAATGTGGAACCGGACGGGCGCTGGCAAGCTCTTCATCGTGGGACGCGTTCACGAACAATGAAGTCTTGTTTTAGGGTGCGCTCGGTGACTGTTTGTTATCCCTGCTTGCTTGCTTGCTTGCTTGCCTTCTTTCTTGAACATCCCCGCTTCCTTTTGTCCTCCGATGGCCGATCGCTGCTGAATAATGTCTGAACAATAAAACATGACAAACGTTCTCGGCCGCAAGCTAGCCGACTATTCCCATCAGTACAGATCATAGCCCGAGGGCTCTGTTTAAGACCACCGCGTCAGTTTGCGGAGAAAGCGGAACTTGCGCTGGAGCGCTCAGCGTTTATCGATCAACCGTTGAGGATCTCGGTCATCTCCAAATTTTGCATCGAGGGACTCAGCGATTGCGGGAGAACTCGTCAGTTTTACGCAATTGTCCGCAAACCGTTGTTAATGAACCACATACTTCCGTTCGAACAGTTCAACATCAGAATTTCCACCGGAGATCAGCACTGGACCGAAGCAGCAAAATGAATCTGCGATGCGGTCGGACCGTGGGCGCGAATGTTCCCACGCCGATTTGCGGGAAATCTCAAGTACGCAGCTAGCGGATTGGTTTTGATTGCAACCGAACTATGGAGGACGAAGAGCTCTCCTCCCGTACTCGATTCCGATCGACGTATTTTCGATTGCTGATCTCTTTGTACGTCGATGATTTGAGGAACTAAACTTGAGACGAGATAGCCCTGATCTATCACGGGCTCATTGTGTCGTGTGTCCTTCATTGTGGAGGCTGTCGTTGTGTTATTCGGCCGGAGCGCAGCTTCAGCCAGCTCACTTGGGCTCGGACAACCCTACCATCAAGCGTTAATTGGGCTGCTCCTCTGCCTGTTCCTCCGCTAATTATAATAGCCGTTATCCCTCTATATTTACTGTTTAGAGCCCGCGCAAGTTCCAAGACGCCTGGACGGGCACGACGAGGGCCTCGAGCAACGTTTTCCACGGAAAACAAATTTCCTAAATCGATTCGCCTTCTCTCGAGGCCGAGCATAATACCGAAAGAAGTTTCTCTTTTCCGGTGGCCAGACAACGAAGAATCCTCCTGGAAGCGAACCACTTATGCCCGAGCAACAACTGACCGGGCAGCCGCGCGAACTAAGAGAAATGGATTGTGCTCGTCGGCAGGAGTCCGTACCGCAAGATGTTTCTCCTTCTGTAATTCGGCGCGCAGCAACGATTCTCAAGGGCGTTGTTGCATTAAGCTGCTTTGTTGCTCTACTGTGCTTATGTTCGTAGTACTGGCATGCTGGGCGGGTCAGAGAGTTGAGGTAGAGTTCGACCGAGACCGGGCAACCGGTCTCTCATGTTATGCTATGCACGGTAGAAATTGGTGTCCCGAGAGCCCATCCGAGAAGGTGGTGGAGCACTGTCCGTATGAACGCGGTGGTTGCGGTCTCGACGCCCCCGACGTGAGCAATGGTTTGGTTTCTCCGCACATGTGTAGACACAGTGGCTCTGTTTGACTCTTGCTTGCTTGTTTGTTGGTTTGTTCCTTCGCTCGTTTATATGTATGTGAGTATTGTGTCGGTCAGGATTAACACCGACTCGTTCCGTCCATCAGGAATAGCAAGCAACGTTAGCAATGATTATGCGCTTGGAGCCTTAGGTCTGAACGAGACCCTGGAAGACATGCTGGGATGGGAGTTTTGTTCTTTGAACTCTTCGAGAGTGCGCGGCTCGGAGTTTGAATTCGAATCACGATTGTTGAACGGAGTTGTTCGGAGGAGGTAACGTCATCTTACTCGACCAGTTAAGTCTACGGAGTCTGGACACCATTTGATTTCCTGCTCCGCTTAATTTGACACCGGCCGGCCGGCAGCGTTTCGAAGTTTGCATAGCGAATGCTCACTGAGGCGGACGGAATAAATGATTCAATTCTTTATTGGATTCTGGAACAGCCGGACGCATTTACCCGGGCGGCCAAGAAAGCGGCATTCGTAGGATCGCTTTTGAAAACAGCAATGCATTTGTCTGTTTGTTTCCGCGTCACCCCGACCACCACTGTGACTCGGTAGTCGTACGCATTCGAACATTTGTCAAAACAGAAACAATTAACAATCCGCGTGGCAGGACCACCAAAGTTCCGCTCAGAGTCTCGAGGAAGTTATTCGACTCATACCCTTTTCTAAACCGCAAAAATGTGAGCATGAGCATCTGATGACACATTCGGTGACTAAATGAAAAAGTTTTCGGAGGGTTTTCGCGAGTTTTCGGAACATCGATTCGGAGCCTCCATCTTCATTATCGGTATGAGGTCCAATCGATTAATCGAGGGAGTTGTCGATTGAGGAAAAAATGTTCAAAACGGTTATTTGAAGTTTCAGGTAAAGAACTTCTGCAGTTACTCAATGGTAACCTCCGGCAGAGATGTTATCGCACTTAACGACCATCATTCAATTTCGCAAATGACCCGCATCGATTGAAACGGACTCGAGAATCTCATTCGTGGTAATTTCGGATAATATCGGATCGGAAATAACCCGAACTGACTGGATTCAAGTCATATTTTGGAGGTGGCCGATAGCATACGAGCATTGTTCGCTGCGTCGGATATTTTCTGAATCAAAACGCGAGAGCCGCGGCTCAGCTGAGCGCGTTTGCACAAATCCTCGAGATATGAATCCTATCAATCCTCTCCCCGAGTTTGGTCTCTTTTTGGCCTTTTCCTTCGGCCATTACCGACGTGCGTATATTCGTCTTTCTCCCTGGATATCTTATATCGATGACGAGGGCCTTGCGCAACAAAGACGCCTGCCTGGATACTGTGTGAAAGATACGCATCTTGAAGCTAGCAGATTGGCTTCCTCTACGACGCGTCGCGGTTTGCATTATCGCTTCTTGGTTTCGCCGAACTCGCGATGACTTCCGAGATCAGGGAAGTTGAATCGCGAAAAAACGTCGGAATTCGAATCCCAACCCGTGTTTTTTCCTTCTCTCCGTCGTATCAATCAGCTCCGACTCATACACGAACACGTCGATTCGATGCAAGTATTTTCTTTCTGGCTCTCTTGGTCCGCTCCCTCGGCTGCACCCTGCGGGGCGCACGGGTCCGCTGCGGGGACGCACGAGCGGGAACGCGAGCAGGCTCCGTTGCATACTTAATTCGGTTTCGGCAGCGGCGATTGAAAAGCACGTACACAGCTACCCATAAATAAAGAAAGAACGCCAAAGGATTTCGCAAAAATTCAACGGAAAATAGATCGTGCACTGATCGTGATTACAATCCAAGATTCGAACATGACGCTGAGGTTTCGATTTCGCGACGCCTTCGCATGATGAAGGAGACACTGCTGGTATTTCCTTCCCACAATCTCTCTCCGTTTCGTCTCGTGAGGATCCAGAAGTAAAGGAAATACACATCTGAGAACGCTTTGCTTTTCTTCAGTCTCAAAACACTCCGCTGATCGCACCCTGGACGCCGCGATCGACGGAAAATCAAGATTTCAGCGTCGGCGGACCGAAAGTTTCCTCTTTGCGCGCCCTCATCGTTTTTAGATTGAGAAGGAATAGGGCCCCCATGACCTACGAGGCTCGGAACAAAGCCGTTTCGAAATTAAATACCCGTAATCCACGAGAGCCGATGCGTCCACTCGTCATGCACGAGCGCATCTCGTGAGCCGTGTCGGACGTTACGGCACGGCACATAAAATCGTCTCTAAAATAATCAAAATAGGGAAAAAAACGCACCCTGCACACGTCTACCTGCGCAAATTTTGAAAGTTGGCGCCTCGGAGAATTGCCGTGGGAAATCGTGCACGCGTCGTCGCTGTCGAGGACGTCGTCATCTTCTGTTTCAATTATTTCCTAGCAGTCGAGAAAATTGTGGAATGCAGGTTGAGTGAGTGCAGGCGCGCTCGGCCGCTCGAGCTTCGGAAGAAGAACACACACACTCGTCGACGAAGGGGAAATTCGTAACCGTGTCTCGGATTTTAACGATATCGTCTCGGAAGGTACTCGACTGCGGAAAGTCGAGAATAGTTCGCGAGGACGAATGAATTCCTGGAAGGATTCCGAAAGTCTTTCGACCGCAACCTCTCATTACATCATATTCTTTGTTGGAAATTAGAACTCCAAAGCTTGGGATTTCATCGCAATCTTAGGTTTAGGCTCCGAAATTTGTGTGTACTTGATGTTCGATCGCCTAAAGAGGTCGAGGATCATTGAGGACGGTATTTTCCGAGAAGATGTGTCTCATGAAATCATTCCTCCGCCAGGAATCCAAACTACGATTTGCGTGACATTTGTTCTTGAGCAGAGTGTCCGCTGGAAATGCTGACTAGATGAGCTCTGACTCACTCGAAACTGAGGATGTACAAATAAGTAACGGCAGTTCTGTGTTGATTCGCCAGCATGAGTTCTGATTTTCGATGTTTCATCCGGAAGTCTTACTTTAAAATCGCTCTGATTCAGGCGCATGAACCCTAAGACTTCGAATCGAAATTTTCAGCTCCAGAGACTACCGGAATAAAATTCCCTGCTACTTGCGCGAGTCTGCCACGAACGATGGGCGTCCGTTGAATTCTGCTAAAATTAGTGTGGCCTCGAAAACGGCGCGCGTTGAAGGCTGCTGCCGAAACAGATATCTTCGTCGGGGACGAGCCAAGACGGACAACCTCTATTATAGCTCTGGTTGTCTGGTTGCCTTGTTCGTCGTCTGAGAACGATGGAAAACTGATGGGAAACGAGCGATGTTGTTGTTGTTGATGACGAGCCTGTCGGCGTTTTGATCGAGTTTTGAGTCTCAACAGAGCAGCCTCTGCGGCAGCCGGCGCCATCAAACGATGAGGAATTTCCAACGGACAAGAAAGTTTTACACTTTCTTCTGCACAACACCAGATTCGCGGAAGAATCATGATGAGCAGAATATAGAGAAAATAGGGAAACAACAATAACTCGACGAAACACAGAGTCGCGGAGCTCGGTCTTTTCGACGGTCTGTTTGCGGTTCGTCTGACCCTGAGATTTTCCACCCATCAGCTTTCTTTTCTTTTCTTTGATGTTCACTTGTATCGCTTGTCGTCTTGCAAGAAGAAATGGAGAGAAATATTGTTACAGGAATAAAAGAGTGAGGCTTTCAAATAGTCGCGTATTCGTCGTCGTCGCAAAGGGTTGTCTTCAGCAGGACTCCCGCAGAGACTCCTGAATGCCCCCGGCAGCAGCCACAGCAGCGGAGGAACATGGGATATTGCTGACATACGATGTTCGTTGTACGTATGTGCTCATTGAGAGGCTCGGAATCCTTCGCCGCGCTTTTGTGAGGACAAGAGAGCGGACTGCGTCGTCGTCGACGTTGTTCGCTGCGAGGGTTCTTCACTGGAAACGTCACAGGCCACTGCTCTACGGTGTCGCTTCCATCGATCCGATGATTCCGATTGAGTGATCATTGATCTTCACAACGATGTCTAAGAGATTGGTGACGATATCGTTGAAAACCGCGTCAAGTAGAACGCAAAGAACGTCGACGTGGATTGTGGTCTGAGATGGTCCTATTATTCAAAACGATCTTTTATTGCGACCGAGTTGTCTTTCGCTTTAGTTCTCGACGAAGAAAGGAATGACGCATAATTTGAGCGTTCCGGAGGTTGTTCATTTCATGAGATCCATCTCTGGCTTCTCCGTGGACACCATCACAGATTTCCAGCCGAACAGTTTTCCTCCGCTTTGGAATTACAGTAGGGTGCCGCTCAACGAACTTAATCCGTTCCGGCGGAAGGTTCGTTATCCGGATCGTTCGTTAACCCGGACACGCTTCAACATTGATTCCTATGAGAAGAAAAAGAATCTGCTCCAGGCAGTCAAGATAAACACCTTCTCGTCAACCACAACCACGATTAACTCCGCTTCGTTGAAGTTTTAATGATACGAACTTGAATCAAGAAAAGATCTACTGTGATCCTCAATTTATACCTCAAACCAGTTTTATCGTGCTCTTTACTTTCTCTACTTTTTCTCTATCTTTACTTTTTCGTTAGTGACGCCAAGGGAAAGAAACTCGTTCGACACGGAACACGTATAATCACTGACCCCCAATCAGAAAAGAGTTCATCAGGAGAGCATTCCATAGAAGAGATATTTTTGCGCACATGAATTCTCTGTGTAATGGGAGTGTATTCATATTCATTCCTCATTCATCATATTTTTCAAGTGGTTCGTTAACCGGATCAACGGTTCGTACAGCGGACCAGGAGTGTGGAATTGAGCCGTTCGTTAACCGGTATCCTACTGTATCATAATTCGGTGAACAGAGCAGAATGTGTACGTGGATGAAGTGTTCGTGGAATGTCCCGTTTTCCTGTGGAGGATTCTCTTGTCGGGAATCTCCCTCAAATCAACTCTTTCTGGCTGAACCACACAGCCAATTCTATTTAACGTCGCCGGTGTTCGGTCGACGGACCTCTGGAAGTGCAAATGTACCCGGCGGGGATCGGACCCTAGACCTGCATGTCTTGAGTCGGGCGCGCTTGCACGTCGCCACCACCGCCGAGTGGGAAACTCCCTGCCAACGCCAGGACTACAAACCGAGTCCGATTCCGAGTCGAGTGCAATCACACTTGGCTCACCGTGACGAAGTCCTCGCTGTTGGTATGGAGGAACACTTTATGACCGAGATGACAAGCCTCGTGGCGATATGTTGTCATCATGATTGTTACAAGCGGGAGAGTGAGTTAGGAAGCGGGCTGTGGGGCGTTCGGACAAGAGTTTGGACCTGACACAGCAGTGGGCGGTTTGGCTAAGAAGTCGATATTTGGTTTGTTCTTCGAGGCTTCCGGACTCTCGGACCATCTGCGTACGCCTAATCTAAGCGACCCTCATCTCAGCAGTGAAGAATGCAAAGTCACTAATGGGTTTGTTGTCGAATGTATCTGTTGGCCGGCTTCGATTCTCCTGCTTTCGTTGTCTAGATGAAGCGGAACACGCGAGCCTGGTCCAAGCGAAATCCCCATCACTTGCTAACGGCTTTTCCTACTTTTGTAGCGAAGAGGGAGAAAGCCCGACTCTCAGACAGACATTCGCGATTCAGGTGCGATCCAATCTGCCACAAGGTGGATTCTGCTGTTGGGCTCGTCCCGTAGGCGAGAGGTATATTTGTTTGAGCAATTGATAGAAGCTCTGTCTGATTGGATGTGTATTGGGTATATATCTTTTGGTGTTCAACGTTTGACTCTTTCGCGCCTCGAACTTCGCGTGGGTTCCTGTCTAAATACGTCTCAAAGCCGAAACTATTGCCTATTGAGCCGATTATTCAATCAGTTATACTCGAATCGATGCTCGGCAATCTAGATTTCGCCATCCCAAAATCGCAGCATTTGGAACGCGTCCGCCGGGAGTTAAGTCTCAGCTCCGTTGGTCCGACCGACGGGGTAAGGGAGCATTGATTCTAAAATAAGTGTAAACACAAAGGCGGCAAGTTGCCGGCGCGCCTATCGCAGCACAAAGCACCTGGGGGACCTCCGAAGAGAGTCATTAAATCAATACCAACACCACAAGTTAGTAGGGCCTGCAAACTTCATGGTAAATTATGAATCACCTGGTTGGTGGTAACGCGGTGTTGGGCTCGCTGGCAAGGAAACGCGTTCTCGCCACCGAACACACATATACACACGAACATACACCTCATACGGGGCGATACATCTAAGCGTCTGAGCTATCGGCTCCCGATAGTGAAATATTCATACTGAAAGAGTTTTGTTATTACGAGGATTCCCATCTCTTGCGCCTTAGTTTTCGCGCACATGCCCGCGCGCGCGCGCGCAGTTTCTTAAAGCAAAGAAAGTCTTTTCCTTGTTTGCATACTATTGGCTATAACTCACTGCAGTCCGAACTGTTGCCGTGAGCAGTGAGAAGGGTCAAACTTTGGGTGTCAAAGTTTTCGGAAACAAACTCCGCTCGCGGCCGCTGGATTTCGTTGGATGCGAACTGGAACGACGGAAGACATCGTTGCTGCATCATATTATCGATCCGTGAGTACTTTCCGAGAATTCGAAATGTTCCGCCGCTGGATGACGACGAGTCCGCCCTTACAGACAGAGAAGCAATCGAAACAAACGTATCTATGTGCTTGAGCGATTGCCGTGTATCCTCTTGGAGGAGTTGTTGCTCTGCTCTTGGGATGCTCTGCTGCCTGCGTTGCTGCCGTTGTGAGCTTGCTCCCGTGTGTTGCATTCGCTATTAATATTTAGATGAGAAGTACACGGGAAAGTTCCTCTAGGGAGCGCTCTAAAGGAATCCGAGATTACCCATCCACTGATCGAGATGGAGGAGAGAACACTTGAACGCACACGGAACTCGTCCGACCAGCCAGCCAAGAGAGCGATTCAACTCGACGGTAACTCCCGGTAGGAATAACGCGAAACGAGAACTCCGCGCGAGACACACGCAATTTCTAGGGATTCCCTTGAATTCAACGTTGACTGCGCTGGCGTGAGCAAACTACACCAAGAGACTTCTCAGAACTCCGTTGAGTTTCGAGTCTTGCCGGAATCGTAACAATATGGGTTAAAAAATATTTTCTAGGACAAGTCCTTGTCAAGAGGAATATTATCGCTTTCATTTGACTGCGGATGAAGCATCATGTTTCTCAGGATTGTCAGATAATGAGCTTGGGCGATACCAAACTTGACAAGTGATCCACATGGCGGGTAAGACGCGCGGGAACGCGACCCGGTATGCTAGGTTTGGTTAGGTATCTCGGCTAGGGATAGATTGAAATAGGACGCGAGGTCTAATCGTCGGGACCAAAGGTCCGTTATGTGGGAGCTTCATTACCCGATCCGACTCCCTATGAGACTTTTTTGACTCAGAGCTGTGTCATTGCTTTCAGTATTGGAGATCGAGTATTCTCGGAAATCCATGGCATTTGAGCTCGCATTGAAAAGCCTCGAAAGCGAACGGCAAATAAGCCCCGGCCAAGTTAGCACTTCTAGGGCATCGTAAGCAATGACGTCACGCGTTTGCTCAGCGTGTTTCGAGTGGACTGGTCAATCCACGAATGTGATACCGAATTTCTACGAAAAAGTCTGCAAAAAGGACGAAACCGCGATCAGACACAACGTTCTCACGGTTTGAGTCGCGAGACTTGAGCTGCCACCATTCTGGAGATCTGAGATATTTTAATGTACCACTGGTCACGTATTCGAGTGACCAGTGATCGAAGCCTTTACCGCGCAGCTAGAGTGGAAACGCACCCGCTTGATGCGGTGATTTCCCAACTCTACAGCTTCGAATGTGATACGCAGAAGCGTTTGAGAAATTTTTCTTAACGCGATTGGAGCTGACCAAAACTCTTGCCTCTCGAACTAATGAGTGATGAAATCGTTCAGTCGCACTCTTCTCTCCTCGTACTTCCCGCAAGCTGCGATACAGACCGTTACTGTCATCCTCGAATCGCGTACACGCCGCCAATCAGAGGAATCGGTTTCCGTCTTCGAACAGCCGTGGCCTGCTTCCCGTCGAAATCGATCGAGTTGAGCTTCTCGAGCAGGATCTTCAAAAACCATGATTCCTCGCGTGGTACTTGTGCTCTGCGTACTTTGTGTGGTCGGTGCCTCTCTTCCGGAAAAATGCTGTAATTCCAACACATCGGTTAAGCAGTTCGTGTCTGAACCAACATGCGCGCTCATCCTCGGCGTAGGCGGAACAGCGACGGTGGTCGCCTCCCCATGGCTGCTCGGACCAGCAGTGTTCGGGTTCGGATTTCTCGTCGGCAGCTGGAAATGCGGTGGATTCCAGAACTCCGAGGCAATCGTTCGGACTCTGTGTTGCACAACGGTCTCGTGCACTAACGGAACCTACAGTGGATTACGATGGAGCTTCTGAGAACTCTGTTATACGAATGTTCAAGGATTATGATTTTCAATTCGGAAATGTAATAAAGTACTCTCTCGTGTTTTTCGAGTCTCTTCAAAACGACCCAGGGGTCAAACGCCTGAATCGAAAGCTCGATTTCACAGTTTCAGAATCGATTTAATTGGTTTTGTCGCGAAGTTCGTGATGTCGGATGATATCTAGACATGAAGTGTAGCGTCACATGGCAAGCTGAGTTTCGGTAAAAGCTAAAACTAGCGCGACGACCTCGCGCTTAGCGGATGTTCGGCCTTATCTTTGGAGACGTTTACCATCGCACGCTCGGTTTACGCTAAAAAGACGTTAGAGGCACAATCTTTGATAAGTCTTCTCCTTTGAGAGCTCGCTTGACAAATGCGTGCGCGTATCGCAGATTTCTTCTGGGAATCCTTCCACCGCCAGAATGCGTCGAGCGCGACCAGACTTCCGCTTCGGGATCTCTGACTCGCCTCGGTCTCGATGGCAGCATCGTTCGAAGGAAACGAAACACGCTACGGCGTTCGACGGAAAATAGGAGTTCTTTGTTTTAATTTGCAATTTAAATCTTTGTCTGTCTGGTTACTGAACAGGGCCATCCCCTACATGCGTTCTTCCCGCGCGGAATCAGCATGCTCCTACTGCTACCCTACTGAACGAAGCGACAGACGAAAAACTTGTCAGGAGCTGTCCCCTCTTTTCGTCCTCAATGTCCAGCCGTGGACTCGAACGTAATCGTGATTTAGCTGTCACATTGTGTCGCCGACGACCTGTCCTCGCTGCCGACTCTCGAAACATCGCTCGATCTGTAATAAGGTGCCCGAGTGAGTGTTCTGGAGAAAACGGAGGAAACGACGGAGTGGGATCGACCGTGTCGCGGACGTGACGGTCGCAACGGGAGCGGCAAATTTGAGAGAACCCCGCTGTAGAGGAAGCAGGCGGCAAAAACAAAAACCAACGAAATAAGACGCAGCTGTTTTGGGATTCCTCCGGATCGGAATCTGGCTTCGCCCCTCGTTCTCCTTCTCTTGGAATGCCCTCGTTGCACACCTCACACAACCGTTGCCCTCGGCCGTCCAGGGGTCCAAACCCTGTTTGTGTGACGGAATGCGAACGACGACGGTGGCAATGCGCACAACAAATAAGTTCCTAATTGTAGCGTCCGTCGCTCGCGTTAATGTGCGATAATGAAAAGCATCATACGGCCGAACAGACGCACCGGCAGATGGACCAGCGCAACCCGGCACTACTAGCACGTTGCCTTCATCATATAGAAGAAGCTGCAGCGTCTGGCAGGAAGGCTATGTACGGAGTGTCCCCAATTAGATAATTACCAATCAGAGGAATAGTTGGAAATGGGCCCTACGAGCTCAGGTATTTTTCCAGCAAGTGGAAACTCTCAGACAACAAGAACAAAGCAACTATAACCAAAAGCTTGAAAGAATGTTTATTGAAACCTCCTGTTATTCTAAAACTGCAAGGTTGCTCGTCATCGCTGACAGCCTCTTTCGTTACATTGAAAACATCCTGAGGTCGAACTGACGGAGGTCATCTGCTGATTCCTCGTGAAATTTATCACAAAACTTGAAACTGGTTTCCTGAAAAGCAAGCGCTCCATAATCGAACTTTCAGTTTCCCGCGAAGCTGTGGATGTCTATCACGCATGATCTTTACAACATTGAACCCAAAGTCACGAGAACGAACAAAAGATGCGTTGACCTTCGATTATCAGCTGCTGTGACTCGACAGATCTTTATGTTCTGAATACGGGTGTCCTGTGCAGAGAAACAAGGATAATTTCGCGCATAAAGTCATAATCTTATTTCATATATTCTGTAATTTTATTAATGGATATACGGAACATCGTGATTTTCAGATTCATTGTCTGCATCCAGTTTGAGTCCCGGAAACGGACGTGGAAGCCACACCTACATTCGTCCGAAATTTCCGATTCGAACTCCCCCATGGGTCTTTCCACTGCTTTCCAACATGTTGGAAAACTTTGGAAATCGAATATTCACCGCTTCTTGTTGGCAAGAAAGTTGTTCGCTGTGTTCCGGACTCAAAATGCGTTCTTTTCACGCAGAGTCCATCCTTTATATTTGGATGTCGGAAGCTCCGCCCACGACAGTGAGGAAGGGAACCGCGCCGAGTCCGGGGCCAACTTCAGTTTGGTCCTCAAGCTCGAGGGAGAGGTAGATTTCGTCAGAGACGGATTTGGTGATTTTTCATTGCGAGGCGGAAAAAAAACGCTGTTCTCATAGTGGTTCACACCAAACGGACACTTCAACAGTGCTGTAAGCCACACTTTGTGTGTGGGCGTCATTCATCAAAGATCTTTTGACATCGGAAAGCCGGACACGGTCTCCGATCCGCCTCCGAGTTTGCGGAGGCTTCGGACCAAGGAGTATGAGGATGCGAATGAAACTCTCAAGGACACTCGTTGTCCTCGCGCACTTGAGCTACTTCTGTCTCCACGCTGTCGGTGAGTCAACAAATCAGCACTTCTCTAAATCGTGATCGATCGAGGAATTTACCACGCGTGACGCGTCGCACCAAGAAAAACACGCGTGGGCGTAGATACCGATATTTCGTCGACTTCGGTGTTGTCGCGTTCGATCTCTAGAATTTCGACCCCGTGAATGCGCGGATCCCGAGTTGTGAAAGTGTTCCAGTGAGATGACGACATCTGACATCAGTCCAAAACGAATCTCGCGACCAAACCTCGTGGCCTTGCCAGTCGGTTCAACCTGAGCCGGAGAATTCATTGGCGAGGAATTCATTGATCCGATCTCCGGACGATTTAGTTTGCGCCAAGACAAGCTGGACACCCTGAGGTCTCAGATGTGAAAAAACGGCGAGGAGGGGATGGCTAGCTTGCAGAGATGGAACGTGATAGTTCTAATATGTGCATAGTAGATCCGCAGTCACCATTAACAAGCTCCGGTGAACCTTGAGTCTCTTCGTGGGCGAATCTTAGCCAGCTTGCCGGTCGGTGGGTCGGTCGTCTGGTCGGCCAGCTGGGTCGGTAGACGGCTCGCCGGTCAGAGCATGAGACGCCGATGCTCAGTGGTCGAGATCAGAGCTTGAACGAAAGCCGATGAGGATTAAGGTTTAATGTGCTTTTAGCATTTTAAACCCAATGCTTAGATAATTCTAATCTTCTTTACAAGCTACAGATTCGGAACACCGTGTAGTGATTCGTTTGCTGCGCTCTGTTTGTCCCTCCTTGCGTTTTCGGGGAAGAAGGAGGAGGAGGTCCCTGAGATCGTCCTCAAAGGAGGAGAATTGAAGTCAATGGAGCTCAATCGAAGGGAACTTGGGTTCTCCGCTCAGTGAAACTCGATCGAAAGCCTCGACAATTCGTTGTCAGACGATGTGGCTTCCCGTATGAATGTCGAAGATTAGAGAAAGTTCCATGTCTTAGGACCCTCGTGTCCAGAAAGAGATGCTGAAGGCTCCGATTCTCACCCGAATCCATCGATTCTCGAGCTTGCGATGTCGCTGCCGGATGTTTATGTGGTGCCGTGGGTTGAAACGTGTTCGCACGTGTCTACCTTCCCCTTAACCACACCCTGGGACGTGAGCGAGTCTTCAATGAACTTGCTTGCCTACGTCTCCACTCACTCACTCACTCGACCGACCGATCGGTCGCCCTGTTGACTCCGGCAAACCTCCAACGTCTCGGTCTGAGCGAGAACTTTTCGGAGGTTCCGTACGGAAAGAAACAGCGATTGTTTCCTCAGTTTTCCGTTAGCTGAACAATCCGTCCGCTCTGCGCCGCCGGAATGAATATTTCATCAGTTTGGATTTTTTTGTCGTCACGGAACAATGGAGACGCGTCTGTGAAACGAACTGTGCCATCGTTGGAGTCGATTAGTTCGAGATAATTGAATACGGCTCGATTGGTTAATTGATTTGATCATTGGGTTTCATCGTCGTTATGTTAATCGGCGGAACTGTCCGACGGTCCGGACACCGCTCTCAAGGTCTCTCGAGTCGGCAAAGTGTGAAGGTTTGTCCTCGAGGAGGCAAAACAGAGGAACCACCTACGACCCCTCGCCGGAACGACATCGTCAGGGAAGGGGCGAGCGACGACCGAGCAAATAAAGAATGAAACGAAATACTACGGACGAAGAAAACGGATCGCCTGATGTGGAGTGGCACCACCGATATGAATACCGAACCACTGAAAGCGATCTGCTTACTTGCTGGCGTGTGCTGCGTCCGGAGCAAGGCTCGATCATTGATTTTTCGAAAGGAATTCGACGCGGGGTTCTGTTGTCGTCTCCGCCGCGGTTGTCGTTGTTGTTGTTGTTGTATGCACGACGCAGCCGTTTCGTCGTTCGTCGGTTTCTTCGTTCGTTCTTTCGTATGTATGTGCTGAGATGAATGGTGAAGGGCTGTCAGGACCAGCTGGTTCTTTATTGCGACCGGGCCCGGCCCCGGATGCGAGACTACTCGCGCGACCAAGATCGGCTGCCGCCGCCGCCCGTTCGAGAGATTGCGGAAAAAATCTCCATCTCTCTACATTTATGATCCGTGAACAGAGATCTGAGAACCGCAAACCAAGCGAGCGAGCGAGGGCAAGGTCGGCACTCTGCCCTCCGCCGCTAAGCCAAAACAGAGAGAAAGAGAGAGAGGGAGAAACAGCACGCGACAAAGTGTGAGTCTCGCCGAACAAGACACGTAAACATTGACCTAGGACACGTGAGACCATCAACCATATCTCTGACGTTTCGCTCAAACTTTCTCCGGGCCCGGGCTCCTTGAGTTCTTTTTCAATCGAACACTTGCTGGATCTCACGTTGCCTTCATTTCAAGATTTCGGTCGAAAAGTTGCGAAAGGTGGAATTCTCTACTGTCCATCCCTTCAGCAGCCGATCATTCGATCCGATGCTGAGAACGATACGTTGGAAGTTTCGCCGAAGATATTCTGAAAATATGAATAAACAAATAAACGGACAAATATGCACACAAACACACACTTAGGAGCGAGCGAGCGAGTGACTGAGGCCATTTGTGATGGGATGAACCTAATGACTGCCGCACGGGCGTACACAAGCACGAGCGAACGGTGGTTACTAATTGAATGCGAGGTAGCACGAACTCGCTTCAGATGAACAGGACAGGTAGACTGCCTCATCGCAGACTTACGGACAGAGCGGCATACGGATCGAGTAGTAGTCAGTCAGAGCACGAGCATTTGTTCGAGTGCACTACAGAGCGAGCGAGCAATCCTCACTTGGTCGCCTCATCCGGCTAACTGGTTGACTTCCATTTCGACTTCAATCAACGGCTGTGGGCACGTTCGTTCAACCAGTACGATTGTTGCACGGAGCGTACTTTCCTCGACAGACATGACAATATATGCCACCGTAGACGATTCGGACGTCCATCCCAGGATTATGCCAGTCTAGTTCCGACTGTCTTCCTTCTCATGTATCTATCCGACTTCCATGCATACGTGCACCTCCTACTCCACGGCCAAAGAGTATAAATGTGCCAGACAGTAGGAGGCTTGTCCGACTATTGTCGCTAGCAACAGCCTACGTAGCTGCAAGCCAGCCAGCCAGCTTTAATTGTGAGTCCATCGTGTGTAGTCGTGGGATGGCTGGGGGAGAGGACAACTCATCATCGTGGATCTTGTCCGGGCTTCCCTCCCATTAAGCCAAAATAGTCGCGGGTCGGTCGCCTTCCCTGACGACATCTATTCGCGTCGACTCCACGCTTCACGTAGCCATCCCTCGTCTCAGTAACCGTATACTTCGCTTCCCTGTCGTGAAATGCGGGAATCGAGAACATGTCTCCTAATCCTGGATGCAGCTCTTTCGATCCGAGGCTCCTGTGTTCCTGCTGAATAAGGATCACGGTGGGTCTTCCTATTCATCGGTTTTAACAGAACAAACTTGAATTGTTCGTCCCCCCCCCCTCTTGGATAATAAGAGTTTGTCGTGGAACAGTTCCAACAACGTTATTCTATGAGCTGAACGAAAGAGACTTTCTCCTGTCGTTGCCGGAAGTGCACCCGTGCCAGAAGAATGTGTTCTCGTTTTCGCTGGAAAAAAAAAGATTCATGATGGAAACCTGCAGCCGCGGTTTTGACGGAGTTCGCCGTCACCGTCCTCAGAAATCGTTTAAGACTATTTCAAATCAAGCAGGAAGTCAGCTCGCCTTAATTCTACGCGCAGCCGCAATCGAGAGGAGAGATAGGATGCGGTGGCACACATGTGGCGATGATAGAGAGTCTTTTGACGCGCTCCTGTCATTCCAATGGCCCCCGGGCGACGAGAAACTCGTTCGAGATTCGAAGCTACATAGCCACTACCTCGTCGTCGCGGCGGTTTCTTGTTGTGCCGTAGGGAACGACTGACGATGGCGGCGACCGAGTTAGCCGTTGAAGGGGTAAATACGGACGAATAGAGCGAAGCAACGGGGACAACACCGTTAGACGACGCCAACGACGACGACGTTGCCAGCTTGAATTATTGATGAACAAGCACTCGCGTAAATTGCCGAGGGGTTTTCTTGATCGGAACCTGAGAATTGTCATATCGATAAAGCACGGGGCACGGCAGGCACGCGGAAGGCAAGATGTTTGGCGTGGTCGGTGTCGTCCATCCAAGAGGATTGTCAAGAATTCTCCGTCGAGCGGACCGTTTGCATGTGCACGACATTCGGCTATGGCGTGCACAGCCACCCCCTCCCTAGCAATAACCGCATTGCTCACCTGATTGGATTCGAGTAACCGACACAGAGTAGAATCGGCAACCTCTCGAACGTTTCGTGTTCTATTGTCACTCGACAGACCACCTTGGACCGAAGAGGCTTCCCTCTAATCGCCACCTCGCATCCAGTTCCCTATCTACCGTCATGTGGGCAAAGAAAAAGACCGAGAAAGCACTTCGTGAGTGCTGGACGGAAGTGAACACCAACTGTCGGGGCGGTGAAAATCTCGAAGATTTTGCTTACGTTGACTGAAGATCCACGATCATGATGATAATGATAACGATATTGAAGTAGTCGTAACAATCGACGGCTGTCCCTGGAGACGCAATCGGACAGCTTTTACTTTGAAGACTGAAAATTCTGTAGGATGAGAACAACAGCAAGACGAGAAAGTTACGAACTGTTAAACCCTTGTTGCGGCTGCTTGTCGCTCTCTGGGGAGCTTTTCCAATTCAAACAACTCAACGATGCCTCAGAGGACATGTCCAGCATGAGTACCCTGACAACTGCTCTCAAAATTCCCACGGTTTTCTTGCGCCTCCCCTGATTTCGGATGAAGAGACTTTCTTCTCCTTTTTATCCTTCTTTTGTAAAGACTCGAATGATCCGACCGCGAGAATTTGTATTGACCACGGCTCCCTGCGGTTTCCCCCGAGAAAATTTCCCAACGGATGGCTTTGAAGACTCTCCTCATCTTGACTGAATGATTCCACTTGAGATTCGTGAACCCCGAGCTCACGACATCTCTTCGTTTGTTACAGAAGGCCTTCGAATCACGTCGCTTGATGTTCCGTCCCTGCTGCGTCTCGGGCAACCCACTCAACTGAACTGCTCATACACTCTCGAGAAGAATGAACGTGTCTATTCAATCAAATGGTACAAGGTAAGTGTGACTCCGGGAGGAAACGACGGACACTTCGATAACTTGGGTCAAAAGTAGCGTAAGCGTCGCAATGCGAATTCATTTTCAGGGCAAGACGGAAATCTACGCGTATCTGCCGGACGCGAGTCCTCCAGTGAAAGTGTTTAGGGAAGAAGGAGTGGACATAGACGCAGATGCAGCTCTCAGTGGAAAGGTGAATCATTCTGGAGAAGCGTTTTCCCGAAGTTTAGCATTGATTCGGTGATCTCATGTCGGAGGATCCTTAGGACTAATTAGGAGGTTGATTCTCGTCTTCAGCCGTTGCAAACCTTCCGGAGCGACTTGATATTGCGTACAACCGATGCGAATTCCGAGGGTCGTTATCGTTGCGAAGTTTCTCTCGAGAGACCTTTCACTACCGAAAAAGCCGAAAAAGTCATGATTGTCTACGGTGAGTCTTGAGCTTCCCGAACGCTCACTCGAGCGACCTGAAAATTTGTTTTAGAAAACGAAATTCCATCCACGTGCATTACGTTTTGTTCCCACGATTCGTTTCGAGGGCCGGCAGCTGCCATTGTCGTCAAGACTGTCCTCCCGTCCCTCGTCCCCTTCAATGACTGACGGACTTGCTGAGTGGAAGAGAAGTGAAGGAGAGCGAGCGAGCGGAGGGAAGTAGACGAAAAGGCAAAAGCATGTGAAAATCGCGCGGAACAACTCTCCCCTCTGGCCAGTCGGTCGCTCCGTTCTCGTCCTCCAGGCCGCGTCTCCATAAACACAGCGGTCGTAAACTTCATCTTGGCGCTCACTCTCTTCGGTTCTTTCCCTGACACTCGGTCGACGTCCTCTCCTGCGCGAAGCAGCTTTTGCTTCTTGCGATTCCATTCCGTATTCCCCGGTCGTGTTCTACTTGTTTAGTACACAGTTGCTCGTCTTCGGGCCTTCGAGCCCCCCCCCCCTCCTCCTTCTCCTTCTCCTGGCGCTTTTTTTGCCTCTTCCACGCTACTCCTCCGTTCACTCGTCGCCGCCGTCGGTCTCAACAACAAAAAGAGTTTTAGCCCGGAGGGTAGTCCTGAACGAAAAACGCCTCCGTCGAAAAACGTGCCCTCCGTCACAAGCCAGGGATCGGGGTTCCGTGGGCGTAGGCTCGCTTTCAACTCAGGCACCGCCGCGCGGGGACAACTACCGGCAAAACTTTGAGTGACTTCCCCCGTGGTTTTCACTTTTCACCGAGGCTGTTCGCTGCCTCGATTAGACCTTTGCCACAAAGCGCCAACAAAGTGCTAAGAAACGTTTCGACTCTCGCGTCAATTGTTTCATGTCCAGATATCGTGCGGAAGAGTTTCTCTGGGATTTCCGATTTGAAATTTTATTCTAAAAGATCGTTCCCGGATCCGCGAGGAAGTCGGGAGAGAGCAGCGAGAGAAGACAGACAGTTTCTCGGTAGTCAATACTCTGTAGATATTGCAAACCAATGTTTCAAAAACGATATTGTCAAGACCGAGTCGTTCTGTCAGCTGAATGGGAAACGACGGCGTGAGATCTTTGTTGAAAACACCCTGACGACCAGCCATAATAGCGTACGACGAGAGGCCTCGTAGCTCTTATTTTTGTGAGCAATTTCAATATCTTGATGGAGCTTTTGAGGGAGTCGATATGGCCCTCGAGGAGGGAAAGAAGACGACAACGATGATAGAGCTGACTTCATGGAGAAGTTGAAGTTGAACTCTTCGCTGCTTCTTCTCAGCTTGTCCCTCCGTGGAGCCGGGTGTTCCCACCGACATCTCATGTACACGGGAGAACTGAGCGCAGCGAGACGCAACAAAGAATCTCAAGTCCCCCGTTAGAATATGAGGTGGCAGCTCGAATAGAAGGTCGGAAAACACTTTCAAACGTGATCTCGGTCTTCTGCCGTGACGAATAGTTCGCTGCGTGGTCCTCGCTCTCATTTCCTCAAGAGGAAAACAAATAGCTCGAGTCAAAAACACAGAGTTCCAAGTTTTATCAACTTCTCCGTTGTCTATTTTCAAGTGGAGCGAGGCTCGGTTCCATTTATCTTCGGATCGATGCCGCGGGAACTGGTTGTTCCGAGCCCGTTGGCTGACTGGCAGCCTGGCGAGTCCTTTTTCGTGGACAATACGTTCGGAATGCTCGCTGCAATTCTACGCAACTAGCGACCCCCCTCCAAAGAATGAGGGGCTGAGCCTATTCACTGAACTCACCCGTTTGATGACTGTCGTCTGAACGCTTCCGAGTCCTTGGTGATCTACAACCAAAGACGTTGAAGTCCTCGATATTATTTAATAGTAATCAACTCACAAAACTGAAATCGCTTCGATCTCCGACATAAACTGTGAATTGTTAACGGATCTGGCACTCGGAGTCAAAAGAGACAAAGTGATCGAGAGGGTGCTCACGATAAGAAAAAGTGCAAGTGTGGAAACTCTCGTTCTGAGATTAAGCGCTGAGGAGTGATCGAGATATCAAACAGAAAGTTTTCTATTCTCGTCGAGCTTTCAAGTCCACTTCGAGCAGCGTTTGTCCGGAAAACTTTTTTGCTTAGATTTCAATCGCGTCCGGGATTGACAGCCGAAGACGGGAGAAAATCAAGGAGGTTCCAGAGAGACGAGACAGAGCGAAGATTGGAAAGCGGTTCGCTGTTCTTTAATGTTTGACGGCCAGCGTTGTCCATCCCGCTGCCAAAACTCCACAAACCCAGAGCTTTGCAAACAATCGATTTCTATCGTGCGGAGAAGTCATAGTTTCCTTCTTTCTTCGACCGAGTGGACGCGACAAAAGAAAAACGCATTCCGGTTTTTGAATCTCTCATCTGACTCCTTCCAGTCCTCGGAACACCCGGTTAGAGACCCGTAATTCAGGATTCAATGAGTTTCGATCTTTTGAGTTTTGTCGCTCGAGTCCTTGTTCAGATCAACAATGGTGGAAAACACCGCTCGGCAGACAGTCTGGCGAGCGAGCGAGCGGCTACTCGGTCCGAGAGCCAAACGATTGACAGAGTGAGGCGCAGGAGACAGCCTACGAGATAGCGTGAGAGTGAAAGATAGCAGTTCCTAAAAACGGGAAAGACACTTTTTGATAAATGAACATCCACCGTCGCCACGGCTGTCTCTGTTATACTGTTGTTTTTCGTCTTCCTTCATCCAAACGGACGGAGGAGGCAACTCTCCGGCCAACGGACAGCACTTGTATCAGATAGGAGTTGGTGGTCCTGGCTGCGATGAGATGCGAGCGAGCGAGCGAGTGAGAACCTCCTCTCCATCCTGATCCTCAATCGCTCCTGGCACCTTGTTCTCTCGATCTCATTTCCTACGTCAGTCAGACTGTCCACCCGTGTCATTCAGTGGTCTTTGTCCCCTCAATTCTACGGTCGCTGCCGCCGCCGTCAACGTCGATGTTGTTGTCGTTCAAGTGCGGAAGAACTTCTATAGTGAGGCTTCGGAAAACGAACACTTTATCCCATTAGATTAGGTGATGGGCGCGAGAGGAGGAAACGCGCACTAGATCTACCATCTATCAGAAAGGCCCGGCGCGACGCTGTATCGTTGAACAGGGCCTGGAGGACGACGGAAAAGAGGGTTCGGCATGGGAAAAACGAGACACTACTTTGGCGTTTTGAGCGATGGACCGTTCGCTGCTGAGATCGTCTGTTTCTCATCGAATGCTCCGAATCAGATCGAGAGCTCCTCATCACAATGGACGGAACGCTCGGTTCCACGTGAATGGTCCGCGAAAAACAAGGAATACATTTTAGTAAAATAAATCCTCATCGATCTCAACTACTGTATTCCCTTCGATTGAAGAGCATTCCTCACTTCAGGAGTTCTCTCCAATCATGGGAAATGTTTTGCTTCCATAAAGTTAAGCTCCGAGTTCCGCGGCGCATCATTTGAACGTCGTCTCGCGGCATGAGACGACTACATCGCGATGTCATCGAGGGTCCTCCTGTCGCCGCCGCCGCCGGGAATCGCATCTTTCAAATCGCTAAAAAAAATTCGCGGCAGCGGCCATACTGCCTTGGCGCCGCCAAGAGATGACCGCTGCGGCGAAAACGTGATTGTGACGGAACGGCGGCACGCAGCGGCGGGAATTTTTACGCAAAATAAGATGTTTTCCGTACCGGCAAGCACTCCGATAACATTTTGACCGCATCGTGTTCCGGAGCTGTTACGTAAGAAGTCTGCCTCCGTATTGCGGGCTGTAACACTTGGATGCCACAGGTGGGCGCTGAAAAAGGCAAGGCATCAAGGATTCCGATGTTGTAGTACAATAGTTGTTGATGATCAGAATGAGAATTACAAACGAGAAGTCAGGAATTCTCTTTCTCAAAAGATGTGATCCTGATACGCAAACTTCAACTTGCGATTCCCGCGTGTGATTGACGAGAGGGCTCGTCAGCCTGTTGCGTGATAGCGTCTGGAGGAGAGCGGTGTGTTCGATGGAGCGTAGTCGCTGAAATGTTTGAAGCGTCCTGATAGATAGATACATACACACGATGGCTAAGAGGTGTTACGTGTTGTGTTCGAACTCATTCGCTGCATGTTGTAGATGTTCCCCCCGATGGACCGACCATATCAAACTTGAAGTCTGGCTACGGATCTCGAGACCTTGTGCGCGCAACCTGTTCGTATGGACCCTCCCGGCCCGACGCCACCCTTGAGTGGCACATCAACCATATGGCGGTAAGTCACGCAGCAGTGACTCTCAACTAACTCTTAGGCATCTCCCTCTTCTTCTCGTTTTCGGCAGAAGCCGCGACTCCATTTCGCTGAATTGTTGTATGGTGGGCGGTGGTCTCTACCTTTAGCCGGAGTCATTTTTACGCTGTCTCCTGTTTGATTGACCTCTTTGAAAACTGCTGCCCGAGCTAATTTCCTCGGAGAGACACCGTCGAGACCCGATGCACCGCGAAATCGAAGACTTGCGTCGGGTATAGGGGATCTCATGGAATGAGATCCGTACCGTGAAATCGCGACTTCCATGTCTGTTGTCCAACAATATTCCAGGTGGTTCACGGCGAAAAGGGGCGTCGACTCGAAGATAACATCGAAACGTTTCCCGATGGGCGCTCAAAAGTCCAGGCCGAATTGAGCTTCAATACATCGCAAACGGATTTTATCGGAACAAACAACTCTCTCAAGCTGTCCTGCACCTCACGCCTGAATATCGCCTATAACATCTCGAGTGAGGAAATCGTGCTCCGGAGAAGGTTGGTGTCCACTGAGTTTGAACTCCGGATCGAGTCCAATTTCAGGGAACGCGAAAGTCCCGAAGGCCTGAGGTTTTACGCTTGCGAGCGCGTTTCAGGTTTAACAGGAACAACTTCTCGTTCGACGTCCATAGAGCGGGACCGTGGAAAACGTCGTCTTCAATTGGCCCCAAGGTGGAGTCGAAACCTAACAAGGGAAATCTGAACGAAAACAACAAGCTCACACTCACCTGCTGGTCGGAGGGTGGTGCTGTGCAGAGTCTCAAGTGGTATCGCAACGACAAAGAGGTTCGTGTTCGGATGCTCGCGATTGCATCGATTCATACCCATCAGGAAGTTACAGCTCATAATGACAGCCTTGCTCCACGTGTCTATTCCTACCGACTCTCTAGGTGGAACGCAAGTACATTTCGGATCTGAGCAACGCGGAGAAACCGCACGTGGCGACCGTCATGAACATCCGGATGACGGAGGAGATCATCCAGACCAAAACCGAAACTCGCTTCAAATGTGTGGCGACATATCTTTCTCAGCAGGAGAACACCAAGACCGTTGAGCTTCCCCTGATCAGCAGTCTATACTGTAAGTTCGAGAGAGAACAAACGACCAACGTGGCCGTTTACCGCTCTCCTTGTTGCCTTTCTGGGGAGGGTAGTTGGGGTGGGAAGGATTGTGGGAGCTCGTTTTGTTTAACGTGATGGAAAATTTTGCAGCGAGAGGATTCCACGTGTTTTCTTCCTCGAGTGGCCCGCTTGCTCCGAGAACGGCTGTCATCACACATGGACTTCTGTTTGTCACCACTCAACTGCTAAGGACCGTTTCCTCGAATTAACGTTTGACTGCGTAGTCTAGACCCTGATCAACTGGCTAATATCGTTCAAGTGAACTTGGGCGTCAGCGTCAAAAGAGACATATATCAAGCGAAAATCTCTTTAGGTCAATGTATAGCCAGGCACACAAGCATCACCAGTGAGCGTAACAGAGGAAGAGGATCTTGAGGGAGCCTCATGCATCAAAAGGACGCTAAGGAACGAGCAAAGGATGCTCCAGATTCGAACAAACTTCTTGATTGATTGAAAACGAAGTACTTATCGTCAGCGTCGGAAACTTCACAACTTGAAGGCAGCAGCAGCAGCAGCGAGAAAGAAATTGCCATTGTCTGTTATGTACGATTCAAATTGCGAGCTACAATGCGCACAGGTTTACAAAATGGTCGATCAGACGAAGGTGGACAGAAATATTTTCCTTTGTGTTCGCCATGTGCTCGGAACCGTTGTCGCTGGAGAGCCGAACTGCTAGGTTTTCAACAATCGACGTTCTCGAGCTCTAGTGAGGGAGACAAAGATATGCCATAAGGGTGTTTCAATGGAGACCGCTTCAGCATCGTCATGAACTAAGTAGCTCTTTCGCCAAACCAAAGCTTCTTCTCAATGATCAGCGTCGAAGGAAGGATATCGGTCTGGATGCATTTGTGACAAACCCGAACAAAGCCAAGCTTAATCAAATTTCATATCTCTTCGACGGAAGGAAGGAAGGAAAAAAAGAAAGAAGGAAAGAAAGAAAGAAAAAAGGAACAAACCCCAGAACGTTTGTGAAAACATTCTTCAAGCACGTAGACTTGGAACAGTCCATGGGGGCTCACTTTTTCCGATCGAGTCCGTTTTGTTCAAGTTTTCTTAGCCCGTAAGCTGTCGTGGGCCAAGCGCGAATTCTGTACATACAGTGTATCATACCTCTGAACGTTCTATCATAGTCGAGTAGCGCTTTGAAATATGAATCCCTGTTCCCGCAACCGACTTCACTCGAAACTGTTCAGTGTTGAAATTCGGTATCAGTCGATGTAAACGCTAAAAGCAATTCTAAAATAAAAACTCGGAGCGAGGTTCGTTTGACTAAAACAGAGCTGTTTTCGTTCCTTTGATTCACGAGGTCGTGCACTGGACTGCAAAGGATCCCTACGGAATCTTCCATTTTAGTTATTTCAGACTGACACAACGGGGTGTCGAACCTGATGTCCCACACGAAGAGCTTCTAGATGCTGAACTGGGTCGGGGGGAGGGGGGGGGGACCCGCAGCCAGCCACTGCGTAGCGTAGAAATTAATAATTTGACTCTTTGATGCGAACGCTCCTTATCGCCGAACATTCCAGACACAGCTTGAGGTCGATTGCTGTTGTTGTTCAGAACATTTCCGGTTCGCCGCGCACTGCACTGTCTAAGCCGCTCGGTTGACCTGCCGTTGTCGAGCCAAGAGCTCGCCGCTGTCATGACGTAGACCGCCGGTAAATATTTCTGAAATTTCAGGTTATTTTGGAGTTGTTGTTTTTGTTCATCGATTTCGCCTTTTGGCATCGCTTTCGACGTAAGTTGCGTCGACGATCAAGAAGAAAACGTTTAGGCCTAATTGTTTGAAGCGATTTATTTCAATGGAGGTGATTGCACTCATTTGACTTCATGAAGAGCTAAAGTGAGCACTCGACGTCCCTTCCCCGGGTCCTCGGCGCGGTGCAAATGGGGAGACGACCCCATTCAAGTAAGCGGTGGCGGCGGCGGCGGCGGCAGTAGCCGAGCAGCGAAAGAGATGTTGGTCGAACAACACGAACATTACACTGGGGAACCGACGACGGCTGAACTCGCTTACTGCTCGGCCCCATGCTTCCCCGACAATTCTGCGACTCCATAGCGAAGCCACGACAACGGAGGACTCCTCTCAACACAAACACAGATGCGTTTGCGGGCGCTCGAACAAGCTCAGACTACGGAGTCCTGCTTTTCTTCTGCCGGAGCAGCGGTGCCACGGATGATACTGAGAAAGTCCCCGACGAAATCTTTTTCCCCTATGGGCTCTGAGAGAGTCGACTCCATTCAAAACGTCTCACTCACTCACTTACTTACAAATGGAGAACATGGTGTCGGCGGCATCTTCGAGCCAGACCGTCGAAGACATGCATTGCGTTCCCAACGCGAACGACAGAAAGGGAAGCGGCGTCAAACACGACAGCAACCGAAAAGCAGCTCCAGCGAATGCGAATCGGTTGAGGATGGCCATCGATTCGACCGATGGTGTTCGGTCCCTTCGAAATTCGTGGATCCGCCTCCTCTCTCTCGGAAGAAGGAGGCTAAACACACTTTTTCGTTTCCGAAACCAACGGAACCTCGCCGTCGTGTCGCATGACTTGTCAACTCGCCGGCTTTCGTTCCTCTGAGCGGTGGCGCGAAATATGTGCTCTAATCTCGGAGAGACAGGGAGCGTGAAATGATTGTTGGCTGGCTCCTTCTTTTCGTTCTGATATTTTATCCCCGCTGAAATCGAAAGAATTCGCCAAAACGGAAATAAAGCGTTCTCCCGTTGAGTATTTTCCCTCTGCCGATGCTCAACTCTTTTTCGATCAGGAGTGTTCGTTGTTCTGTAAGAAGAGAGAAATCTTCGGCCACCTCAAGTTCCTTTTTTTTTTTCTCTCTTGCTTCTCCGATTTCGTGGACTTCTGTTCGTTCGACAAGCTTTGAAGTGAGCGGCTCTCACCGAGAGAGAGTTAGCAAGTGAACGCCAGCCCAAGAGTTCAAGGGAGAACGAACGGAAAAGCTTCGAGGCGAATCAACATTGGAAATCGACCTCGCCAATGTCTCCTTTTCTGTTCGTCGGCGCTAGCCTAACCGGTTGAGGGATTCGCTCCTGATTCCGCGACAAGAGCGGCTATACTAGCGCTATTTTTTCGCGAATGGTTTCCATACTTTTCGTCCTCGCGTCTCCGACTCCGCACTAAAAGTCGGGAAACACTTCCAACGCAGCTCCGGCGAAAAGCAGATCCGGGACCTTCTTGGTGTCACCTGCAGAGAGCCATGATCCCCATGCTCGAGCATCTCCGGAAGGATTTTTGAAGGAACCGGAACTGAAGTTCTCGTTTCCGAAACTTCGAAGTCAATGGAGGTGATAGCGACGAGCGTTCATTCGTTCCGCGCATTATGCGGCAGAGCTCAAGAGTGCGAACGGTGAGAAGTGAAAGATTTTTGTGAGCAGCGATTGTAAATCAAAGTGGACGTTGTCTGCGGGGAAGTGATGGCGGCGACGACGACCACGACGGCGACGGTGGTGGGGTGGCCACGAGAGATTTTTTCTGTTTTATCGATAAGCTCCGCTCACCATTTCCGCGTGCTGACTCAAACCCCTCATTACACCACAGATATCCTTTCCGTTTCCATTCTCCACCGCTTCAGAACCCCCGAACGGTGCGGAGACGGGACATTAGTCCGCGGGTGTGCCGCGGAGGGAGCGTACTCAAATAATAAAATCGAGTTTTCTTCGAGCGAGATCACCTCATCAGCGATAGAATACCTTCGGCAACAGAATCGAAAAATCCTTCCGACAATCAAGTCGACTCTTCTCTTAATCAGAACAACGCGCAAGCCGGCGTTTGTGGATCGGACAATATTTTTGTCCGCGTGCTCATCACAAATTGAATTCCCCTCCGGCACGTGGGAAGAGAACGTGACTCCAGTCCGCATGAAAGGAGAGCCTTTCAAAGTGAATTAAACTCAAAATTTCGTAACCAAATTCAAAATTGAGCGGCAAACCGGTCGATATCGTGTCAAAATGAACGCAAACGAGACGAGGGGGAAGGGATCAAGAGTCAATTAATTGACACGGAAACGATTCGTCACAGATTTCGGGATTCGATGGAGCGCTCAATATCTGAGCGAAATTTCTTTTTAAACGGTGTTTCTTTCGGCGTCGTTGTCCAAAACTCTTCCAGCGGAACGTTCTCTCCTTCTGACGATCGAGTTCAACAGAATGTTTGGTTAGACAATCACAGGCAGTCTGAGCGTGAGTTGAGAGTGGTGGCGCTCTCTTCTTCCGGCGACCAGGGCCGCCGGTCGACGTGCCGCGCGGCGGAAGGCGGAACCAGTTCATGAAACGACGAAGGAGTTCTCCGTCGTATTGGAATCAGAAAGAAATCGGCAAACGCGGCGCCCGAGAAACTCGTTTGTATTGATCTTTGCGTTAGAAGGTCTTTCGTTGTTCCTTCGACTTGGCCAGCGAGCGAGCGAGCGAGCGTGTGTGGATTTTTCCTCACTCGCTCGTCGTCCTCGTCGCTCACTCACTCACTCACTCACTCAGCCGCCTGCTTGCCTGGTCGGGCGGTCCAACACCCATCTAACTCGCGTGGTCCCTCCGATCCCCTGGCTCTTCTGATCGGAGGGAGGGAGGCAGGGAGGGAGCAAGGGTCCACTTGGTACGAATCGATGGAAATCGTCGAGGTCGACGAGGATGGACTCCCTGGGCATTCAATTCATACACGGTATCGGACCGCGCACTTTTTCAGTGGATTGTTTTCACGCTTCTCCTCTATGGAATCTAAGGAAGAACTTCTGCGTTCTGTCTGTCTTTCTTTCGCAAGTGGGCTGATTGAAATCATCACTCAGAGCTCAGAGGAGGAGGATTCCGGGTTATGCTCACTCGTTGAGACAGCTTGCCTTCCTGCCTGCCTAGTTGGCGGCCTGCATCCGACAGCTTCTTCGTTCGCTTTTGCTCCTCCTTCAAGTCTTCGACGAGCGGACGGAGGAACTTCCGGCGTTCCTCCGCTTCTCCTTAGGAGGAAATCCAATTTGACGACGTTTTCCTCAGACGAACTGACTGGCTCGCATGCGAGCTGACTCACTGACGGTGGCATCGGATCCGGGAATCGGCTTTCGAACTTCGCTGCTTGTCGTCACGACTCAATCTGAATGGCCAAAGACTTTGCGTACCGTGCCACAGTCACAATACGCTTCATTTGGGTCGCTTTCGCTTCATTTCTACGATGCTCGTCACTACGATTGCTTCCTCGAGCAAGTTCGTTTTCTGTTTTCAAAGTCCGGGAGTGTGAGTCGTGCTTCCTCGTTAGAGAAGGACAAGGTTGGTAAGAGATTGTTGTAGATTTTGTGATTCTTGCACTCTATTCGGTCACCGACATCCTCAGTCCGAACATCGGATCGAAATAAGCGTTTAGAAACGTCCGGAACGTGTCTCGTGAAGTAGAGCATCGCATCGAAATCCTCACAAATCTCAGAGCACCGAGTGAAAAGAAATCCCTGAATGTCGCACCGTGCAACAGATGTGACCCCCTTTAGAGGAGGAAGGAGGAGAAAAAAAACAAACAAAACGACACCGATAGCTAACGGCCAAGTGCGTTCCCCGTAGCAGACGCTGTTTCTCTCGACCGTCTTTACTTCCATCGCGATACGTCTCCGTCAAGTCCACCTGACAGCGACGAGCCGGGTCGCGACTGAGCGACCGCCAGATGTCAGGTACCGTTCTCGACTAAGGTTCCAACCCTGATCCCGTACTAACCACGACTCATCGCGCAGACACAGAAATAGTCTCGATGTTTGGGCCGGTGTGGTGGGAAGAAATTCTGGAATCGCGGAGGAGTCTCATTTTGGCCCCGATGGAAATTGATTGTTCTTCCACTGAGGCACCTAGCAGCAGGGCGAGGCCGAAGCCGAAGCTAGAATAACTACTCTTCTATCTATCTAATAACGGATGACACTTCGCTAAAGAAGCAAGTTAGTCACTGAGTTCCGATGATAAATGGATTCTTTGTCCTTCACCGGGTCCTGGCCTAACGTTCCCGTTGGTCCTGCTGCTGCAGTCTCATTGGCTGAACTGCTCGATAGCTCGAGGATGCGTCCACTAGGACGATACGTTCCGCAGTCACGGATCGGAAACAAGATCCCAATCGACGCGGACACCCTCAGCCCCGAATGCAGAGATTTAGTTTCAGCGACTTCCCACATTTTCATTCCGAAATAAGATCCTCATCGAATCCTTGAGCGGAGGAAATCTTGTGGAAACGTTGTTCTTTGTGTTCAGGCGATAATGACAGACATTTACACGGAAGAAGCTCTGTGACCTCGGCCAATACTACTACAACTGCAACCTATGGGATTACACGACGGATCAGCTTGGGATGAGGACGCGCTAGGATAAGGAAGGCGCACGGTCAAGCTGAATTGACTTGAGCTGACAGCAGTGCTGTGCCAAGTCGTCAATGTTCGACGCGGACTCTTCTTCGAGCGAGTTCCTCCGAACGGAAACCGTTTCTCTCGAGTTTTTGTTGTGGTCTCGGGAGGAGATTCGAAAGAAACGGCCAACGGCGTCGAGCGTCCGATCGGCCCTGGAGTCACCCGAACTGAACCGCTTCCAGGACATGTGCGGGATAGATGCACTGCGAATTAGGCTAGACAACAGGAGAACATCTAACACAAGGTTGGCGAAACATTATCCCGCCCAACGGGAAGCATGCGAGTAATTGATTGCATCTGACGTCGATACACGGTGGGAGCTCTTCGCCGCTTTTTTTTTGCTCCGATCCCGGCGGCAGCCATCGACCCTCTGAAGGGTCGTGTGTAAACTCATTCAGGCCCCCGCGCACCCGTCTCAATGAGCTGAACGCTCGAGTGACTTTAAAACTGAATTTTCACGTGGGGCTTGAGCTCCGACTGTCAGCGTTGTCTTGCGTTCGTAACCTTGGGGAACACGTGGCCCGCGATGATTCGTTTCGAAGAATCTCAGATTGTCCGAGTCAACTACGAATGTTTTCCTCCGATTCCTCGAAGAAGCAGTGCCTGATAGTACCTCAAGAGGAAGATGATTTCGAAAAGCTCTGTCATTGCTTAATACGAGCTTTCTCTCAATCGAGGGGTTCCAGCTCCTTTAAGGCTTGGAAGGAAGGAGTTCCGCCGAAGCGAGGCTGCGGTCCTTTCCTACGAGAAAAAGAAGCGGACAGTATGTTGAGGATCTCGGTGTGTTAGAGGGGGGTTTGTTTAAGATGGGTTCCCTTCGCGCGTCATTGGGTCGGCTCCTGTTACCGCAAACAGATGGGTCTTTCCCCGAGGTCTCACACACACACAGGCAACCAAGCGACCCGATGGCCGTCCGGTTGGCCAGCCGGTTAACCCACGGAAAGTTGAGACGGACAGACAAACGAAGATAAACAAGAGGTGGACCACACCACAAGTAAAGCCTTCTCCCTACCTACGTAACAGCAGGGCCAACAAACAGGACTCATTACCCAACGTCGCTTCGTCGTTATGGATGCCGATTGAATTTGAAAAAAAAGAGCCCGAGGAGTTCTCCAGAGTTCAGCAGGCAGATGTCTGAGCCCTCGTCATTTGGGTACATGCGAATTTTATTTAATTTCATAATGCAGGTTGGATGCTCTCGCCAATGACTGCACTCAAGCTTGACTGCACTCCCCACTCAGTCCTTGTTAGAGTTGTGCCTTAGGCGTTCGGTCTCAAGCGGCGTGATTTCATCCGAACCACGCAGATTTCGTTAATACTCACAAGTTTCATGAGACAAGGGACGAAGCTCCATCGGGACCCTCCCTCTTCCCCCCCCCCCCCCCCCCCCGGTTCGGATTCCACAAAAATCTCAGAATCCAGGAGAAATTCTGTTCCCATCGTCTATTCGTCCGGGAGTAAAAGCATTCTGGTGCCGAGAGCCGAGAATGGGAACTTCGCGCCGAGAGAGTTTACTTCGAGAGCGTAGTCGACCCCGAGGGTGCGCTGCATCGTGGTGCTCCATATTAGGATTTATTTGTTGCCTCTTTCTCCCTTCACACAAACGCGAAAACACACACACAACAAAGACACAGTTTGGCTTCTTCTCAAGGGACAGTTTGGCCGCTACGACTTCCAACTTCAGTGTTCTATAACCGGATCTTGATTCCGTTGCTCTTGCCGTCGCTGATAACGCTCAGGCTGCTGCTGCTGCTGCTCGCCTGGCTTTGTGGCATTGTTCTGAATAAACAGACGCTAATAGTCGAGTTAGCATAAAAATTCCATAAAGCCAAGCTCCCAGGTGTCAAAGAGACTCGGTCACCAAACAAATCCTGGGGTGGCCAGCTCGCCCGTTCTTCGTAAACCATCGAATGTTGGCTCATGTTTGAGCAACACAAAACTTTCGACTCCTGGCGCGGTGCTGTGAAACGCTTCGGTGTCGCCTTTTAGTCATTCGAGTCGATAGCCTCTCGGCAGGGCTCCGGTCGTGTTCGTTCGAGTTTTTGCCTAAATTCCCGTAACGTGTTCGGCATTCCCGTCGGATGCGCCGATGTCGCGAAGTCGCTCACAAATCATTGCCTCGTCTCTCTGTCACGCGGAAGCTTTTAAAACAATTCGAGCAGCTCAGCGGCGCAGCGTCGCATTCGAGGAACGACCGATCCGCTCAAACGCACCTGCAGGAAATCATCTGTTCGGTTCGTCAAACGTCTCCTTTTTCGAAATCTCTCATTGATTGATTCCTCGGGGGTTGCGAAAACACAAACGCGAACGAGTCCAGAATAATTTTGGAGAAAATTTTCGCAAGCGTTAACTTTTTCATTACTTACTCTGACGCGGTGAATAGTATGTACTGCTCACATGTCGCCCGAAGCGAACTTAGCTAACTGGTTCCTTCGCTTGCCTCTCGTAACACTTCTCTCGTCTAGACGGTTTCGTCCGTCAAGCGAACAGCGGAGATGCGGGCGGGCCGGCGGCATTAGAGCCACGGATCCCGGTTGTTTCGCGAGGAAAAGAAACGAGGGCGTCGTAATACCTCAAAGTGGTCGGGTGAGCGAACTTCAAAGAACTTCAAGGTTCTTATTACCGCGGATAGCGGCAATTCTGAATAAGTCGTTCTTCTATTATTTTCCGTCGTTATTCGAAAGGAAGCAAACTCCGAAAACGTCTCAGGTTCGGAACTCGAGTCCTTCAGCTCGGCCTCCTGGGTTTCTAACCAGAGCGAGAGTACGTACTTCGACCTTCTGTCGAATGGATCACCGAAAAAGCAGAGTAGATCAGCCAGGCGGGTAAACAAGGAGAAAAGAAGAGAGGGGAGGAGAACGGGTGGGTATCAGGATTCCTGTTCCCTCCTTAACTCGGGCAGATGGCACAAGAAATACAATAAGTAACAAAACCGGAAGTTTGCCTTCCGAGTCTTCCCTCCTCGGGCTTCTGCACTCCTGCTCCTTCGCTCTCTCCTGGTGCGCATTGTCCTGTTTCCGGCTGTGACGACCGACCAATACGAACGCCCTGGAGCGGCAGAAGCGATAAAAACGACACAATATCGTTTGATTCAATTGTACGTAGCCGCCCCCTCCCCCTCCCCATATTTTCCCCTCACCTCCCTTCCCCTATCTCCATCGTTCCGCGCGCCTCCACTTACTTCTATCAATTCGGTCGTTCTTCGCCCCCTTCTCCTTTTCTTCTCCCCCCCCCCTCCCCTTGTTCGGTCCTGACCCCTGACCCACAGTCCTCGCGGCAGCAGAGCCTTTTCTCACTCGGTTGCTCTCCACTCGCTCGTTCGCTGAGTCGTCGAGGGGTTGCCGACGTCCGCGCTGGACATTCCCACCACACACAACGCGCAAGCCACAACAAGGGCCGTGACGCACAAGAAAGAAAGAAACAGGAACAGCTCATTTTTATGGTTGCTGCTGGAGGGCACCCACCTTTGCTCGTCGCCCATTGAGAGACGGAGGGAGATACTACAGCGGGCGAGAGACGGAAAAAGCGAGAAAATCATCATCGCATCGACAAGAACACACAACAGCGACAACAATGCCGAGGACTTCTCCGACGTCTGGCATATTGCGACTCCTGTCCGAGTTCTCTTCGACAAAAAAAACAACATCGATTTCTCCTCTNGAAACAAGGAGAAAAGAAGAGAGGGGAGGAGAACGGGTGGGTATCAGGATTCCTGTTCCCTCCTTAACTCGGGCAGATGGCACAAGAAATACAATAAGTAACAAAACCGGAAGTTTGCCTTCCGAGTCTTCCCTCCTCGGGCTTCTGCACTCCTGCTCCTTCGCTCTCTCCTGGTGCGCATTGTCCTGTTTCCGGCTGTGACGACCGACCAATACGAACGCCCTGGAGCGGCAGAAGCGATAAAAACGACACAATATCGTTTGATTCAATTGTACGTAGCCGCCCCCTCCCCCTCCCCATATTTTCCCCTCACCTCCCTTCCCCTATCTCCATCGTTCCGCGCGCCTCCACTTACTTCTATCAATTCGGTCGTTCTTCGCCCCCTTCTCCTTTTCTTCTCCCCCCCCCCTCCCCTTGTTCGGTCCTGACCCCTGACCCACAGTCCTCGCGGCAGCAGAGCCTTTTCTCACTCGGTTGCTCTCCACTCGCTCGTTCGCTGAGTCGTCGAGGGGTTGCCGACGTCCGCGCTGGACATTCCCACCACACACAACGCGCAAGCCACAACAAGGGCCGTGACGCACAAGAAAGAAAGAAACAGGAACAGCTCATTTTTATGGTTGCTGCTGGAGGGCACCCACCTTTGCTCGTCGCCCATTGAGAGACGGAGGGAGATACTACAGCGGGCGAGAGACGGAAAAAGCGAGAAAATCATCATCGCATCGACAAGAACACACAACAGCGACAACAATGCCGAGGACTTCTCCGACGTCTGGCATATTGCGACTCCTGTCCGAGTTCTCTTCGACAAAAAAAACAACATCGATTTCTCCTCTGGTTTTGAATTTCGTCAGCCACAGTGGATGATGAGGAAGGTTAAGCGAAGTCACCTGTTGCCGAGGGCCTTCGACAAGAAGGAAGCCGTCCTCGAACGCCCAAAGTAGGTCCTCTAATTCTCGGAGCCAATTTCACTAAGCCTACCGCCCGTAGTCGCTTGCAGATTGGCCTGCAGCCGCCGCCTACATTACCCGAGCTGCTTCTCCGAGCATTGTCTATCAGTCTCATCGTGTGTTTCTCCGCCTCGGTCGTCGTGCTTAACAGCTCGGGTCTGTTTGCGGGGTTTTTGTCCTCGTCGTCGAGAGTTTCTTTCTTCTCCGCCTCTCGTTTGATCGACATTCAAGTCCGGCATCGATCTTCGCGCAGTGGTTGAGGCGCCGGAAACACGATTTCGACGTCGAATCGTCTGTTCCCGGAAGAGAAATCGTGAAAAATGTCATCAGGAAACATCTTCGTACCTTGTACGTCGACGTGGTCCGCTTCGAGCGGGCCCGGTGTCACGGAGACACCCTCGACTGTTATAAGTTTGTTCTCCTTTCGCGGGTTTGCTGGCCGGTGAAGTTGGAAAATCAGTGAAAGTTCGTCGACCACCTAGAGGTGTCCAGGGGTTTGTGTGCTCGGAATCTCAAAGACCTATTAGGGAGCCCGCTTGGCCTCCCTCTGTAGTCGGTCGCTCGGACGCTCGGACGGGACTACAGTCCAAAACAGGAAAAAAAAAAAAACTACGTGGAACCACTGAGAAGCACCCTCCCTGTCTGCTTCGACAAGTGGCTTGCAAAGCCAGTGTGGATTTTTCGTCCGAAATTTCGAAAATTCCGATCGCGGTGGCATTTGAGGTGATTCGCATCTGCGCGGTGGAAAAGGGAGTTCTACGAAGGGGAAAAAAAAACATGCGGAAATTCCATCTCGTCTCGAATGCAGGTTGAGATCGAATGTTCTGTCTCAGGACGAGACCCGTGCTCCGCACACTGTGCTGATAACGCGCAGAGAGGTGAGATTCGTCGTCACTCTCTTGGTGACGACTCTTCAAAGCTGAAGACATCATTCAACCTCTAACACGGGAACGGAGCCAGACATCCGCACATCGAGGACTAAAAACCTCAGACTGAGTTGAAAATCACGCACTTCGACCTTCAAAGAGAATAGCTCCACACCGATAAGGCGCCTACATATAAGAGTGCAGTCATCGTTTTCTCTTAAATCTCCCCCAACTTACTCAGTGACTTCGATGGGACGGGGAAGAGTTCCCTTTCAGCCTCTTCTTCCCACTACCACTGCTAAAAGAAACCTCCCGAGAATTCCGTCCGTTCTAAGTGCGCCAAAGAAATCGGATACCCACCTAGCGAGCGAGCTGTACCTTCACTCCCAGAATTTCCTAGTTGTCCCCGCCCGCCCTCCCGCCACTTCTTCCCCCTTCCCGGGCATTCTGCGCTTCTTATAAGCGGCGGTTAAAATTTCTCCGACGACGTGGATTCCATACGCGGGATGTGCGCAGCGAATTTCCTCTACTTCGAGATATTTGTCGGATTCGATTGACTCGCCCGCCCGCCCGCTCGGTCGTTCATTTTTAAGACTCGTTCCTTCCTTCCCGGCAGACGGATGCCTTTTTATTTCTTATTTCATTATTATTTAAGGAGAATTCATCGATCTGGTTTTGTTTAATGTCGGTAGATAGAAACGAGACGAACGAGAGACGCAACCAGGTGGGAGTCGTTGTTGCGGGGATTCTCTCAACATCAACTCAGGCAGCCACATCAGCAGTCGATGGATTTTTTCCTGCTTTCTGCTCGCGTGTAGTTCTACCGCTCAAACGGGACTGTTCATGATGTCGATATCACGCAATGAAAGTAGAGAGCCAGCCAGTTGGGGTGAAACATCACGGTGTTTAACCCTTCGTTCATTCATTATCTGTTTCCGATATTATTTCTTTGTTGCCAACAACGATGAAGCTTCCCTGTCTTCGCCCGCTCATCCTCGCTTGCCTCACAGCTACAGACGGGCGCGGAGGCATCCTGCCACCGACTGAGGCCAATGATGATCAGCGGAAGCGACATTTCGCGGCGCTCACGCAAACGTTCCGCGCCGGAAAGCTGTGAGGCTTTTCGGTGGTGCCTTCATTGATTCCATCCGGGCGTTCCTGGAACGAATCGTCGACCTTGCCTCGAGGTTTTCGTTTTCTGAAAATGAAAGGAATCGAATGGATGCCGCGAGAACGTTCGCTTCGAGTCAAGTCGTAAGCACAGCGTCCCGAACAAGGGCGGTTAATTATAGACCGAATCCGATGTCGCATTAATTAAGAGCTCGTGAAACCAGATTGTCGAAAATCGGGTGTCGAACCGTACCTTCGTCTGTGGGCTCAGATCCCCCCTCCCCCGCTTCGAAAGATGTCCTCGAAGTTCTCGACAAAAATGAGTTCAACTCGAATTCATGCTCGAGAGGGGAGCTGACAGCTTTTCCAAAACGAAGATAAGAGGTACCGTTGCCGAATGCCCACTGGTAGGTACATCGGTGCCAGAGCATCGATGGCGGCGTTTTCCGGTTGGGTGGTGATCAATCTCTTCAGAAACGAACAACACTACATGCTTGCAGCTTGGGCGATGCGAGAGCAACGGGGGTAAGTGAGGTATTTGCCTCGCTGGCCCCGTTGCTCCCCGGCGTCCCCTCTTTCACTCGAAGTGGGGTCTGTCGGGCGGGCGGGCGGGCGCGCGCTTTGACGGTCGCCGTTCTTTCTTTTGCTTGATGTAGTGAGCTCATGAAGACGAATGGCTTAGTTCGTGCTTGTCTGGCTTATGAAGAGCTCTGATGGATCGTGCCACAGATCAGCAAAGGTCTCCTCCGCTATCCAGTCGCAGCGGTTGCGGCAGCGGTTGCGGCAGCAAATTGCGGTTTGGCCATCGCTTGCCAGCTTCCCAAAATCTCACTCCGCACGCGCGCGCACCCGCCCGGCGACCGGAACAGCTGCTTCAAAGATCGACTCCTCAGCGAGCATCGACCCGAACGACGTACCGCTTTACCCAATCAAAGTTTCCAGCGAGGGAAATCATTGACAACTTTGATTTTCTGCAACTTTCAAAGGTTTTGTCCGACCTCGCAAATCTCACATCAGAAACTCTGAAAATTTTCCGACAGACGAAGGTAATAGAGTTCTGCCGCCAAGGCACCAAGGGCATCGCGTGGCCCGAAAAGCCATCTATCTTGTATACCTTCCGAAAAAAGCGGATCCGCTCCCGCATGGATTCCACGTTGCATGGCCAGCAGATTGCGTTTCGAGGTAAGTTCGGGTGGTTTTGAGAGGAGGCGACGAAACATGATGAAGTTTCGATGGGAAAGTAACTGAGAGGGAGTGGATCTAGCGGAGCTTGATCCACTCGGATGGTGAGGCGTCGGGATCGCGGCAGAGTGGCCAAGATCTCTCTAAGAGCGGATTCGTGTCGAAGGCGTAGCTCCCTCAGGGTTTGCGCGGATATCTATCGCATATCATATGTATGGTGGGATCCGCCGAGCTCACACTCCCAGGTACTTCCTGTTGGATAACACCCGCGACTCGTTTCGGATGCGCTATTCACTTCAACTACCACTGGTTCACAGAAGTTCATCTGGAGTCATCCTCGTTACCTAGGGTTCTGCTAGTTCCTCGCTACTGCAGTTGACGAGAAAGCCTGAGATACGATCGGAGGAATTTTGTATTTCGTTCTGCCTCAAGGCGAATAAGGCACTTCGAAGTTGTACATTATTGTCGCCAGAACAGCGTTCGTTTCCTCCTTTTGTTTTTCGGATCGTCGGAACAAAATCCCAAACATCCGGGGATCGATGCTTCCTGTGCGCTGCAGTTTCTACTGCATAATGATACGCTTTGTATTCTCCGTCTACGTTCTCCAGGCCTGCGCGTCCTACGCCTTCGGTCCATTTGTAAGTCTATTCCTCTGTTCGTCAGTCAGTCAGTCAGTCAGCCTGGCATCGTCGTCTTCTATTTGAGTATACCCCCCTCCCCCTCCCCCTCAATCTGTTCAGTTATGCTTCACTGGAATCAGTGTATTCGACTTCTAATCCAATACTCAGACGCAAGCAAGATTCCAATGCAGATAAGATGCAAAGGCCACGCGTGACGGCGAATGCGAGCGGAGCTGCATGAACTTTTGCGTGGCCTTGCGTCATTCCCGTGTGTTGATCTCTACCTTCTCGGATCTTTCACCTCTCGTCATTGCTTGCGTTCATCATATCGGAATACTTTTGCGCGTCGATCGTCGAGAGGTTTTCATTGCTGCCACTCTGCTCCTGTGAGTAGAACAGCGGCAAAATAGCTGTCGTACTGTCGACGGGCCGTATCGTCTTTATGAAACATGAGTCGGTCCGTCTGTGCGTCACTCCGTAAGGCCGGAAATTATGTGCGTGTAATCACGGTCATCAGGGCTCTTGGTCGCTTCCGTCGTTGGAGTCTTTGTTAGAGTCGTTTGGCGGTGTTCTTCTACGGCGGCCACGCAGCCAGAGGTTCGGCGGCAGCAACCATTGAAGTGTCCGTCGCCTTTGTTTCTTTTTTTATTGAAAATGTTGCGCCGTCCAGCTGATTTATTCAAACGCAACGTGTCACTCGCCAGCAACAGACACTCCCTCGTCGTTGTTGTTGTTGTTGAACGTTTATCGGTCTAAAGAGCAATCGCTCAAAACAGATCTTGATTTCGAGGAACCGTCACAGGACAGTGTTGAAACTCTGGAGAACTTTGTAGCCGTCGTGATGTTTCTTTCAGCGTTATATATTTTCCCCTCACCCATTCATCTACCGATGTCGACAGCTCAATATTGCTCTTCTTGGCGGGCAACTCGCGTTGCTCGAGCCATTCCCAGTACGCAAAAAATAAAAGAGGGAAATAGAAGAGAAGGAGTCCAACAGATGTCGGCGGTAGAGAGAGATGAGAAAACTCAGCTGCGTGGCGGAACCAACCGGGAGAGCATCCGATTTCCGATCTCAAAAAGTTTTCGCTCGTTTGATTAGTGGAGCTCCTCTGCTCTTTCTTTTTCGGAATATAGATTCTATTCGAAGTTTCCTTTCCACTCCAGCAGCTTCTCGATTTTCCGATCGAAACCCACCATGTCGACGGAGTAGACTCGCAGAGATTTATTCAGACTTGCTCCTACTCCGTCCGTCCGTCCGTCCGTCCTTCCTTCCTTCTCTCAGAGCAACCGGAGGAGGAGGCGGCGGCGGCGGCTGATCTTCCTGAGGCAGAAACACAAAGTGACGGGATTGAGGATCTCGAATCAAACGGGAAACGTGAAGCTCTAACTCGAGAGTTCAAGGATTCGAGTACTGTGGTCGAATAAAGCAGCTAGGGTAAGAAAGGAGCGCGGGAGGAAAGAGAAATAAATTAAATATGTTGTTATTGATATGACCAACCGAGAGTTTCTTCTCCCAGAGGGACGCTCGGCGACGAACACTCCGACTCCTCTCCGTGCTCCTTTTGGGTGCCTCTGGCTGTCGTCCATCAAAATCAAATTTTGACGCCCTCCTCCTCTTTCGTCAATCCTTGAGTAGAGGTTGGTGAGTTTGCGCCGAGGGGATGTGGGGCAAGGCAACGGAGACGGGGGAGGGGGAGGGGCAAAATTTCCTTTCGAGGGAGCCGGAGCATCTTCTCTTCATTTCGGACTCCCCATGGACCCGGCACTCGCGATGGCACGCTGCTCCCCTGTCTGTTTGCCTGGCTGCGTGGCTTGCTGATCTTTTTCGATCTGTGTCACCCTCAATACACTCGGCCGCTGCGGAGCGCCCCGTATCGTTTAGAGAAGCTCTCATATGGACATCACGCGCCTTCTCTTGTCAATGCGAAAGATGACATTTTCGACGAGAATCGATGTTTGGCCAAGAGCAAGTGTTCGCCGGTTGGACACGATACGGGAGTGAACGAGAAGCTCCAACAAACAGTGACCATTGTCCGAAAGGGAGAGCGTATCATTCAATTTCTGAGAGGAAGGAGGGCTTGATGACTGGATAATGAAATTCTGAATTGCACCAGTTTCATCCAGAATGTTGGAGGCTGACCGAGCTTGACACGGACTGAGTGAGGAAGCATCTCGTTCGGTTCTTGAATGCACATGTGGCGATGCATACGTGAGTGTCCGCGGTCCGTTGTTATTAAGATAACAGGAGCACCTTGCTCGGTCCGCACCATCGGTTGACTGACTGGAAGCTAGCAGACAGCTGGGCTTTTCTCAATTACCCGTTTTTGATGAGCAACCATGGACCAAGACCATAAGGACGAGGCAGACGAGAATGAGGAGGAGCAGGAAGAGAAGGATGCCTGAGAGGAAGGAACAGCTGAACGAGAAGGACGGGCCGGACTCGAGCAAAAAGCGGAAGACCCTGCATGGACACCACACCATCCATCCATCAGAAGCTCGCTTGGGGACAAACAAGATCAATCCTCGATGAGCCATGGCTTTCTCGAGAAAAGATGCCACCACACGGTCGCTCGGCTGCACACACTTGCTAACCACGTTTTACTCCTTCTCCTCCTGCCCCCTTGTTCCTCCCCGTCCAGCCCTTGTCACGCACGTCAAGTGATGAGCTCCGAGTCGCAGGACGAGAGCTCAATGCTTGCTGGGAGTGAACTTTCTCTTGTGCAGTTGTTTTCTGAAGTTTGTGTGGTTCAATTTTTCCTATCTTTTTCGGAGAAACGAGTTTCCAGATTTGTCTCGCCTCTGTCATATTCAGGAGCCTCTTCTCGGCCCTGATGCTCTGTTGAAACTGTCATGCGAGTAGAGAATCGTCCACGTAGAGTACATTTGATCTGAAAGACTCTTTTTTTGTGATTGCCAACAGCGAATTTAGCGAACGGGTTGAGCCCCTGAATGACCATCGAGGTGCCAACGCCGAGATAACTTCTCATGACGGTCACTGACGTCCAATGCGGAGAGATATTTTTTCGAGCTTTGATTCCAACTCTGAAATCGGCATCGAAGGCTGCTCTCTCAGGATGCTATGGAAAGAAAGTTTCTCCTCGTTGTTGTTGCTCGAAATCGCACCTCGCAGGAGCTCTCAACCTCAAGACGAGCTTTCCATCCACTCAAATTCAAAGGACTCTGACGTGCGCGGGCAGTCTTCCATCCGCTGGACGTGTCCGACACCGACGTGGTCTCGCACCCGCAGATAATCGTACATTCAATTTGGTGGGTCTTCGTGGTGATACGTGCTCACATTGAGATGGCTGACCGTTACCTGTTTGAAGCGCGACACGATGACGAACGAATCGAGTTTCTCGGACAGGGTTCCCGCTCTCTAATCGAGGGCACGGCTTTATTTCACTGACGAGGAGTGTGAACCCCGCGGAATACCAGAAACGATTCTACTGCGGTCGAAGTTCGCGGCGAAAAGACCACGAACTGAAGAAAACCAAAACTGGCTTGCGGTACGCCCCCTGATTATTTCCGACCGTAGTCAGTGAAGCAGATTTCGGCTCGTTACGTTCCGCTGCATTCACAACGCGACTCTTGTTCGTTGCGCTATGTGGACTGCTCCGAGAGCTCGCTGCGCTCGTGATTGCGCATACTCTATATTGAAACAGAGAGAGGGAGTCAGCCGTAGAATCTTCTTGTTTCCAACCGCGATCCAAACTCCCAGCGCGTGACATGGAAGATCTTGAGACAAACATCATCGTGGACGAAACCAATTGATTCGAAGATGTTCGCTAGTTCTTCTCTCCTAACGATCATCTATTCGACAATCTTTGAATGATTTGAATAATTGACCAACGCGACTCGATGAACTGAACGAAATATCGTGGGACATTGAACTTTCACTCGAATCGCGGAGGATTTTTCTCTCGGAGTAAACGAACCACTTAATCTCGGAAGTTTTCATGGTGCGGCTCGCGGTTCCACTTTTTCCAACTGGAACTTGAGTCAATCGATATGCGCAGAACGAGACGGGACCAAATCTTGGAATGGAAAAATAGCCCCTCACTGACGTCTATAGCGCCCGGACATTGCGCGGCATCGGACGACACTGGAAAAGGGATACCAGGCATTTCAAGGTTCAGGGCAATGACCTTGGCGGCTGTCTCGCAACCTGATCGGCTCATGGATTTTGCGCTCTTCGACTACGAGTTCAGCCGTTCGTAGTTTGTGGAGAAGAGAACTTTGTGGACAATTCCCGCGCGTCCGTCGTGAAACGCGAATGCGAACCTGAGATGATGTGATGCTTCGTCCACCTACCATCCGAGGTGGGGATCGCTCTACAGCGTTGCTTTATCTCCAGTCAGACACGCTCGTCATCTTGTACGCAATTTCGAAAGCGGCAGAATTTTATCATTGATTCAAATTGGCAATCGGGTTACGCAACTCGATCGTGTTGTAAGTCTCATCATCATCACCGTCACCGTCGTCGTCGTCAGAGTTATGGCCTGCGTTGTGTTGAGACGACTCGATTCTCCCGTCGATTCGTTCCACAGTTCGCTGCCGTAGCCGTTCCTGTTCATATCACAAGGCCTTACGAAACAATCAAACTGCGATGCCTCAGAATATCAGCTCACAGGAGCGTCTGTCGAGTGAGCTTGCTTGCCAGTTGAAGTCTGTCGTCTGTCGCTGCGTCCGCGTGGTCTTGAGCCGTGAGCCTCATACATTATTAACTGGGCTCCACTTCGAGCATTCACAAACTGCAAATCGCTTCCGATATCCTCGGATTCCGAATCTCTCCGTGAAATCTTCCACCCAGTTCCAAAATTTTGAAAACATTTTTCTTCAACGAGGACAGAGACGACCTCTTCCGAAATAGTTTTTCTTTGATTTCATTGTTCCAACTGAACGAAAACAAGGATCCTCAGGATTATACGACGGATGCGATGCTTGTCTTGGAGAGAAAACGGATTCCGAACGAACTTGAGGTGAATGAGAAGCAACGAAATCACTTCCTGGTTGGCCTCACCCACTCGAAACATGACACCCTTTGCATGCTGATGCACTTTGTAGCCCTTCATGCAACCTTTTATAGAGTGAGCTCATAATTAATTCGCTCTGCATCTGTGATTTACATAAGATTGTGCGTGCGACGAGCGCAGCGAAATATCCCCCGAATCAGTTAGCCATCTACTTGACTTGTTTAAACGATCGACGGCGCCCGACGGTCTAAGTGACTGAGGCTCATCGCCTGATTGACTCTCTCTCTCTCTCTCTCTCTCTCTTTTTCAAGGACATCGTATAATTTGTCCCGAAGCAGCTTGCCGGCTCCGAATCGGAAAGCTCAGACACATTGCTTCACATCCTTTGATCGGAGTTTTCTTTTCCGAACACGGAATCGTTGAATGCTGGAGTCAAACGCTCAGGAGAGCGCTCCCTCTCCTCCCCCACCCCCCGAATATCGTCCTGAGTCCCCTCGCTCGACGGCTTCGCCTCTGAGTTGCGGAGCCAGCTTAACCATCATGCTGAATAATTTGTCGGAAAAGTTTTCTAATAGTGAGTATGCGCGGCGACCAGCGGTGACGCAGTGGGTTTTTCCTTCTCCTTATCATCTTTTTTTTTCTTCTTAAAATTAATATTTCCCTCTGCGCTGCGGTTTACCTTCAAAAACGCTGAAACTCGGGTTAGGGCGACTGCGATGGCGGTCTCGGTGTCTGTACCTGAGCGGCGCTTTGAATATGATCGTGAATTAGTTACCAAGTGGGACTTTGACTGGCTCCTCGGTTGGTTTGCTTCTTTGCCGGCGTGAGAGCCCTCCTGTCTGTCTGTCTGTCTGTCTGTCTGCCCTCCTGACTGCGAAGAGAGCTTCAAGAAGTATCATCTCGCTGAAGACAAGCCTCGTCAGCGAATGGAGCCGTCTGGGCCAAAATGAACCGCGTAACTTGTTCCGGCTTACGGCTCGCGCCACTCAAAAAAGCTGAATGTCTCCACAACTCCTCTTGTTGTCTTCGCTCGTGACTCCGTGGAGTTTATGGTCCTAGCTTAGGTCTCATCGAGAAATTACGCGAATTTCCTCAGCCCACATTTCACCCCGGTCCTAACACAGATATTGAGTTTTGAGTGAGTGGCCCCAGCTGTGGTCCTCGGTAGGAAGCACATTAGCGCTTGAAATGAAGACGTGGTTATTGATTGATTGGTGGGTTTGTTCATTGTTCGGTAAGACATATACACCCGCACATGGACACCTCCTGTCGGTGTATCGCATCGATCGCTTATCCATGGACATCTGGGGAACTCGCGGAAACCTGTCGACGGTGTCTTGAATGGCGGACGCAAACTGAATGACAGCCGACGAAACACAATCGGACGACTCACGCACATCACGTGATAGACACTAATCTTGCGAGACCGTAGATCTCATCGTGGCGACACCAGTATGTAGATGGCCCGAGCGGCGAGGTAGAGAGGGATCAGTAACTTGGCTCCACCAGTTGTCTTCAACTCCGACAATCGGGGATGACATCGATCACAGCACGAGCGATTTATGTGAGGAAATTCAGAGAGGAAACCTCGGAAAATCAGAAAATACGAGCTCTGCGAAGATTAGGGATCTCAACCAGAGAAATAAGCGGAAATATTTTGGCGAGGTGGCATTGTCGCTGTTTTCCGCTTCTCGGATCTCCTATATGCCGGGGCTGTAGAGAGAGAGAACCCCGCATCGACGACATTGGAGAAACAAAGAAAATAGCGAGAGTCGCCGATGAAATCGAACTGAGGGCAATGTGTGCCGTCTAATGGACACGTTATTGGCCCCGTCTCAAGCGAAACCGGTCCCCACCCATTCACCCGCAGATATAGACAAACCCCAGCGGGGCGAACGAAGAGTCGGCCAAGCCATGCTCGTCAGATCCACCTCAATCCATCGAATCCCCTGCCCCTCGAGCTTCTCCCGCCCTATTTCTCCAATCTTTTCGTGAAGCTCTTCGAGCACAGTGAAGAAGTAACCCGAACTCTCAGGAAGCAACACCGTCGATCTCGGACAACCTCCTCGACAGTTGCGATTGATTGTGGATTTTCTCCGGGTCCTCGAGAGAAGTCGAACTGGCATTCTGAGCATTTCTTGATTGTTCGGAGGCGATATCCACGGAGTTCGGCGGAACTATGGTTCTCTGATCTCAGATTTGAGTGCAGAAGTTCATGAAGATCCGGGCTCGAAGGAATGAAATGTATGAGAAGGTAGGTTGATGTGCTTGATGAGCGAACGCAACAGACAGTACGTCCTACTGGGGCTCTCGGGTGAAATCAGAGGACAAAGACTTTCGACGTGGCTCGTCAGACCTCGTGAGGCCAACATCTCACCAGCAAGTTTGATCGGGGGCGGGGCGGCAGGCGAGTTTTATTCATCGAGAGAATAGGGGCGGAAAATGAGGGTTGGTTCCGTTGTTCTCAGCTGATTAGGAGTTCAAATAAAAACTCCATTGGTCGTCTCCCTCCTCTGCCCCATGGCCTACTTAAGACTTTGGCCAAAATAGCTTGACTGCCCTCGTCTTGAACGATGCTTGCCTGACCCCGGTGGAGTCATACCCTCCATCGTCCCTCGTACTCGACTTAACTGTCTGCTCGTTCTGACTCTCTTACTTTCCTTTCGGTCAGCTGGCTATTATGGAGCTCGAAAAAGAGATTTTTTAGATATGGCCGCACAGATGCGTCCGCTGAGCGACTGACTGGTCGGAACCGAGTAGCGGTGGTTCCGCTTTAGCGATTTGAATCGTCCCGGCCGTTCTTCAAGATCATTCTCACAAGCCGCTCCCGTGCGGAGCACTTCCATTCGGAATTAGGAAATCGAACCAAAAGGAAAAGACAGACACAAGCAAAATAATATTTCGTCTTGACTGAAACACTCGAGGCTGAGTGAAAGTGCGAGTTGTCTTCGACCGAAACCTGAAAACGAGAACACTTCCTGATTCGCGGATGACGTGGTAACACACGATTACCTACCCGAGAAGCGGAGCAGATGTGATGGTGGAACATGTTTTCGACTTGGAGGCGATAAGTAGATTCCTGAGATTTACTTTGTTTCCGATTCGTTTCGCCAACGTCGTATTCTCTTCCACCATCATCATCAACCATGAACTGCCGCTTCCAACCGCTTGCTCGAGCTGTACCGAGGCGATTCTCTTCGCAACGAGATCCAATCGAAATCGTTCCGACGCGCAATTTCCACCGGTGCAACTATAGCTCGGATCACGGAAAAGCGCACGCGTGCAAAACCAAGGAATCGATCGAAATATTGTGCTAACTACCCGATGTGCATTGTATCTGTTGAGTCTCGGATCGGCTGTAATGTAGTTGATGAGCGGGTAGTTCTCAAAGGCTTCATTGTGGTCATGCGGAACCTTCTTTTCTTAATTGCCTTGCTTTACCACTGGTTTGAGCCTCGTCCATACCGTGTGGCCCCGGAACAAAGGCAATTCCGGTCAATAGCAACTCACTTTTGAGAGAGTTCCTGTTGCGACGACACATTATTACAGATAAGCAGTTGGTTTGCCGGCTTTTGTTGGCGAAACGCAAGGATGGAGGCTGTAGCTGGCGCGGGTAGTTCTAGTAGTTTCGGCAATAGTGGTAGTTGTAGTGGTGGTGGTGGCGGCGCGAGGGGAGACTGCTATTTGAAATCGATGTCAGAGGAAGATGGAAGACTCAGAGTGTTGGAAGCCGTTACTGCGAGGAGCCCACCGCAGAAATCGACCATTTCTTCTGCTTCTTCTCCGTTTGGGGAGTCTCGTTCTTTCCGCCACCACCAGCCACTTGTAACGATGTCGGTTTTCAGTGTTGCAAGAAAGCTCACTTAGTTCCTTACTTGTCCCAGCTTCCTCGAGCGTTCGGATCGCTACATGTTGTCGCATATGGATACCGATCAGGTCCTCGTGTTGGCTCTGCTGCTGAGGTATTTCTCGGCTTCAAGTGCACCATCGACTCCTCTGACCGGTAGGCATGTTCATTGAATGATCGATTTGCGCTCGGTCGTGAACAGAGTGAGTATCGTCACTTATCGACGTTTTGGAAGATTCGTTCGTTTCCTCTCCACCGGTTCGTACTTAAGGAATCTGCCAGTTTCGGTCCTGCTGCTTCCCATCGGTCGTTTATTAGTTTTTGTCATTCAGATTCGGTTGGTTGTCTTCTAATTTGCGAAAGCCCTGCTCGACCGAAGGGGGCGACGGCCGGTCATCAGGTACTCGGTCCCTCGCTCGGTCCGATGTCGACCCCTCCGTCTGTTCGCGCGTCTGTCTGTGCCGGTGGGGTCAATTTGCAGCGCTTTGTCGAGGCCATCAGCCTGCTGGACCAGGAAGGGAGCACTGGTTACGCGTCATTAAAGTGTATCTTATTATATTGCGCGGACCACCGAGAGGCTCGATGGGCAAGCTGTAAGGTCTGCAAGCTTTCCGAGAGTGAATCGGTCCGGCAGCTGGTGAGATGCTCGCTTAGACGAAACTACAATCCGCATCAGAGTTGAGAGCATCTTCTCTCCGAAAGCTTCTTGCTGACTGCATAACATGAGGCAACTTCAAGACGCTCAATCGATTAGAATATCCCGTTGAAGACGCTCAAGGACGTCTTCCCAATGGAAGTCAACCGTTGCTGAGATACAAGCATTCTCTCAATGCAAATCCTAGAGAGCGATTACCCCCTTTGTTACGATTGCAAGCGATTCGTTAACACAGCTCCCGAGGAACACCTTTATCGAGAACGGCCGCTGATTCGGAAACATGTGTATCACAAAAACAGCTGATTGAATTCTCGTTGACCTTACTGCTTCCTTATTCACTTGACAAACCCATGTCCATTCTCGTTCAGATGCCGGAAGCAGTCGTCGCGTGTCTGATGAGCTGCAAGGGCACAACCAGACAGATAACTCGATGTTGCGCTGTCGATAATTCAATAAAGTTCAAAAAGATATCGACGAGCCCTCATCCGTTTGATGGCCCGTTCAAGGAATGACACTCAATCTTCTCCTCTGCATTTCCAATTGCTTCTCCTGGACGGAGTCATCATTGACTATCCGCGTTGGTTGTGACCTTGAAGGTTACACGAAATGAGTCAACAACGACCTACCTCAACGTTGTTCACAATGACAAAGCCCGTCCATGGCTGCGACGCTTTGGGAGACAGTCTGCTTCGTGTGCTAATGGAGCGGAAAAGTTAGCCAGCTCTCCGAAATTATTTTCAACAGGCTTTATATGTCGACGACCTGTCATTCGTTGGACGTAATCTTCGGATTCGACACACGAGCACACGGACAGGCGTTCGAGGTCGTAACCATCTGACCGAATGAAATTCCCCATCGTTGTCAATGTTTCCCCGAGTCTCCCGGATGGGAATATCTCCTTCATCCAAAACGATCTGTCCTTATCGCTCGCGCTCTGAAACTGACTTTTCATAGAGATCGAGTTCGAATCACCGATTCTTCGATTCACTTATTTATTCTGTCCTTGCGTCTCTATAATCGAGTCGTTCTCAAGCACCTCATGAGTGGTTGAATGTTTTCCCCCGGAGCTGTGGTCTTGTCCCGCTCGCCGCAAATATAGATACAGAGACACACCTTGTCAAAATGCTGTCTCTTCCGATCAACTTCTTCATGAAAGCGCTCTTGATAGTGGAACGACGATGAGCTCCGGCCTCGTGGGATCGCACCGTCGATGGCTTTGACATAACTCGATTTCCCGCTGTTGACAAACGAAGCCTCCAATCGAGTCAAACTGAAACATTCATCCAGCGTTAACCACGTCGTTCGAGAACTGGCGAATCAAGGTTGAACTTCTCAACAATCAAGCGACAGCGTTAACTCCCAGATGCTCGCACCGGAGCTGAAAACTCTTCAGAAGACGTATAGGAATGATGGACGAGGGACAAACGAAACCGACCCCGGGAGTTTTCCAGCATCCGCTCATCGTTTCGCACTCTGAACATCTCGGTGAAAAGATGCTCCACAACTGCATCGTGTGAAGTTGCCCCAGGAGCCCCAGGTCCGCTCGGCTGGACCTTTCGAGTAGAGGAGTTGCTTCGAAGCGTGCCGGTCGCTCGTAAAATTTCATTTAAAACTCGTCAGAAACTCGAACCACGTCCTGCCGCCGGCAACCAGTCAATGCGAAGCGGCTTCGACCCCTTTGGGGACGCCATCCGCGCATCGAGTTCAAGCTCATATGTTTTGCTTCTCGCTCACAACTTTTCCCTGTTTTGTTCCGCGTGAATTTCCCGCCGGACATGGAAAGGGTCCCGGTCGACTTCATAGTTTGTTGGGAAGTGTTCTCCTTACCAACGTCAATTTGGTCCGAAAACTTTATTCAATCTTGATGTAAACAACGTTTTCCTCCCTTTCGCGGCACGCAAGTTTCAAAAAAGGACTCAGGACGAGGAATTCACAATTTCTGATGAAATGAGAGAACTTTGAAGTAAACTTTACAGAAGTGCGGCTCATGGTAGACGGGGCTAACACCCGAAAGCGAACATCTGCTCCCATTACCGATGTTCTGCTCTGAGCTAAGCGATTCCGGACAACAAGTGAGGAGAGGAAACCTCGCCGTTCGTTCGGGGGACAAAGCGCTCGCATCGTTTCATTCAACATGATCTCTGTTGTCGTGGAAGCGGGATCATTGTAGGGTTTCCCGTCTGGCCTTGAATTCCTGATGTCAACTACGTTCGATTCGGCCAACTCCGCTCCGAACAGTTCTCGATGAATTTGTGGAAACATTGGGCTGTGCATTTGTGTTAAAGTTGGTGATTCGATCTTTCGCGCAACGACTTCACGGCGTTTTTCTCTCGAAGCGAACGCTCGCGAGTCTCGCAGGTTGCAAGCGGGCCATTTTCGTTGGAAGAGCTCCTTCGTCGTTGTCGACGCCTCATTAACCGCCAGGATGGAGGAGATGACCTGCTACGACGAGCGAGCGGATGGGGCAAGTGGGATGGTTGCTGGCAGACAGCCGGCCGGCCGGGATGCTACAGGAATGTCCCGGACAGGACGGATTTAAACTCATGGTTGTTTGGGCCTGATCTACTCGATCCTGTCGAAGAGCCCCCTCTCCTCAGTTTGTTCTCGGCTAACGTAGCCCCCGTCCTTCTCTCCAGGAGCTACGCAACTTGCATTTGATTGCGTCTGTAAAAAGTTAGAGTCGCTCCTTTAGTGCTACTTTCCTTTTTCGGCCGAAGGCAGCGTGAAAAATTGATGCAGTAAAATGGTTAGCAGCCAATCACCGAGAATCTTCGGTTTCGTCGAGACCTGACTCGGCAAAATTACAAATCAGCTGATCCTCAGCGCAAAAAGAGCGCTGTGGAAGTTGCCATCGAAGTTTCTGTTGAGCCGCAAGAAGCATCCCCAGATGCTTCACAAGATCGGGCGGAGCACTCATCCGAAATCTCAAAGAGAAAACAAAGCTGATCATCGTAAAAACTGAAAATTCGGTCATCAGCCAAAGGCCAGCAGAATCGGTTCCGCAGTATTTGAGCTTGAGTTCTGGGCGACGGTGGAGACTGCGTCGTTATTGTCGTTGAGGGCTCATCCCGAATCATCGCCTCCTGCTCCCAACCGCCCATTAGTGATAGGTTATCCGAGTGATCGTGTCGGTGCTCGACAGCTATCGGGCGGAGACTAAAAAGAGCTCCCGCGCGCCAATGGAGACAATTGTTCATCATGGAGACGTTATTCAACCTCCTTCGTGCGACGGGGTCAGAAGGGCTCAAAAGAGGGAGGAGGCATTCTTTGGATGGTCGCGCGAATGAATCGTCGTGACGGGTCTGATTGTGGAACGAGAGAGGAAGGGATCGTTGGATTTTCTATGGATTCGCTCGACCTGTCGAAGAATGGTTCAAAGAGAAATCGACCGATCGCTCCGAACACTCCTTCCGAAACAGGATTCGCTAATCACTTAGCGGTCGCTTCAAATCGCGGTCTCGATCGCGAATTCCTTTCTTTTGACGTTTTCGGATCTTTTGAGAAATTCTCGCAACGAGCTCAAAGATCTTCGCAACCTCGTTCACTTCACGTGGACGACGAAGCCGTTCTCAGCAACTTTCTTCACCTCAGTTCTTCGTCGGCGCGAACTTGCGAGGGAAACAGTTCGAAAATTGCTCTGTCCTGTCTCGAAGAGTGAGTTTGTTGCGCGGTCGATGCAAAATCGGACACGGTGAATGACTCTAGACTTCCCGTCGGCACTCACGGCGAGTTTGGGCGAGTGAAAGTTGGATAATTACTGCGGAAACGTGTAGAGAAGCAACCGAATGTCTCTCTCTGTTTTTGAAGCCTCGGGGGTTATTCTCAGGACGAACTCACGCGTGAAACCCGCACAATGCCATCGGCCTCAGCGGGTTTCCAATTCCGCAAACTAACCGCCAATCATTCTCTTCGCGACACTTGCCTTACGATTGCCCGCTTTCCTCGAAACAACAGAAACATCGGTAGATCAGTTTACCCAAGAAGTGTTTCCGTAATCTTAAGATCTTAGAAGTAGAGTAGAGCACACGAATTTTTCGATTTCCGGAAATTGGGGAAGTCTCAAGGGCACTATTCTCGAATCTTCAGTTTGGTCGGTTCTAAATGGACTATGGTTGAGTTCCGATTTCTACGGAAAAAGATCGAGTGAAGGCCGCAGTGTTGGAGAACGAGGAGCCGCTCGAAAGTTGTCGTACTCAAATGAATTCGCAGCGATTTGCCTATTGATGAGGAGCAGGTTCTTCGAACGAAGAGTTTTGATAGCTCCAAAAGGGTTCGAGGCTTATTCCTCAGAGGATTTCCCTTGTTAGTTGCGTCTGCTCAAGCTTTTTCTCCGTCTCGCTGCCTGCCATCCTTCACCGAATCGTTTTTCCTCGTCGGTGTTGGAGAAGTTCGACAACCCCAGAAACGGATGGTGGAAACTAGACATTCTGAGAGTCCGAGACTTTTCGTCGCAAGCAAGCGTCGTAAAGTGAATGTATAATTGACATTATTGCATTGTTTAAGAGACACATTATAGGCATGACAGAAGGTTTAAGAAAACTTGTTTTTTTCTCGGAGGATCTCGTGGGAATCCAGGTTTTCAGAAACGTCTGATAAACTTTGCCTCTGTGAGTTTGGACTTCGTTCACACTTTGTACTCTTGGAGCGACTGTGGATTGTATCGAGGCAACCTTCGAGCCAGGCTTCCAGTTTTCTCAGCGCAATTACACGAAACCGGAACGGTTGCTTCTAGAATCCGATGAGTCCACGTCAGTGAGTCCAACTGTGGAGGAGACAACAAGCGCACCAGGGCGGCAGTGATGGAAATCTGCCACGCAAGTTGAACGGACGCTAGGGAAGAGAATATGAGAGGAGAGCAAATGCAAATTGTTCGTCCGGTGTGCAGTACAAACTCTAAATGTTCCGTCCGGGAGTTTTTTCTTCTTTCGACCAAAGTGCTTATGCTCGTTTATCACGTGAACGTTGTCAAGAAAGCCAAGACGACACGAAGCTCGTCGACGACAACGACGACGTCTGACCAAGAGCTGCCAGTGAGGTCTTGACCAGGGGATCCACCAAAGCCCCAACACGCGGTCTCTACCACCGAGACGCTAAAGACTTTTTTCTTAACGGCTTCTCCGGAACCTTTCTCACCTATTCCTGTTCTTCTCACCTCGAACGCAACGGACAGCTTAGCGGTGGGCCATCAGCTCTCTCGTCGGCGGGCGTATCTCGTCTTTCCGTCGCAGCTCTTCACTAAAGAGGTGACTGGTCTAATTTGACAGACCCAACTCCGAGCCCTTTTCTCCCCTCGTCATTCCTCCTTGCACTGACGAAGCTTTTTCCTCTCAGCTGACGTAGGGGGATCACGGGAACGAAAATTCAAAGTCGGCGAAACTCAGCCAGCTCTTGTCCTTAAGCCAAAAGATACACAAATCCTGCTAGTAGGCCTCCTGGCCTACACCCGCTGTGCCCAGTTCTCGGCCGCTCCATTGTCTCTCCGCTGGTGCCCGTTGTCTCGCCTTTAGTTCCTCTTACAAAACGACGATTTAATAGACGCCGAGAGGATGTCAACCATCATCCGGAGAGCTTGGACAGTTTTGCTCTTTTTCGCAACTCCGGACCCATGGGGAGCAGACTGCGCGAGCCGCTGACGGTAAAATACGCTTCGCAACAACCACGTTCTTCAAGACTCTTCTAGAGCCGAATCTCGTCTCATTTTTGACTCGAAATCTTCACGCTCAACCTTAAAGGAATTATCTTCGCGGCAAATCTCTCTAACCGAAGGTCTCTTATTCCTTGGAGTCGTCGAGGAGTGAGACAGAGGCCGACGCGAAGACGACCTAGCGGACCGACTCAAACCTCAGCCACTACGCCGCAAACAAGCGTCGTTTTGCTAATTAGTGTCTCTTGGCGGTCGGCCCGTTTTCCTCGAGTCCCGATCTGAGTCAAAGTGACTCTTCAAACGACGCGGACCAAGAAACAAGTTAGCGACACGAGCCTAGTCAGAAGACATTGTGGAAGGGGGGGGGGGGTGAGGAGAAAGAACCGAAATGCACTCTTTCACTTCAAAGAGGAGTCAAAGTCGAGTTTGGCCGTTGTTTGCCGCCATCTCAACTTCTTAGTTCCTTTCGTTTGCCTGAGCTCGTTGGAGTTCACCTGAAAAACTTTCCATTCGTCCGGATCGCGCGCTATCCGCGACCTTTCCGTTTCCCTTGTTGTTTTTTTCCCGCTTCCTGCCGAGCATCGGGACGGAAGTGTATTCTGAACTTTCTCCGCCTCGTCCAGGCACTGATCCTCCGTGATTCGTGTCGCGGCGCGCGAGTGGTTGTGTTCCTTTTTTTTTTGCAGCGTTGAGTCGAGGTTGTCTCAGTATCCTCATCCTCGGAGTTTTATTTGGCAGAGCTCGATGAATTATTGTCGCTGCTACTCCTCATTCGAGTTCTCCGTGTCGCCGTCGTCGGTGCCATCTCCGAGTTGATGTTAATATGACCAAGTCTGTTTAGTACCGACGACGAGCTCCTCACAACCGTTGCAAGCAACGAGGCGACGGAAGAAATGTTCTCGTCTTAGAATTGAATTAAAAATGAGAAACGGGGCCCCGGGCTCGAGAGCATGCAGCGAACGGTGGCGCAGCGCTCACATTGACACCTTATTCGCTGTGATGTTCGAGGATGATACACTCGCGATTGGAGAAAGCGAAAAGGAAAAGAGTCCTGAGATAATTGAGGAAGTAACTCCTGGGAAACTGATTGCATTACAGAGAGGAGCGTCTCATTCATTGACTCGTTTTTCCTCTGTTCATCCGAATCGAGACTCCGCGATCGGATAATCTCACATCGAGATCTGATCGATGTTCCAAAAGTGTTTTGTTTTCTCATCATTTGACACATTCGATATGACTGAACGATTATCATGAGCGTCGTGCAAGCGATAATTGAAAACTCAAAGACGCAAATGTCGATGTGTCGCACATTTTTCACCTCCTGATGACACAACGCACAAGAAGTTGGAAGGCTGGGAGTTTCTCGGAGAAAATCTCCGGAATTTTCTTTTCTCGCTTCTTCCTAACGGACGTCGCGCCGACGGAAGAAGGGAAATCAGCGAATCATTGAATGGCTTCGGAATAAACGACTCGGTAATAGTTGCGTCGACTCGCTGCCCTCGGGGAAACGGTACCTCCAATGAATGCATGACAGCGGAAGAAAATTCCCCAACTCGTGCCATCAGTGTCGTAGCCGACGAACGTTATGCTAAATGGCGAGACGGTGCAAGACAGGACAGCTTGCGATGGCGATGTATTTCTGTCGGGTGGGACGACAATCGATTTGTTAACGAAATGAAATCATACGCCTTCTGCGCGCACCGACGCAATGTAGGGCCTCCTCGACGCGAATGTTGACCTCCGGCCCGATCTCTTTCTTCTTGCTCCGCGCACATGTCTAACTCGACATGTATGTATCTTCCGTTCGGAGAGTTTTTCAAACGAAGTTTCTCGAGAGTTCGGACCCGGAAGATTTGCGACGAATTCGTCTCTTGGCATATGGCGTCAGCAACAGGCCCGTTCCAACAATATCGTCGTTTCCAACGCGGGCGGATACAGACCAACAAGGCCACAGCAAGCAATATGCACTCTTCATATGCGGGTTACTTCCGATGCTTCACGGCCTGCTGAGCACTTCCTCCTCAGTTAAGTCGGTGTTGTGCACGGACCCCTTCACCTTTCTGTCAACGAATACTTCTCAGTTCCTGAGTTCGGATCCGCCTACTTAACCGCGTTCGAAGTCAGGAGAGAGAAATGTTCCTTTCTCTGACGTGCAAGAAAAGGAATTTTTTCGGAACAAAAACCTTTCGGACTCGGAATGCTTCCCCCAAGAACTCGTTGTCGCGACGGACCTGAAGGATGACAGCTACGGAGACCCTCAACCTCTAACCGTTTTAGCCTGATGTCTCCATAGCTCAGGGGCCTGTTTCCGGCACTCAGTCAGTCACAGTAGACGAGCGAGGAAAACACATTGCTGTCGAGCGTAGCTTTAATGACTGAAATTTTCTCCTGACTCGAGGCAGCCGCTGCTACAGCTTGGAAGCGAACAAGTAAACAAAGAAAATATGCAAATTGAAACGCTGCGGAATTATGCAAATCGTTGAAGATTTTGCGTTGCGGCCAGCTTGTTAAAACCTGCGCCGGAATCCATGGAGAGAGAAAAAGTGTGAATCAGGGATGAAGCACCACTCTCAAGTTAGCAACAGGTCATTTACGCATATTATGGGAACATCTCGGCGGAAAAAAAATCGAAACTTTCGAATCGAGCTGCTGAAGGACTAAAGTTAGAATTGAATTTCGGAAGTTTCAGGTTGCTCGGTGGTTCTACATTCCCACGCTTGAGCTCACGGAAACCCTAGATAACAGAACGAGCAGGACAAAAATCGTGTGCGAGCACGAGAATATGGCCGACTCATTAAGCTTCCGCAGTTCCATAATTCATTGTTGAAGAAAAACGCCCACCAACTGAAATGAGGTTATTGCCGCCATTATGATCGCTTCCCCTGATCGTAGCCGACACTAAAACTCGACCCGTAACTGTGATGTCCAAAGCGACAAAAACACGGATCCATCATCAAAGGTCAATTCGCCATGTCACAAGTGGCGAATCGCAAAGTAGAACCGAATCCTTCAAAGGATTGACATCCATCACAGGATCTTGCGACAAGTTGCACATTGCCGCGGGGTTTCCTGAAAACGATGCTTTTCGAGTTGATATCCGACTCTCGCCATATTCTGTTCGCGGAGGAAGTGAATCAGGAGAACATCACTGAAAAGCGAGTTTGGCGGAAGCTCCTTCCTGTTGTTGAAGGAATTGGCTCTCTGTTCTGCGGAAAGAGAAAAGTTCCATAGAGCAACACCCTAAACTATCATTTCTTGAGTGAACCTCATGCTTGTTCTCCTAGATGGAATGAAGTTGGTACCACTGAACCCAGAGAGCTGCCAGAAACAGTGCAACTGCATCAACTACCTCGTGAGGTATCATTCCTCATGGCCCCATATCGTCAATATAGTCTGACTTCCGGCAGCTACGAGACCTCGATGCGGTTCAAGACGAAGTCGAAACAGGAAGCATAAATGCTGGCTCTCTGATTGAGCGTATTTCGCCATTTTGGTCAATATAGGAATTCGAGAACCAGAGCTTGGGTTATTGTTAGAATATCACGTCGTTGACAAATTCAAAATATGGTTGACTGCAGTGGGCGCCGTCGAAATCGTTGAACTCGTGGCAACTTGGTATTGATCCGGTCCCAGTCGCCAGATCGCTCGCTCTCGATAGGCAATGCGTTGAGTTATTTTCTCTTTGCTTAAAGCTGCACGGGACATTCAATATACAATTTTCAGGAGATCTCAATCTCATGGACCGTTCCGAATGCTTTACAGTACGTTGATGTAAACGGCACGTATCTGCCCGAGGTTTGCTTGAATTCCAAAGTGATGACGGAAATCGGAAGCATAGCCACAACCATGATCAAAGTTGTCATCATTCGAACTTTCCACTTTCAAGAGGTTTATGTCGACGACCTCCCGCGAACTTTCGCGGACGATTTCGTCTTGCTCTACGCCGACGCTCCAGAGTTACCTGAGTTGATGGTCAACGACATCGTGATTGATGGACCTACCGAAAGAAGCATAATCTGTATCAGATGGACAGACGGAAACGGATCCTTTCGGTTTCCTGGAATTTCGGATCAGTTGCGGACAAAGAAAGCGCGGTTTATATTCCGTTGAAGTTCTGCCATGACTCTGATACGACCCGGGCAGACATTTATTGAAAACCGTATCATAGTATTGACAAGGGTCACCACTCATCGGTTCGTATGCAGCAATTCCCTTGATACAACTCGTAACTTTTATCTCTAACTCATTCCCTCTAATTAAAGTCAATATTACCGTCAGAACAATATATACAAAGCGGAACCACTGTCCCGCATTTAAACAGTTTGTTTTCAGTTTCTCGGCCTCTACACATCCTCGTTAGTCATAACTACAATCGTACTGATATCCGATTTGAACAAGTCTTTGAGAAAATTCACTGAAAGTTTGTTTGTCGAGTTCCCCCGGAACTTACGCCATGTCGGCAGTACTGTTCTTCAAACGGCTCGAAAATTCACAAATCCTCGTTTTGTCGTCACGGCTGTCCTCCCGATGCTTGAAGTGTCTTTTGGCAAGCTTGCGGTCCTCTTCGCTAATATTACACGTTGAGAGCCCAAATAGACATCTCGTTCATACTCGACCGTTTTCGAAGAGATCGAATCACACTACGACGACCGCCTAGCTCTCAGGAGGTTGCGCCTTGAGCATCAAGTTCGTTCGTGGTCATCACGAGATGGAGAAAAATTAACAAAGAGTACAGCGACACCACAAGGAGTACCACGTATTAACCTCCTTTCCGCCGGGCGATTCATGACTGTGCGTGATGTAGAATCCCAAACTCGGCCTGACATCGTCCTTTCGGAAAAGCTTCGGATTCCGATTCCCAGGAGCAAGAGATTACCGAGGGGAGATAGTTGAGCAGTGCCCTGGAGATTCACTTTTCTCGAACGATGTTGCTATGAGAGAGCTGCAGCTCACGGTTCTCTGTTCCTTCGCAGAAAACCCCCATTCCGCGCTCTCTGTCTTTTCATGTCAGCAAAACCAAGGGAACTTGGGTGATCGTCCGGAAACTTTCGGTTATGGACTACTCGGTTGAATTCCAACTGCGTGAAGTCGGATTCCGGTGTTTTCCTTGGATGCGCTGCTCTCGGCCCGATTCGAGACGAGGTCGACTCGCCCTAAACATGATATTGAAGAAGTGTTACGAGAGCCACGGCCGCAATCGGTAGGGTGGAGCATAAACTCGCTGACCGCGAACTTTGGGCTGAAATTCAAACGATAGCCGATAGAGAATCACTTCAAGCTTGTCTAGCGGCGCGATGAGCGCGTTGTCGTCTTGCACATGAGATCGCTTCAACTCACCAGAGAAACGGTGATATAGCACGTGCGCGGACGCCTCGGCTTTCCGAACGATCCGCTCACTCCGGAGCATTGAGCATCGCAGTCTCAGCTCGCTCCTCTGGAAGTTCTCCTGAGTGAGGGGCACGCGAAGCTGCAGTTCGGTCTCTTTCACAGAATTCGAGGAATCGATTTCCACAATCGGATATGAGGAAGTCCATTCGGATGCCTGGATTCACAATCGTAACCTCTGAACGTATCCGTCCGCCGGTTGATGAATAAAAAGTGAGCGCGAGTGAAGGCAGCTCGCGTGATTCGACGTCACGCAACAATACTCACGTTTCTGTCGTTGACAAACCAGGTGAGGTTGTCGCGATGCCCGAGGGCGTCGCGCGTTTTGCACGCAACGACAAGGCTCTCCTGCTTCCTATAGTTGCTGTAGAGACCGGCTATCTGCGGTCCTCCCATCTCGGTGCCTGGAGAAACGTCGACAATGTTCCAAATTTCGATCCGGGAGGGCATGATCAGAAAGTCGTCGGATTTTCCACGCGCGGTTCACCTCATCGATTCGTCTGAAACTCACCTCGGATGACTTGGAGGCGGCTGCTGTTCGCTCTGCTCTTCACTCGCACCTCTTCGCTGTTGAGTTGGAACGACATCCCGACCTTGCCTCGACACTGAAGTCTCAGTTTGCCCTTCGAGTCGACGTGTTTTGGTTGTACACGGAACAAGAGGACCTTGACGAGAGTTACTCGGCCGTCGTCATGGACAATGTCGTTATGGATTTCCATGTCTTTCCGAACCTGAATCCAAAGGCAGATTTTCTTTAAACTTCGAAATCTGATGTTGATTGATTCCTACCGGAATGTTGTCGCCCTGTTCCTCACCCTTGTGTCGTTGATCAGCCAGGTGAGCCATCGACTTGTCCCTTTGACCGGACCGAAGCGACAAGTCACGTTGAGAAGTTCGTTCATGTGATAAGTACTCTTCAGATTGATGAGGGTGGGATCACCATCGGGAACGTCTGCAATGAAAACTCGCCTTTTCTACAACAATTCTCGAATACGACTCTGTCTAGCGGTGAGAATGCGCGGAAGCGTCGTCTCCAAACTCCCAAAATCAAAGGTACAATCAAAGCCTCTCCTGCTGTGCGCGCTCTTCTCGTTGGGTGCTTTTTAGTTAGAGCGCAAGGAATAGAGATTTTCCGGTCCGTTTACTCCTGCCCCATTTGGTCTCTTCGTTACCCCCTACCCCCGGCTTCCTCGAGCGCTGGCTCCCTTCGAGTTTCCCTCAAGTTCAGTTTCTGGGTCTTTTACCTCCCCCGCTCTTCCCCTGTCGTGTCTTAAGTCCACCCCTCTTCGTTCCCCTCCATGCTTCTGTCAGCAGCTGAGATGATGCGTCTTGGATAAAAAGCCGAATTGAACCGTGGCGGCGGCGGCGGCAGCAGCAAAGACCGACGACAAGGGGGGAGGGAGCATAGAAGCTAAATACGGCCCATGGACCATGACGCCGCGTCGCTCAGAACTAAAAAGCTCAGATATAATCCATTAGTCGGGTGGTCGAGTTGGCGGATCCTTTTTCGTTTGTTCTCTCCTTGCGTTCCTGCCTCAGTGCTTGCTTGCCTGCTTTCCGTCCTGCTTGCCGGGCTACCTCCTCCCCTGGCACCCCTTCGTCGGTCTCGCTCGTTCGGCCGTCCGACTAACCGACAACCAACAGCCCGGTTTGCCCAACAAAGAATTGTCCCCCTTCTTCAGCCACTCTCGGCCTTCCTGCTGACGTCGCAGAGCTCTCATCAGCTCTCCGAGGCGATCCACCAAGTCATGAAGCGTTAAAGAGGACACCGAAACGAGAAGATCCTCTCTCTCTCTCCTCGAGACCTCGCTTCGAATGTCTTCCGACGACCGATCCACTTTTCCAGGCTGGTCTTTAAACTCCACGCCGCGATCGGTCGCCTTGTTCTCGTTTGTTCCCCCTCGCTCAGCATCAAGCGAACGGATTTTTTCTTTCGGTTTTTCATCTTTTCCAACTCCGGGTTTCGGGATTGGAAGATCGGTGGCTCGATCGAGCTCAAGCGATGCCCTTCAAGCTCCGCTGACTCCGCACAATTAAACAGAGCGTCTAAAGCTGGTTTTGAGTTTCAGCTTCATTTCGATCATTCATTCCATGCTTCTCGTCTTGGAGCAGCCCCTGAACGAATTGACCAGAAATGACGCGCGTTGATTGAAATCCACAGCGTTCCTTCCTGTTCCCACTCATTTGATCAAAGAGGGCATGGCAGGGTCGACATCTGTACAGTGACCGCGAATGTCTTGACAAAGTTGAGCACGTGTGCCTTCTCGCTGACACTTTATCCGACTGAATACCTTCCGACCACGATTTGACGCATTCAAGTGCTTGGATCAAAGAGAAACCGAATTCAGCCACTTCTGAATGTATCGTTATGCCTCGAGGCAAACCTGACCGAAAGGGTTTGAAGTCGAAAGCCGGAAATACCTGTTCGCAGAATGAGTGACCTCATTCGTGGATGACGCATTCAACGACAAGCGGTCAGTTTGCCGATCAGCTAGTAAGTTAGTCAGTCGATCTTCGCTCACTCAGTGGAGGAAGGGAACGGGGATAGTGAAAACAGAGCGGACGATGTCGAACGAGTGTCGTGCTTCTTTGCCACCGAGCACTCAACCCACGCCGAGCAGCCACTAAGCTGCGGACCCTAATTTCCCCTGAGGTCGGTCGCCCGCCCGCCCGGTAAAACGGTCCTCTGTGGCCTTCAAAAGCGAATTAAAGAAGCTTCCCCACCCACTTCCCATCTTCCCCGCGTGTTCGAGGCTGCCACCTCGCAAGGTGGACTGTCATTTAACTAAAGCTCAGTTCACGACATCCTCTCAGATTCTCTAATGGAATAATTATTTTTCGCCCCGAGCTCCGAAATGCCCGCGAGCGAAATTGCTGTCTGAGGTCACTCAGCAAACCACACGAGCTCGACTTGCAGATAGGAGACTCAACGAGTTACCAGGACGGTCAACTCACCGTAAACTAGGAGATCTTTTTTGGCGCGCTCGGTGGTGAAAGATCCTTCCTGGGAAACTTCGCACCGGTAACGGCCGTCCGACGTGGCATCGGTAGTGCGCAAGTAGAGATCGCTCACAGTCGACAGCCCCAGCTGAAACAGAATTTAGAAGAGTTGACAATCGAGGAAGATTGCTCCCCATCTGAAAATCTTCGACCATTTACCATCAAGCTCGCAACTCAGGACGGATCGATCACCATATCGAGGGGATTTCCTTGAATAGGCTCACAAGTTGATCGGTCGCCTTACATCGGCTGAGGCGATGCTGATGATGGTTCTAGTAGGGGCTCGATATTTTCAAACAAATGTTCTCGTGTACGATTTAGACGGTTGTCGCGAGCCCATTCTCAGGAACAGGGAGTACTTGAGGACTTTGAAATTTTTGCGTCCTGTCGCTGGGTTGTTCAAGCGGATGGGGAAGTTGGGAGATTCGTTGTTCCCAATCAACTCACGTCAATATCCACTCCTGGATGCTGAAACACTTTGGTTGCCGGAACTTCGTCAGGAATGTGGGAGTATATTTCAACATTGTCCTTATACCACTTGACGGAATAGAGCCTCTCGCCACGATCCAAAGCATACGAGCAATTGAGCCACGTCGGCTCCCCGAAGCGAACCAGAGAAGGAACCCCGAGTTGAGTCAAACGCAGAGTGTCAACACCTGGAATTCAGGGCGAAACATTATTATTATCCGGAGTTCTTCTATAAATTATGATTTGCCATCTGAAGAGGATCGTTCCGAATCATTTCGTCACGGTGATGACGAAAAGCTACGAGAGGAGAACGCTACGAGATGAGTCCCAAAAATAAATGCCGAGCTAACGATGGAGACGAGACCAAAACGTCGCAACAAAAGTCGAAAACAGAGTTTTCTGACGGATGAACGGCAGGCAGGCAGGTTGGCTGGCTGCCGAACGGACGGATGGATGGATGAACGGCTCAGTTGGCCTCGTTCAGTACTTGATCTCCTTGGCTTGGCGAGGTGTTGCCCGGTATCGTTATCCGAGTGGCTGTGGCCGCTGCGTCGGCGGCCGCGGGTGACTGTGGCGGTTCGTTTGGCAGCTCGACCGCCGCACAGGGCGTCAGGCAAGCGAGCGAGCGAGCTTTGGTCCGAGTGGAGATCCTTTTATAGCAATATCTAAGCGTTAAGGACCTCGACTGCGACTCCACCCGAGTAAAGCCCGTCCGTGAGAAGCCAAAAGCTCTCTCTATCTGCCCTTCATATCCCTCCTGACACCCCGAAGCCCCGTTACCCGTTTTCTCTCTCTTCCATACGACCGACGACGCTGGCGGTTAACAGCGGTCCACAACGTGTGAAACACTGCCAAGTTGCTAAGTATCGTGATAGCGTCGCAACACTGAGTTTCCATCTCCGGAAAAGCACGAACCCACGCTCAGGAGACGGGAACGGAATCTCCTCGCAAAAGAAGTCAAGGGTCGCGCAAGACGGGCCATTTCTGCGCACGGAGCTTCAGATCCGCTGAAAATCAAGAAATTCCGACCGATTTGGGCTCCTTCGAGTGCATTGATAATTCGTCGCGGAACTCTGACGCTCCGCGTTTGTTGAAAGAGCTCGGGTAATGGATGATAATTTATTGAATGAGCGGATTGAAACAGCGAGCCTTCAGCCAAACACGGCAGCGGCGACGAATTGATGAAAGCATGAATCAATGGATGAGGTTTAGGACCGCAAGCTCAGCAACCAGATGTTCCCACAGCAGGAAGGCACGGGGTGTGAGAGAGAGAAAGCGTCCACTGATCAGCGAGCTGTGAGAGCGCTGTCCTGCCTAGCTCCTAGACGTCGGAGCCGCGAGCCCGATCGACCTCGGTAACGTTCTGAATGTCTCGATTCACAGATGGACGTCCTCTAGACTTAGAATCTCACGTGGCCTGAAGGATCAGGAATGATGAAATCAAGGTAGTGGGACTGACCGTGACGTCATCAAGGTAATATTCAAGAATCGTATCAAAGACCTAATTATTTCAGATCTGGAGTGTGTTGACCAATGTGTCACCGTCCCCACTCCATCTTAATTCCAAGAGTTTCAGCGGTCTCTTAGAAAGCCATTCATTCTTGTTGGAATGTCGGATTCCCGCGCGGTGGGTCATGGGTTGCTTCAACATCTTCGCTTGATTCCCTCATTCTTGACCTGTCACGGCGATCCACAAGAAATTCAAAGCGTGCACCGGCCTGAGTCTCTTGCTATTACAAAAAAAAAGCAGAAAATTGGTTCCCGTTGACAGGATGGACGAGTTTCTATCTTGCTCGAGACTGGAAAGGTTGAAGGGAAGGTCCAGTCTTCCCTCTACTCGTCAACGACGGGATCTGTGGACGTCGGTGATGCCTAGTTTTGAGCTTTTCAATTCTCGAGCTCAATTCTAAGCGCTCGAATCGGAAGATTTCACTTGGTTTGTGCGACGCCGCGAGCCTCAGCAGCTTACCATTCTCAATCGCTTTCGGTAAACAAGGCATAAATGCAAATCACCTTCGAAACTCGCGGCGATCACAGCTTTCTGATTGTTCCTTCGGCTGTGACGCCGCGGAAACTCCGAATGTTTACAGATATGCTCATCGTGTCTTCCTCCACGGCTTCCTTCAGAGGAATCCAACAAGAGAACGGAATTCCAACATCATCGGAAGAGGTTTGGCAGATGAGAAGGGAAACAAATGAAAATTGTGTATTCAAACTTCCGTTTACCTCTGTTGAAAATTCTGAGTTTATTTTGTCGGAGCCATTCAAGGACTCGACTAGGATGGAGCTAGAACTAGAAACTCTGAAGCACAGATGGTAGACAGTTCATAAATGAGAACTCGAAACTTTGTTTTTTTCAAACATGATTATGCTTTTGGGACAGGAACTAAAACATGTGTTAGATAGTTCGCAACTCCATCGCAATCATGAGATAGCTCTCTGACAGTTATAATGGAACGGAAATGAGTTCACTGACGTCAATACTTTGGAATGTTTATTAAACTTTGTCTGATATAAAAGGACGAATAAATCTACCCAACACAAGGGAGTTGTATCAAAAAGAGAAGCTCGCTTCCTAACTCGCTTTACCTGCGGACTCCTCACGTCCTCCGGCACCTTCGAGAATTCTTGGAAAACCTCTCAGATTCCAGAAAAATCCTAACAGAGCGTTATCAGCACGAGCTCTGAGGACTGAGGGGTCCTGCAGAGTGAAAGTAAGTTAGCTACATCCTTCTTCATCTGACTAACCATGGAAAAAGATCTGGAGCTTCTTTCACTATCAGGTTCGGGAGACAGCCCATCTGATACTCCTAGCAGGGGAGAAAGTCTAGCTGTTGGAGACACAACCGGTGGAGGATCAGGAGGAGGTGACAACAAACCAGATCCCAAACCATGTCCACCGGTCGTATTTGAGGAAGGAATCAAGTCCCGGTTCCCACCAACAATCCTCGACGAAAACGGATCCAACTACGACACGTGGAAAACATTGATTCCCGTAACGCTTCAAACAGAGCCCTATGCCTGGGAGGTTGTGGATTCCCAGCTCCAGCCGAATCACGGAGCAACAGAAGCGGATAAGAAGCAGCAGGCGAACTACCAACGAGGTAACCGCGCTGCCCGTTACATCCTGCTAAACTCCATGGACCCGGTTCTCGTTCGAAATCTGTTCTCCGAGGACTCCGCAACTGTAACAGGTCCAGTCATTTGGAAAAGGGTGAAAGACCATTTCATTCAGAAGGGAGCTACGCAGAAGTTCATTGCGACAAATAACTTCATGGCTTTCCAGTATCGAGAAGATCTTTCAGCATACGAGAATATCACAAACTTCAAGCGTTTGAAGTACGCTCTCGATGAAGCAGGAGCAGAACTGAAGGAGGACATGATCTGCATCTCACTCATAAACCGCCTGCCGGCGTCCTGGTCATGGATCAAGCAAACGTGGATGCAGAAAGCTGAGACAGAGAGGAAACTCACTGTGTTGACAGACTTGATCCTTGCAGAGGCAGCTCGAAGAGAATCCGAGCAATCCTCTCGTCCAAGAGGAGGGGCAACGGCCCTTACGGCGAAATTTTTCAACAGAAAAAATCCCAGCCCGCTGAATCCCGACAAGCGACCTTCAGGACCGAAGCCGACCAAGCGGCCTCCTATGAAAAGTGGAGACGTCCACGAGAAACTCACCGTCACGGAGAGTTCACAGGAAAGCCGAAAAACGGTTCTCAAATGTGATTACTGTAAGAAGATTGGTCACACGCGACCGTACTGTCGGAAAGCGAAGAAGGACAAAAAGCGGGCCACCCAGTCGCATCACACAGAATGCCTCATGTTGGAAGGTGAAGCCAACGAGGAACAAACAGACGGTGAGTTCATCCTCGATTCGGGTTCAACACACCATATAATTCATGACAGGTCCTGGTTCTCCGATTCCAAGCAGGTCGATGAAGTTCGAACTGTAAGACTTGGAGGATCCCAGCAACTGAGGGTGAAGGAGGAAGGTATGGTGATGTTAACTTTGAAGTCTGAAAAACGGATTGAGAAGCTCACCCTAACAAACGTTCTGTATGTTCCTAGCATGCGACGGCTTATAATTTCGACCGGGCTGCTTGCCGACACAGGTTTCAGAACCGTCACAACGCCAAAAGAGATGATCATCCGGAAGCAGAAATTTTGCGTCAAAGCTCCCCGGAATCAAGACGGATTGTACGTCCTCTCCGCAAAAAGAAGCGCTCGAGCGGAGATACTCCAGACGTCTTCTGAAGCCACGCAGCCCTCCTCATCAAATATAATCGAGCCACTTTCTCTTCTGGAAGCACACAAAGCCCTTGCACACATCAATAAGCGGAAGGTGACTATGATTCTCAAACAAGCGGATATCCCTTTCGTTGATGATTTCGAATCTTGTATGGATTGTTTGAAAGGCAAAATGCATCGAGTTTCTTACCGCACAAAGCCGATGAGCGCACGTGCGAAGCAACCTGGAATCATCCATGCTGATCTAGCATCGCCAGGAGTACCCTCATATGGAAGAGCTCACTATTTCCTTTGTCTAATCGATGAATTCTCAAAATTCAGAAAGGTGTTTCCTCTAAAAACGAAAGACGAAACCGCTGAATGCATTCGGAGCTACATCGCTTGGTACCACAATAAACGAGGACGTCACTTGTCAACTCTTCACTCAGACGGGGGTCTTGAATTTGATAACGCAGTTGTTCGCAAGATGCTCGATGAGATTGGCGCTGATCACGCTATCTCTACTCCCAGAACGCCTCAGCAAAATGGTATTGCAGAACGCAGTAACCGTACTTTGCTAGACCTAGTTCGAACGTTGCTCATCAGCACCAACTTGCCCAAAGGCCTGTGGGCAGAGTGTCTGAATTACGTGACCCAAATTTTGAATGCAGTCTCCATTCATAAGGAACTCCTCATATCACCGTACGAAATCATCTATGGACGGAGACCATTCCTGGGTAACATTCACCCATTCGGAACTACTTGCATATACTATGATGCAGGAGCAAAGTTAGGTTCACGAGGCAGGGAAGGAGTCCTAGTCGGACTGAGTGATGACATCGATGAATTCCGAATATGGATACCAGGAACCACCGGAATCAAACGAATCAAGGACGTCACGTTCCCAAAAGGAACGATCTTTGAATCCGCAAAGAAGGTACCGACCTCAAGCCTTGAAGAAGACAAAGAAGAAACCACTAATGAGGATGAAAGTACAAGAAACAAGACTCTCAACATCCCAGAAGAAGAACCCGCGCCAGAAAGACGCGAAGTGCAGCCATCAACATCAAGAGAAAATGATGATGCAACTAATCCACAAAGCTCATTTCAGAACTTCGCAACCACATCGAGAAGGAACAAGGACACTAATGTCAATAGTGCACAAATGACATCCGTCCGTCCTCGAACCACAGCGAAGCAGAGAAAGCAGGACAAGCGAGAAAGCAAGCTGACGCTCACCGGCGGAGACCACATCGACGCATCAGACGAGCCGTCGACCTACGCACAAGCCATTGCATCAACAGACAGCAAGCATTGGATTACGGCAATGCAGGAAGAACTCCGTTCGATGGCCGATCGAGAGGTATGGGAACTTGTTGACCTGCCTCGTGGTTTCAGAGCGATCCCGAACAAATGGGTACTCAAACGAAAAAAAGGACCAAACGGAGAAACCGTGAGATACAAAGCGAGACTTGTTGCACTCGGCTGCGTTCAGAAGGAAAACATCGAGTACAAAGAAATCTTCGCCCCAGTAAGTCGTTTCGAATCCTTACGAATATTGCTCAGCCTTGCAGCTCGCAGAAAACTCGCCGTCTATCAACTGGATGTGAAAACAGCTTTTCTCTATGGAAATCTGAGCGAAAGAATCTTCATGGAACAACCATACGGTTTCCAAGACGGAACGAATCGCGTCTGTGAACTGAAACGATCGATTTATGGGCTCCGTCAGAGTCCACGATGCTTCCATCAGAAAATCAAGCAAGTATTCACGGAATTGGGTTTACGACAAAGTACCCAGGACTCATGCGTATTTTTCGGCGATAACAATTTTTGGATTGCCCTGTACGTAGATGATGCTTTAGTCCTTGGACCATCAAGTGAGATCATACTTGCGTTCTGCAAGAGGTTAGAGTCCAAACTAGAGATCACCTACAAGCCTGCTGAAACATTCTTGGGAGTGCAAATTGTCATCGGCCCGGACAACAGCATCTTCTTGCATCAAAGGAGCTACGTCAACGAGCTACTCGAGAAATTCGGGATGACCAACACTCGTCCGGTAAAGACTCCTGTGCAGCGAGATTGCTATGCTGAAGACAACACGGAAAAATTGACTGATGTTCCCTACAGAGAATTAATCGGGTCTTTAAATTTTCTTTCAACAAATACTCGACCAGATATCACTTTCGGAGTGAGTTTCCTTTCAAGGTTCTTGGATAACGTCACGCAAGCCAAATGGACAGCTGCGAAAAATCTGCTGCGTTATCTCGGACACACAAAGGATCTTGGGATTCTCTACCGATCAGACGCCCCGGATACATTCGAATTCTTCTCAGACAGCGATTATGCTGGGGACCCTTCTTCTAGAAAAAGTGTTTCAGGATCAGTGACCTGCTCAGGTGGAAGTCCAGTGTGTTGGTTCACAAGAAGACAAAGTTCGGTCTCTTTGTCGTCGACGGAATCGGAACTGATATCCGCCTGTGAAACAGCGAAAGGAGCGGTCTATCTGAAGAAGTTTCTGAGTGAACTAGAAATAGAGATTGTACCCGACATACGCTGTGATAATCTGTCAACAATCAGATTGGTGAAAGATAACCAATTCCATCGCAGAACAAAGCATATTGAAGTTCGATATTTCTACATCCGTGAACAAGTAGAAGAAGGAAATCTAACCGTATCGTACATTCCGACTTCGCTTCAGCTGGCCGATTTATTTACGAAGCCTACAAACTCCGTGATCTTCACCACTTTGAGGGACCGGTTAATGACGAAAAATCCATTCTCAAGTGAGACAAGAGTGAAGCAGCAGCCTACCAAAAACAAGGAGAACAGTGCTCCGCAAGTTCGAAAACTGTGAAGAAACCGTCGGATCAGTGATATCAGTGATCATGTTCGCGGTCATCGCATCGTTGCTGATCATCATCGCGTCAAATCTGAGTATTACCGAAGCTTTCTTTCAATATTCCGACTGTGATTTTGAATGTACGCGCCGGAACATCAGCTGTGTCATCGTGGAAATCAACCCGTCGTATTTTCCTTGCGAGTGCTTGGTAAATGCCGACCACTGTGTATCGCTCGCGACAGACGAACAAGTCTGTTTACGTCCCGGCGCAGACGCGCTTGGTGGATCGCTCATCTGGCCCGATTTCGCGCGCCACAGAAATGGAACGACTACCACGACACACACGCCAACGGACACAACAGCACACAGCGAGACAACGACTGATAATCCGAACACACACAGTGAACACAGTGAAACGTTCGTCATTCTCACGATCATTTTCTCGATCACTACGGCTCTAGGTCTGGCTGCGAACATATACCTAGTGCTTGTATCGCGTCATCGTCAACACCCAGGTTACTCTCAAATCGCATCGAATGAGATCTACAGTGGAACTGTGCAAGACATTGATGAGAATTCTATCAATGAATAGTCACCCGAGATCGCCAAAATAGTTTCATTCACAAATTTATTTATTTATTTTTTTAAAACATGTTACAAAGTGAAGCTCTCTTCTACAATTCGAGATAATTGATCTTCGATGGGATTTGAACCCACTATCTTTCGTTACCGAAAGTAAAAAGAGCTCATCAATGAGCCACGGAGACCTATCATAAATAACTTAAAATTCTACGGATCGGAACACTCGATTCTCTTCGCACAATCGTTTGAATTTAGATTGCTCGGTGTCGCCTACCAACGGAAGGTCTCGATCCAGTAGAACGACGGGAACACGCCGAGCGTGAGGTTTCAAAGTTAGAAACACGGCGCAGTCTCTGTTTCGAGGATCGGAACAAAGCAAAAATTCCGTAAAATCGGAACACTCGAAAGAAGAAACGTCTAACTCGGTGACGATTATTGGTGGCTGAAGAACTGGTGCAACAGTCGAGTAGACAGTCTCAGCGTCTTCGTCGACGAGAGTTAGATTCACGAGCTCGTTGGGACTGTGATTCAGATGTTTGGCGAAGCTGAGCAATTTCTTCATGAATGAGAATTGTTCGTCGATATGCAATCGCTCCATTGGTGAGATTTGGTCGAATCGTAACCAGATTATCCCTGCAGTCGACAGAATCGAAAACAAAGTAAGGATTCCTAGAACTACCAGAGTGATTTGAAAGCACAGCGAGTTTCGACGAAGATATCGAAGTAAATCCAGCCAATAAACTGCTCTATCAAAGAAGGCCAACTCATCTGCAGCCGGAATTTCTGACCATTCAGAGAGTCTTGGATTCTCCGCAATAACGTCTGTTGGTTGATCGGCGTGAACTAGCGAGTTGGATCCTGAGGAGCCGGGTTGTCGAACAACTTCTCTCGCATGACTGGGAGAAAATGGCGGTGGCGGTAAAACAGGACGAGGAGGCCTCACAGGAGTCGGCATTGGGGAACCATCTGATGTGGCGATTTCAAAAGATCCAGCGCCTGGTTGAGTTCTGGATCGGGTGGCTTCAATCTCAGGATCAGACGTGATAGACTCAGGTGGTGGCTTTGTTTTCTTCAAAATACCTCGTCTCGGCAGTTGATTCGAGACTACCCTGTTCGCTGCAAGCTCAGATGACCGACGGGCCATCATTTCTCGTACCGCGGCTTCTTGCGGTGTCATACTTCTGGGAGTTTGAGATCCTGACATCGTGGATCACACTACACAAAAAAAACAAAAAAAAGGAAAAAAAAAAAATAATAGCCAACAACATTCGGCAAATTTTCTCTTATTAGGAATCAGTTCTAGGGTTCTCACCTTCGTTCGTTTAAAAAGACTTGTTTAATCTAGACGTTCCGTTTACTTTTCTTGTCAACTCGTGAGACGTAGACAACCGCACACAGCGCAGGTTAAACACGAAGTCAACCCTGAAGATGAAGGAGGAATCCGTTCTCGGTTCTTGGCGCTGATATCGCGGCTCTGTGATGGAACGTGCAACGTGCGGACGATTGTTGTGATCGAGAATCGGAAGGAAATGTGATCGCATGGAATCTTCTCGAAGGCATTCGAAATTTCTTTGTAAAATGCCAAGCAAGCCCATATTTTTTCTATAATTTCGAAAAGAATTGTACGTCAGCCTCGAATAGTCTCCGCAAAAAGGGACCGATTGTTGAAAATTCTGAGTTTATTTTGTCGGAGCCATTCAAGGACTCGACTAGGATGGAGCTAGAACTAGAAACTCTGAAGCACAGATGGTAGACAGTTCATAAATGAGAACTCGAAACTTTGTTCTTTTCAAACATGATTATGCTTTTGGGACAGGAACTAAAACATGTGTTAGATAGTTCGCAACTCCGTCGCAATCATGAGATAGCTCTCTGACAGTTATAATGGAACGGAAATGAGTTCACTGACGTCAATACTTTGGAATGTTTATTAAACTTTGTCTGATATAAAAGGACGAATAAATCTACCCAACA